>JARWLC010000011.1:75764489-76204489 GCA_033318265.1 Phyllotis vaccarum
AGATATCACAAACATACATTCACGCACACACACACACATACACACACACACACACACACACACTGAATTGGATATTAAAATTCTTCCATAACTCACATGGCAAACTAATAAATAGTTAAGAGGTCCGAGGAGTTTAATAAATGTTTTACAAACTTGAACATATCCCTTTGATTTTTCTCTTTTTATGCACACACATTTAAAATTTCAAATCTTAGAAAAGAAATCAAGTAAAGTTATCTTATGTACCAGAAACAAAAGCTGAACAAGGGTGGTATAAGAATTGGAAACTGGAGTCCAAGTGCAGTTGTGATTTAGAAGGTAAATATCCTATTAGCAAATGGAGCAGTCAGTGAAATCTGACTAGTTACAGAAATAAGATCTAAGAAGAAATCTGTTAATTAAACCACCCTTTGGCAGGTAGAAGGACAATTTTTTGCAGAATAGAAGACATTTAGTAAAGCCCTCAGTATAGCCAGTTTCTAAAGTATAAGAAAAACTGAGCCTCGCATGGTGGTGCACACTTCAATCCCAGCACTCAGGAGCAAGAAGTGGACAGAACTTTGTGAGTTTGAAGTCAGACTGGTCTATATAGTGAGTTCCATGCCAACCAGGATCACAGGGTGATGGAGCAAATTTTTTTTAATATATTAGTTTAGGATTAATATTTACTGGAATATAAACTAATATTTATGATATAGGTAATAGTTTATATAGGCACTTGAGTGATTGGCTGATTTATGTGATGGACGATGGACGTCGATTTAGTTTTTTAAGAAGTTAGGAACAAACGAGCCCTCAAGATCTTAGCAGCCCCTCTTGAATGGGGATGGCCACTCCCCCTTCAGGAGCTTTGGACCCTGGATAAGTGTCTTTCAACTTTATTTGTTGACACCTGAATCCCACCACATCTGACAGGCACCATAAAAAATAAATTAATTAATTAAAATAAATTTAAAAAAAGAAAGACAAAATCAAAACCAAACCAAGCCAGCCGTCAAAAAAAAAAAAAAAAAAAAAAAAAAAAAAAAAAAAAAAAAAAAAAAAACCTATAAGAAACACAAATAAGCCATGAGCCACATAACAAACAAATTAATAAAAATAAATTAAATTAAAATATAAAAACTAACTAACAATATGCCTAAGCCACAAACCAAACAACATAAAACTAATATAAATATTTAAGTCATTTCTAAAGGCCTAATCAAGTACAAACAACTAAAAAGTCTAAAACTTCAAGTCTATAAGTCTAAACCTCTAGCTGCCCAAGGCAAAAAGAAAGCCCTAATACCACAACAAGGTGAAACACCATGTCTCAGAAAATCAAACAGTGTAAGACAAAATTAATCAAGAGAAATGTGTTGAATAAATAAACTTTTAAAGTATACTTACTAAAAACCATACAAAACAAATTAATACTAAGTTAATTAATTAAAAATGAAAACCATGCAACAGGTGCATTTTTGAATAGTGATATTTTAAAAGGTCTGCATTAAGTCAGAAACAAGAAAATGGTATCTACTATCACTACCTCAATTCAACATCCTAAGGCCAGTTGACTAAAAGACAAAAATAATTGACACATTTGAGAATTCAAAAAATAAATATAAAAGTGTCTTCTATTTCAGTCATGTGATTTTCTATTCAGAAAATGCCAAAGTTTTTATGGATAATCTATTGAAATTAAAAGATTTTCAGCCAAGTTGTAGCATGGATATATTATTATAAATATACATATATATGACTTTTGTTGTATGTATGTGATGTGAGTGTGTGTGTGTGTGTGCGCGCGTGCACATGTTCACATCCGTGTGGGAGTAAAGTGCACGTGTTGCCTGTGTCTGGCACTGGGTATCATTTGGGATCAGTTTCTATCTTATATACTGAAGTGATCCAAAAGCAAGTTCACACCATTTCTAAGTAGCTTTAGCACTATGGTGTTTCTACATAGGAACCAAGAGAAAAGCTGAATTTGCTATATCTCATTTTTACTGGCACACTTCCCTCCGTTGGTAAGTCTGTCTCGCTCAGGAGGTATTGCCTTTCTATCAATATCCCTTTTCCCCATTATCCATACTATCACCTGACCGAAGGGAGTGGCACTGTGGCATGAGGGACTGGTATAAAGGCAGTTCACAACCTTGATGTATGTGAGCTCATTGATTAACAGCATTGGTGGTCTCTGACAACAAGAAATGCAGACTTGCTATCAGATAACTCATCAGGCAAAGGCACTTGGCACCAAGTTGATGACTTGAGATCAATCTACATAGCCAAGATGGTGGAAGAAGAAAATGGACTTTCAAGATATCCTCTGACCTCCTGTGTGCACCATAGAACATTTGTATATGCACATGTGAACGTACAGACTAAATTAGTAACTAACCAACTAAATAAATGCAGTCTAAAAAAAAAAAAAATAGAGAGAGGCTTGGGTTCCCTCCCTGCAGAATCGGTACCTGCACTTTAATAGTAACCAGACACAGGTAGGTCCATTAAGGTGTGATTGGCGCTCATTCAAGAACTCGTGTACCACTTGGCAAGAGTATTCCCTCTATAACGGCTGGTGGCCTGCTTAGAACTCCTGTGGTTGGAATTTTATGAGTTAAGAGCCAGATTATTTCAGCTCGTGTTAATCCCCTTCATAGCTTTTGGCACTTCTGTGTAGGAGCTAACATCTTTCTGATCATTAGGTAGTGGATTTATGATGTTACATAAATAATTGTCCTGCCTATGAGTTGAATAAAAAGCACTGATTGGCCAAAGGGAGGCAGGAAGTATGGGCAGGGCTACCAGACTAAGAAAACTCTGGGAACAGGAAGAACAGAGCAGAAATGCCACAGAGACTCCAGAGTTGCCAGACAAGCCAGAAGAAGCAGAGGACAACTATGCTGCTCTGAGAAAAGGTACTGAGCCCCATGGCTGAACAAAATAAGAATCATGGGTTCATTTAAGGGTAAAGAGTTAGCAAGTTATATGCCTGGGCCTTAGGTTGATCAGCCGAAGATTAATGTAAACCCCTGTGTGTCTCTGCCGGTCTGTGGGTCTAAAGCCTTGAGCCAAAAGTCCGGACCAGAAACCCCTTACTACACACCTGTCCAAAAGTTAATATCATCATCAAGTGGCCTCTGAGCCCCATAGCAGTGGTTTCTACCACTTAGCTGTCACTACCTACCTGATATTTCCACCAACACGTTAGAAAGCATCTTGATTTATGGCTTTTTTTGTTCTTAAAACAAAACCTTCATGAAATAGTTACCACATTAGGACATTGCATTTGGGGTCCCTTGGCTAAGGCAGACTAACTGGAACCACACTCTTTCCAACACTTTCAAATCAGTGATTAAAGTCACATTTTAAAGAGGGTGTCTAAGCAATTGCCAAACCAAGGATCCCTGAGGATGGAGCTTTTCCAGTTCACCCTGCTCTTGTGTTCCTGCTAATAGAACCCTGCTTTTTGTCTTTCTCGGCTACTGTATAGGAAAATACATTGTCTACTTCTTAAATATTTGAGCTGCATTTTTCAGAGCCCTTTTGTGTGTTCCCACATTCTCACTCTTCCAAGAGGTTTTTCCCCACAACCCCAAACACCAATCAGAACCTCCTCTTCCTCTCAGGACCATCTCCCTTCAGATGTGTAACTGACCCATCTAAGGCATCCAGTCAGAAATACTGGAATACTGGGGGCAGGGAAATCGTTATCAATTGCCTGCTCTGTGAAAGAATGGTTTTTCTTTTTCTTTTTTTCTTTTTTTTTAGGTAGCATAAGGTCCTACCATATTTGTCTAAACAGAATTTTACATTTTTAGATCTCAGCAGACAATGAAGGATGATACTGGGTAGGTCTCAGTGAAAACCCCTTGGGCTTAGAGGGAAATTTTGGCTTCTGTAATACCTACCAATTTCAAAACTGCCATCAATTATTCCCACCAGAGAGGAAGGGATATCAAACCTCCTCTCTATCTGAGTGATGGTACTCTTCAGATAGCCTTCTGCCAATGCTTTGGTAAAGTAAACAAAAGACAAGGCACCCAAGAACACCTGGAAAACATGAAAGGGCACAAGTAGTCTGACTAGCTTGGCATAGCTCACAAGTTACTAAGGAAATAAAATTCAGAGGAACAGCAAGTGTGTTACCATTGATCCAAGTACCTGCTGCAGCTCTAATAGTCTCAAGATCATGCAGAATTCCACCCTCCCCCACAAAACAACTTCTCTAAATCACTTAGCAGTTGAAACCCATGCAGATTCTCGTGTAAACTGGATGCAGGATTCCATCTCTCCCCTACCCCTCCACAAAAGACATTAAAAGGAATGTAGCTTTGAGAATATCAGTGAGTGGCATGGAAAGAGCCACTGATGGGTAAGGGAATAAAAGAAGTGAAAATCATAGCCCATACATGTGTCATTGTCTCACAAGTTCAACCTTGCCTATTTTACATTCCAAAATCACAATTCTTGCACTAGCAGAGGGAACATCTCACACTGAAAAATGTTCACTCTACTTTTTTGTTTGGTTGGTTTCCTTGAGACCAATTCCTTTAGGTACATATTCAACTTTATTCTTAAATTGTCAGTAAATCTTCAGTATTTGGTTATATTTTCATAGACATATGTTTTAATTATATGTGTAAAGCAGTATACATTTGAATTCAGATTCATATTTATTAAAATACAATATTATTGTATATTAATATTTTTGCTGTAAAGAAGAGAGGCTTGTATTATGCAGACACTTGTCCCGTTCTGTGTAACAAGAAAAGCCAACGTTTTCTTTCTCAGAAGGAAAATAATGTGGGTGTGCCATATAAGGCACAGGGAAGTGCTCTAACAAATGTTTCCGTGTTTGTCTAGGAAGACCCTTCAAAGAAGTCCAAGAAATTCGTCTAGCCTACATGGCAGGCAAAAATGATTTACTGGTTGGTGAGTGGTCTTAGTAATTTGCAGTTAAGAGCCTGTTTTCAAAAAAAAAGCAATTACCTCTTCTAGTTGAATTTTATTTGGAAGGAAGTCAGCATTATAAACTACACCCAAACCCTCTACCTTGAGTTCTCCACAGCATGGCCGTGCTTCCGCTGAGGACAGATACCCCACTTTAAAGGACTGCCTTCTGACAGGTTGCACTGGATTTTTGTGGGACAAATGGCCGTTTTTCTTGGATGAGGTGTCCATTATGAAAATGTTCCTTATCCCAGCCTGTCAAAGCTGATTTTAAAAGGAAACAACAAATTAATTCTGATCCACATAATTTAAAAGCATTTCCATTTCACAGTAGACTACAGATCTATAGGTGTAATTTAAAGCGCAGTTATCTCCTCTTACCACAGTAAGTTGGCAACATTTTTCAATTAAAATCAGACAGGATATTTGATTAACGAATCCTGCCACTGAGAGCCCGTCTCCAACATTCCTTTTCAATCTCTTCACTTTGAGCCTCATTATATAGCAAAGAATAAATTTCCATGTTGCCTTTGGAATAAATAACAAGGCTGAAATTTTCTGACTTTGTGGTTGCGCCAGATTAAACTGGGCGAGAGCAGGAAGGGGAAGGGGAATTCAGCCTCGTGAATATTGATTCATTAGAATTAAGGCTTCCAAGACTCAATGAATAGCAGAAGCTGACACCATCCCAGACCTCCGAAGCACCTTAGCATTCCTGTGGCACACTGGGTAAGGATTAAAATGAAGCAAAAAGGAAGAGGTCCAATTTTTGTACCGTTTGGCTAATGAAGAAGGTATGTGAACAATAAACGTCTAGCACCTAGATTGAATTCAGATGAAAAGTACAGGCTTTGGTTTGCCTTAGAGGAAGGGAAATCTTCCCCATGTTTAATTCCCACCCTCCTCTCTCTCTTCCTCCTGACCAAACTCATAACAGTTTTGCACAGTCTGACCCTATTTCTCCCTGTTCACATTAATATTTACACATCCTGTGCTACATTTTGTTAGCTTTCTACATGAGCCAGAGTTTGTCTGATAATCTAATGCATGCCACAGGATTCAAAAATTAAAACAGCATGGCTGTTTAGCTAGCTACAAAATGCCCACTTGTGTACAACCCTCATCACACTGACTGCAAAAATATTTGAGTAAGACTTCATGAATATAATAGAATTTAGAATTGTTCTTTTGTGTTTATATGGTCTTGACTTTCTTAGCCAATTCTTATTCTTGCTTTATTAAAGTTTCATCATTTGGCTTCATAGATAGCATTTCATTTTTGAAAAAAAAAAAAACAAGGGATGATAGCATGACACATTTTAAAATACAAAAGTAACAGCAGATGACCCAAACAATTTGGAAATGGAGTAGATGCCTTTACTCTTTATTTTGTGGGAAATAGAGGGGTTGAAAAGAGAGGGGCAAAGACTTTCTTAAAATACTATAAGACCGAAAGTAAATGACAGGATAGTTTGTTAAGGTATCACCTCTAAGGAAAGCAAGCAGACAATGATACAATTGAAGTGACCTTCATCATGAGTCTCACAAGAACAGCATAAAAAGAAACTTCAGAGCAATCCTATATTTTTTAAAATCCCCCACATGTTACTAAAACCAAATCGATTACCCAATACGTTAATTGGGATTATTCTAAAAAAGTAGCAATTGATTAATAACAGCGGTCGATAACATTCAGTATCCATCCTTGACAAAACAACAATAAAACAGCGGTAACAGAAATAAAATAAAAACCTCTAAAGAACGCCATTAAAGGTGTGTGATACCAATGTTACATACATACTAAATTACTGAGACTGGTTATCCAAAATAATGTTTTGCAAGAACAATCAAACACTGTTTGAGAAACACAGGTTTCTGCAATGTTGAATAGGTTTTTGTTTTTTGTTTTTTGTTTTTTTTTTAATCAACAAATCTGCCCAGTACCTGATGGAGACCACCTAGAAAGAGTCATTGCTTAGAATGAAAACCATCCAAATAACCAAATGATAGAAATGGCCAAAAACTATGGTGATGTCTCACAATGAAGTCTTAGAAGCCACTGGAAGGTGAGGCAAAGAGGTAAACATAGAAATTAAACAGAGAAGAATTTATTTTAAAAATATTGCAACAAACAGAATGATGAGAAGTGAACTTACATGTAGAGAAACACGAGGTTTCAGTGACGTCGATGACAATGCATTATTTCTAGTGAATGGCATTGCAGAAAAGTTTTTAATGTTATTAAGTCTATACATATTGTCTAGTTTTTCTATAATAAACATGCATTTCACATAAAACTATTATGTGACATTAGAAACCTAAAAATATCACTACATAAAAACATATAGCCAAAAATATTTTAAACACAAAGGAATAATAATGTTGCAAACTAATAATGTGATTCTTTCCAAAAAATTACATAACTAAAATTAGCCCTTTTAAAAAGAGGCTATTGACAAACTGCTTTCCATCAGACACAATTTCAAAGCTGTTAACTAGAATATGCAATATATCACTTGAACTAAATCTTTCTTTAAAAGAGCAAATGGTTTGATTATAGACTATTCACATCAAACAGTGAAACATGCTAGAAATAGTATTTTAAAAATTTGAGATGTTTTAGTATGCTATCTTCTTGTATTTGGAAGTGTTGACACAATGATTATCTTACTGTGATCTGGTGGTAAGGACAAAGAGCAGATATCCAAAACTGGGTTGATATTGTGATCAGACACTCTTTAAAAATTGGCAATACATAGTTTTACTCAAAACTACGCCTTAATGGCTAACATGCAATCTATGCAATCGGCATGACTGCAATAAGTTCTAAGCACATTTTAGTTTGTAGGCAACATGAGCTTCTGAGTGCTTTGAAAGGATGGGGAGAAAAGTGTGATGACAAGTCTTATGATCAACGGTCCCTTCTCTTCCTCTGTATTTATACACAAGGACTAGAACATAGTTTAGAGGGTATGCATCTAATATTTCCTTGGTCAACTTGAGTAGACTTGTCCAATAAAATAAAAAGGCAGATGGAAAAGTTTCATTCAATATCTTGGGGTAGGGCGTAACATATTCTAGATTCTAAAGCAAACAAGCCAAGTTGGTAGTTTTTAAAAAGCTGGACTCTCTGTTTATATCGGTTGGTTTGAGACTCTAGTCTTTAAATAGGTACAGATGGCCAAGGTAGGTGAAGGTAGTCACAGGCTCACACACAGGCCCTATGCTCTGGACTAGTGATGTGCAGCCTTCCTGCCTGGGCTGTCACTGAGCAGATCAGAGAGTAGCCACACCCAGCCCTCCCTTCTCCAACAGCTCTGCAGCAGCCAGGTGCTCTGACTCTGAGATTCTTCTCTTCATAGATCCTCAGAACTAACCTGTGGTCTTTGTTGAGGAGCAATGTGCTTTACATACAATACTGATCTCCTGCCCCTAATAACAAATAGCTTTACTTTGAGATTCATATTTTGTAAGCAATACATCTATTGCATATAACATATGCATATATTTCAATCTTTAAAATAAGCACCAAACTTCAAAATTATCATACCTACTTATAAAATGGTTTGCTTAGAGTAGTTAAAGCATTCTGTCAGAAACTACTCAACCAATAAGCATCAAAGCACAAATATGAAAGAGATCTGTGTTACCTGTCTTTTAACCAGACTCCTTTCCTATCAGCTAACAAAGGGACCCATTGCCTTTTGCTGAAGTATCATGGATAAACCAGAGTCTTGCAGAAATAATATGCTTACACAATTAAAAACAAAAATAAATGAATAAATAAATAAAAATAAAAAGAGCCCAATCTTACCTGGAGGTTGAAATCAAATCTGGCCAGTTCTTCTTAGAAAGTTCAGCAAAAGTCTAGATCAGAGGGCACAGTCTGGAAGAGGAAACTGAGGCAATACTCCACAGCAGTTCTGAGTGGTTCTGGCAAGATACGACAGCTGGTGGTCACAGACGAAACAGATTAGAGAAAAGAAGGACCTGGGGTCTGGTCTCACCCTGGGGCAATCTTTCTCTTTCGCCTTTTTCCAGTTGGCCTCTTTTTTTCTGGCAGTCTGGAGGGAATTGGGCACCCTGGCAAGGGCACTGCCTCGCGTCTCAGCTCCTAGGGTACGGAAGGAGCTGGAGCCTTTCAGCCATTTCTTTGCAGCAACTTGAAGGCCACACGTGATAAAGCTTTGTTTATAGGAGAAAGGAAAAAAAGAAAAGACCACTTGTGATTTTTACTTGCTGATCCCAGAAAACACAACTCCACATGGGGTAGACGAGACGGGGCAAGGAAACAGAAGCCTGGGCAGGGGAAGGAAGTGTGTAACAAAGATCCCCCACCCCCCTTCTTCCAAGCTGTTTTCCAGCCAGCCATTCCTTAGGGACATCAATGGACCCGTCTTGTTGTGCTGCATTTGTTTGTTTGTTATTATTTTTTAAACATATTCTTGGGCTAATTCCTGGCACAGTTTCTTCTCCCCGTTGGGATTCTAGAAACTGCAGGAAGACTTTCAGGTCAGGATCAAAGCTCTGCAGGCTCCTTCCAGGTGGAGTTGACTCTCAAAGGGAAAAAAAAAAATCAATAGCTTTAACTCACCCCGTGATTTTTGAAATTTGACAAAATAGTACTTTGATGTTTGACATTTGGTCACGTATGCTACCTAATCCTATATAGGGAGTGCTTTGCTCTGAGAAATTGTTCGACTCAAGTCAGTTCTTTTCCCAAAAGAGTGATTTTAGAGGATTTTGAACAGTATTAGCTTACATTTTGTTTCCACCTTTAAGGGAATTTGTCACCAAGGTTCAACTTGTTCCTCTAGGGCTGTGACTCTGAGCAGGTCACTTAATCTCAACACGTTCTACTATAGAATTAAGTATTTTGTCTTCAAAATGAGATTTCTAGGGACAGTTCAAAAATTAAATTATGTCGTGCTCATTATATATGAAAGCCCCAAATGAGCAAACAGTACCCTTATCACAGATGTAATTCCAGTTTCCATCATGGTCAACATGATTAACCACCTTCTTGTAAATTTAATATGTGTGTGTGTGTGTTTGCTTCTGTGAGTTGATGTACACCATATCTATGAAGTAACTGCATAGTCCGGAAAAGGGCACTGGATATCCTGAAACTGGAGTTACAAATAGTTGTGAGTTACTCTGTGAATACTAGGAACAAAGCCCCAATCTTCTACAAGCTCTCTTAACCACTGAGCTATCTCTTCAGTCCCATTCACCAATATTTTACTACAGAGTAATAAAATAAGAGATATAGAAACTTTGCAAAGAATAGATGGGCTGTGTGTGCGGTGCTGCATGCCTTTAATCTCAGCACTCTGGAGGCAAAGGCAGATCTATCTCTGAGTTCAAAGCCAGTCAGGGACATGTAGTAAGACACCGTCTCAACAAAAGAAAAGAAAAATAAACAATAAAAAGGAATCAATGGTGTTTGGACTTTTTAAGACTGAATACTTTATTTTAGAACTCAAACTGGGCTTTGCCATCAAAAGAAGGGTTCAAATACCTTTGCAAGTAGAGAGCAAATATCCTTCCTTCAGTACATCTACAAGTGGCCATTGGCTATCAAAGGGGAAATGGTGTATACCAATAAAGGACACAGGATTTATTTATCTTTACCATTTTTTTTTAAAGTAACTCTTCTCTTTAAGTTTAATTTGGACTATTTCAATGTTTTTCATGTCATATGGGTCCTTTTCTTATTTTTACAATCCATGGTCAACATGACCACAGAGAATGTAGCTAACATTTACACACTCTTTGGCACTGGAACACAACGTTGTCTGCATAGTGTCCTATTTCATACTCTCGTTCTTGCCTTCAAATTCCAGAGTCCTACTCCTTCAGCTGTACATT
Source organism: Phyllotis vaccarum (assembly GCA_033318265.1). Lineage (NCBI taxonomy): Eukaryota > Metazoa > Chordata > Mammalia > Rodentia > Cricetidae > Phyllotis > Phyllotis vaccarum. The sequence continues at coordinate 75,775,299 of JARWLC010000011.1, forward strand.
GTGACCCTAGTGGGGTTGCCTACCTCCATAGGAGGGGTCACAAAAAGTGTGCCAAGAGTACAACGTTTCTGAGTGTTTAAATGTCAGCGTTAATTCAAAAACAAACGGCATCTTAATCTGAGGTGCTCTGGCAGAGTTCAGCTGGCTGTGTTGTAACCTGAGACTCCACTGCACACACAGCAAGCATGCCACTTGGCCTGGAGCATGCCTGTGTGGCCCACAATGCAGTCTGAAACACAGGCTCAGATTCCAGGCAATTTAATGTTATGTATTGGTGGGATTTTAGCTGCAGGATTTAGTTTTTTGCTCTTCTAAAAGCGAAGTGGTTTAACTACAGAAAACAAAGACTTTTCATGCTTTCCTGGCGTCATCCTTCAGTCTGCATCAAATTACCATATATTTATAGCATATAATGCTAAAATGTTTGATTTTTAAAATTTTTGTTTGGATTGCTGACTTGAGTTTTATTTTTAAATTCCTTAAATGAATTTTGGTTTGCAATTAAAATAGAATTTCCAATAATTTCTAAAATGGCCCTAGCATGCTTTTGCCATTTTGCACCTTATATTTTTATAAAAACCCATTCTCTCATTGGTGTTTATAAAATCAAAGTTTCAATCAACTCTAAAGATTATTATATATGCTTTCTATCCTACAGTATCAAATATTTAGCCAATTTCTATGTAAAACAAACAAACATCTCATTAGCATGCAAATTTGCTTTAATCTTTTACATTTGGTAAACTTATATGTATATCAAAGAATTTCTCTGAAATACTTTTTTTTGTGATTTATCACCAGTAATGTTAGATTTATTTGATACACATACATATTAGGGTCATGTAAATATTTCCCAGGAAAACAGTTGTGAATAGAACAAATTTAAGGAACTTTTCTCTAGGCAGGTCAGAGGTCAATGAGGACTTACAGCATGTCTGACACAGTCACTGAGCTCTTCAACTGTGCTGAGAAACCTCCCATAGAGTGACTGTAAGCCTGACTGCTGGGGCTGCAGTGAGGGCTTGACCCAAAACAAAAGAACCATAAGCTGACTCTTACTCACTTGCTCTTGCTCTTTTGAGCATGCCTTGAAGAAACACCATGATCAAAGCAACTTGGGGAGGAAAAGTTTCTTTGGCTCACATTTCCATATCACAGTTTATCATCAAAGGAAGCCAGTACAGAACAGGAACCTGGAGACAGGAGCTGATGCAGAGGGCATGGAGGAGAGCTGCTCACTGGCTTGCTCCTCATGACTTGCTCAGCCTGCTTTCTTATAGAACCCAGGACCAGATGCCCAGGGATGGCACCACCCACAATGCCCTACAGCTGGATTTTATGGAAGCATTATGACTCTAGCTTGTGTCAAGTAGACATAAAATGCCAGTACAGTGGGTAAGTTTAGGTTTATCTGAGAACCATAGAGGAGCATCCTTCCTTGCCTCTTCCACTTCCTGGATCCAGTCAGGATCTTTGGCTTTCTATGGTGAATGGAGTTGTGGAGGTAATCTCTGCCTTTGTCTTTGATATGGGAATATCTTCTGTCTTTGAAAGCAGAGAATTCTTTGTTGACTCTTGTATTAGCTTGTGAAGTTAGGCCTCGGTTTTTGAGTATCTGTCCTGTGACTCTAAAAAGTGAAATTCACAGACCACAGAAGCTGAGTTTTAGAACATGTTCCTAATGGGAGCTTCGGAGAGAGAAAGAGTGAAGGGCTCTTAAGCAGCTGGAGAAGGTCCCTGGAATAGGGTACCTGCCTTGGAATTAGGAAGGCTTTAGTGGATGGAAGAAGATGTAGACGTAAACTGATCCCAATATGATGTGGGAATGCTTTTCTGTATGCTGTAAATATCAATCTTTAAATAAAGGAGCTGTTTTGGCCCATGACAGGCACCATAGAAAAAGTAGAAGGAAGAATCAGAATAGGTAGGAGGAGCAGGGCAGAGTCAGAGACAGACCAGGCCTGAAGCCCAAAGGATCAACATGTAAGGAACACAGGTGAGCCACGGGCAACGTGGCAGACAGATTAATAGAAATGGGTTGAGTTAAGATGTAAGAACTAGCTAGCAATGTGCCTAAGCCATAGGTCAAACAGCATGAAGTAAATATAAGTGTCTGAGTCATTTCTGGGAGCCTTAGTAGCTACAGGCGGTTAAGGAGTCTGGGGCTGCAGGTCTGTGGGTGTGGGCCTCTGGCTGCCCGGGACCAGAGAAACCACATTGTAACAGATGGCGCCCAACATGGGGCGAATATCCACTTAAAGCCTGAGAAAGTTTAAAAAGGGTTCTAATTCACAGAAACTGAGCCAAAGTAACTTCCAAACTGTGTATCTAAAGCAGGTCATTGTACAAAAAAAGCGTGGCGTCCAGGTCACATTCAAAATGGTGCCGGCATACTGGTGGGCTGACAGCAGGCAGTGTAAGCTGCAATCAAGCCAGTTCCATAAGTCTCACAGAAGACTCAGTAGCATGTTATTGATTTAAGGTTTCTGTTTACTTTGAACAAAAGGGAAACAAAGATGGATACTTAGTAGCAGCATTTTCCTGGGTCTGCTCTGTTTGCTGGCCACAAACAGCCGAGGTCCCTTTAAGAGAACTTACTGATTAAGCTTTGTTTGCAAAAACTATGTAATTCTTTAAAGAGTGTCTTTTAAAAGCTCCTTGGGTTGAAAGATGATTAAGGATTCACAATAAAACAGATTCAGATGAAAAGAAAAATCTGTAAACGGGTTACAATATATGTAAAAGGTACATAGGCTTCAGAGAGAAAAGAAAGAGGATAGAGAAAGTCTTTAAAAAGAGAAATAGAGTAATAAAAATATAATAAGCCACATAAAGATGGAAGATAGACACAAAATCTGGATTTTGGTTGTTATTATGTTTTCTTTTAATTTTTTAACTGTTAATGAGCTCACTGCAGAAAGACAATGGATTGCAAATGCAAAGGCTACTAAACTAAATAAGAATAAATATTTTAAAGTTATTTTGATTTTGAAATTTGTGTCTAAGGATTTATTGCTTTGGAAGAGTTCTGCTTTTGTTTCCTCAGAAGATGAGAACCTGTGAGTGACTTCCAGGCAAATATGGTTTCATCAACAAAGACCCCCCTGAAAAAAATCTCTGATCGGAAGAGATGGCCACATCAGCTTCAAGACTAGACTATAATCCAGTCTCAAGAACCCGTGAGATTTTCAAACCCCTTAATCAGCAGGAAGTAGTAATGGAAAACTATGCCCAAATTCCCAAAATATTGTTTCTAAATGTTTGTTACATTATAACTGGTTAATGGTCATAGTTAATCTCTTTCTAAAAAGAAAAAGGGGATATGGTATATGAGCAATTTTTAAAAATTAGATTATTGAATTTACTTTAATCCAAAAATCAGCTGTTAATCTCAAAATGTTTTATATTGGTACGGATTTTGGTTTAGTGATACAAATTTAAGGTCAATTTTCTCTCTTATGCTGTATGTATTTTTCTACTCTTGTTTAAGATATGATGTTTATGTAATGGATTTAAAATTGTAATGTATATTTAAGAAATGCATGTTAGTTAGATTTTTAGCTATACAAAGATATATTTCAATTAGATAGGTAATCTTCAAACATTTCTAAGACCTACAGAATATGGCATTTGAAATGTTTTGAGAATTTGGACTTTTCTGGACAGTGAGACAAATCTGCTCCTGGCAGCACCAATTTACTTCAAGAGAAAGATGAGTACCGAAGAAACTCCATATGGAGATTAGTTTCTTTGTGACATCGGTTAGCCACTGGACATAAACCTTATATTATATTATATTATATTATATTATGTTATGTTATGTTATGTTATGTTATGTTATACTATACTATACTATATATCATATCATATCATATCATATTATATTCTTATATTAACTGCTTGACAGTGTGCTGTTAAAACTGGACATTCAGGTTGCAGAGGAAGGTGACCTCTAAACTTTGGCAGAACAAGCTGAGATGGTCATTCATGTTCCTACTTTACAGAGAAAACTGTCAGACATTCTTCAAGACTTGAGGAGAAGCAACTGATGAACTGTACCAGAATGGGCAGAGCAGATTTCCTGCTTCACTGAAATAAAAAGAGACTCTGGGCCTGTAGGCTGAAGATGGATGCCCCAACTTTATAAAAGAACTTTGGGTGACTGTCCAGGCAGATAGGTTTCATCTCTGTCATTTCTAGATTTTGGAAGTTACTTGCAGTTCTGGTTTACTTGGGTAAGTATATCCTTCTGTGGTTTTTGATGCAGTTAAAGATTAGATAATTATAGGTACAGTTTTTATTAGTCATTTAAAAGGTATATTAGATATGAAACTTTAGATTCATAAGGATAAGGTATATAAGAAGAGTATTTTCTTTAAGTTTGCTAAGTACAAATAGACTATATGTTATAACTGTAATTCTTGCTTGATAGCTGTTTTGTTATATGTAATTGTGCCTTGTTAAAATTGAGGCCTTCCTTTTTTATTAGACAGAAAGGGGGAAGTGATGTGGGAATGCCTTTCTGTGTGCTGTGAATATCAATCTTTAAATAAAGGAGCTGTTTTGGTCCATGACAGGCACCATAGAAAAAGTAGGAGGAGGAATCAGAATAGGTAGGAGGAGCAGAGCGGAGTCAGAGACAGACCAGGCCTGAAGCCCAAAGGATCAACATGTAAGGAACACAGGTGAGCCACGGACAACGTGGCAGACAGATTAATAGAAATGGGTTGAGTTAAGGTGTAAGAACTAGTTAGCAATGTGCCTAAGCCATAGGCCAAACAGCATGAAGTTAATATAAGTGTCTGAGTCATTTCTGGGAGCCTTAGTAGCTGCAGGCGGTTAAGGGGTCTGGGGCTGCAGGTCTGTGGGTCTGGGCCTCTGGCTGCCTGGGACCAAAGAAACCACATTGTAACACCATTAGGTCCTATTTCCACTTTAGGCATTTAAGTAACTCCTAGTTTTATTCTGATTCTCAGTATAGATTCTCTTTAGGAGAAAAGGAAACACTTCACTGTGTCTAGCGTCTCCAGTCTCTCACAGCAGAACCACACACAGTTTTTTCTTTCTTTTCTTTTTTTTTTTTTTTTCTTAGATGTTTCTGGCATTTGGGCTTCTGGCATTAACAAGACTCCAAAAGTACCTAAAGGCATCTCCAGCTTTTAAGCAAGAAAGAAACTGGTCACATTTGAGGGTCCTTTTACTCTAAAGTACCAAGCCAAGGTCTATCACCTGTCATCTTTATCACTTGACCATCCCGTCTCCTGTGTGTCCATCTTCTGTTCTTGAAACATTAGTGAAACCTTTGGCATTTCAACTTGGTTGCAACTGCAAAATTTCTATTTCCAAGGTAGGGCACACTGAGAGATACAGGGGATTAGAATCACAGTTTAGAGGTGTAACAGGTAGCTGCAATTTACCCACAACACTCATTTTCTTACTCCTTTCTTACCTCAGTGTGATTATCACTCACTGCTTGCTGTCCCTCACTCTATTTGTTATTCTTTCTTGGCAAATCTCACTGACTTGAATCCAACTTTGTGTTTATTCCACTTTGATACCCACACTCTTGAAAATGGAGAACCATTCATTAACATGCCCTGGAGGTTGATTTTGTATTCATCATCACTAATTTAACTGCACAGCAGATTAATTGTTGGGCAGAATACATTTTAATGATCCAATCATTTTCCCTCTTTCTTAAATAACTAATCTTCCCCCTACCCAGCCCCAAACTGTAGCTAGTGGCCTAATTGAGGGAATTCACTGGAGAAATAGGGAAGAAAGAAGCAGGGCGAATGTCCCAGCCTGCCACTGCTATATCTGTTCTTTGGGGCTTTAAGGTGTTAATATTCTCCTTTTTAGATCTTGGGGAAGAACTATCCACATTTCTAATCTCTAGTTTAGGTACACATGCCTCAATTTCTTTTTCTCCATTTTTTTTTCAACTAAATCAAATCACTATTTTGTTTCCATCACAGCCATTTCACCAGTAAAACCCCAAAGACATCTGCACTAATAAATGAGGTGATTGATTTTTGTATCTGAATTTAATGAATTAGTAATATGGTCACATGCTTTTCTTGGCCCTTCTTTACGACAGTTTCAGAGTGCCCTCTCCCTTCCTCTTTTTCTTTCTTCTACCTCTGTGTCCCTGTCCTTTTAGTCTGTAGGCTGGGATGCTTCTTAATTCTGTCCTTGGGTTATCATCTTTGCTCTATCCCTAGTTCCTCGCTATATTAGTTATTTTCTTCTGTTTTGATAAACTCCAGAACCAAAAGCCACTTATGGAAGACAGCATTAATTTCCTTGCTCTCCAGAAGGAACAGGGTCCATAATGGCAGGAAAGGCAAGGCAGCTGTGAGCAGATAAAGAAACCTGAGAGGTCACCATCTTCAGCAGAAAACAAAGCAGAGGCGGCCAACTGGAAGTGGGGCAAAGGGTGACTTCTCAAAGCCTTCCTGCAGTGACTTAACTTCCCCCAGCAGGGTACACCACCTCTCTCTAAACAGCACAACCAACTGGAGACCAAGAGTTCAAATACTTAAACTTACAGGAACATTTTCTCATTCAAATGGCCATATTTCCTTAATGGATTCACTCAGTTTCATAGCTTTAATATAAGTATACTGAATAGGATGGCTATAATACAACATGAGTGAGGTTAAAGAAGCTTGGAGTTTCAAATTTAAATTAAGACATATTTCTCAAACTGTAATATATATACACCTGAAACTGTAATATAGATACATGTATGTATATATACATATATATGATAACCTGTAGTATGAGGTTTCTGGCCCGGACTTTCAGGCCTAACCTCAAGGTTTAGGCCCACAGACCCACAGACCCGCAGACCCGCAAACCTGCAGAGACACACAGATGCTTTCAGTAGTTTTAGGCTGATAGGCCTAAGGCCCAGGTGTATAACTTGCTAACCCTTAATCTAACCCATGACTCTTAACCTGTTCAGCCATGGGGATCGGTACCTTTTCTCACAGCAGCATGGTTGTCCTCTGCTTCTTCCAGTTTCTCTCTGGGATTCTTCTCTGTGCTTCCTGTTCTCAGAGTTTTTTTTAGTCTGGTAGCCCTGCCCACACTTCCTGCCTGCCTTCGGCCAATCAGCGCTTTTTATTAAACCAGTGGGTGGGACAATTATTTACAATGTAACATAATCTCTCACAATAACCAACTATGTAACTATAAATAACCTTGAGTTGAGGTCAACAGTCCCATAAATTAAGATTCTATGGTAAGGAAAAGCCAAGCGTGTGATAAGAGAATTAACTCATTCAAGCTACACAATGAAAGCAAAGCAAAACAAAACAGAAGGAGTGGGCATAGTAGTAATAGAGGACTGCCTATGGCAAGAGACAATGGCAGTGTAGATCTCTGTGTTCCTGACGTAGTCTGGAGTGCCACTTCATGTGCTTTCCCCTTTCCCTGCATGTAGCCCCTGCCACAAAGATGAGGGTAGAACACCGGGGTCGATATTCATTACTGGGAGATTAGAATGAGTCACTGTACATCTAATTTTCAGGCATGTCATCTCCACTATGACAATGAATGTCATGCTGCTGTGTGATATTTTGTTGGTGTTCTGACAAATAAAGCTTGCCTGGAGATCAAAGGGCAATACTAGCCACTAGTTAACTATAGAAACTGGGCAGTGGTGGCTCATGCCTTTAATCCCAGCATTTGGGAGGTGGAGACAGGAAGAGATAAGGCAGGGTGGAGATAGGAATTCAGTTTTTTTGGTTGGAATATCCAAATAGATAAGAAGTCACTGGTGGCTGCTCCTCTGCTTCTCTGATTTTTAAGGTTACTACCCAGATAATCTGACTCCTGGTTTTAGTTGATAAGACTAATTAAGTTCACACTATACCATGCCAAAAAAAAAAAAAAAAAAGGAAATTGATTAATGATCATGCAGTCCTGGTAGTAGTCTGATTACAGCCTAACAACTCTGTTGTGTGAATTAGGGCACTCCATATACCCCTGGTTGGGTGGAAGCAAAATTTTCTGTTTGCAGGATTTGTGAACCAAATTTGGAGAAATGCCCCGATAGGAAGTTATTTCTTTTCTTGTCTCTTAAAACTAGCTTTCTCTCTGCAGGGGTCGTGTAACTGACTCCAGATCTGGAAACAATAATGTGGGCCTGGAATGTCTTATTCCAAAATCAAAGTAGAGACCTTGAAAACTAGCGGGTGCCAGAAGGAATCAGGGGCTACATTAATAGAACAGAAGCAAAAGCAGCATCAATAGACATGCTAAGAGGGAAGAAAAAAAGATGCCCAGGGTTCCACCCCTGAACAACAAACCACAGGCAACTAATGACTGCTGGGAGAAGGAGCATTAGCCTCTCACAGGAATAAACTTTTTTGGTTAACTAGAAGAACATGGTAAGCTCTGAAACTGTTGACACACAATCAAGAAAGACAGACTCAGCAGGTTGTATTTATATGTCTGTGCACGCATACACATAAACATGTATGTATGTATGTAACAATCACAAGAAAAAGAAAAAGGAACTATCAGTTTGAGGTGGGGGCATGAGAGTGGTTGGAGGCGGAAGACCTGGGAGCCACTGGAGAGAGGAAAGGGAAGGGGGAAAATGATGTAACCCTATTTTAATTTAAATGGGAGAAAAAATTACCAGTGACCAGTACTATTACATTCCAAAAAGAAACAGCAGCCACTGTAAACATCTGAGTGAGACTTTGTTGCTTGACGTCTGGCTGTTACCTAAGTCTTCTTCAGAGCAAAGCTAATCTTCGGGAGCCTTAGATTAAGTGTTACTGAGACTCTAACTATGAAAACCAGTCCATGGGAAATCTAGGGTCTAAAGGAGGCAGCACAAAAACAGCCATGAAAGGGGAAAGTGCAAAATGTTACTAAGATAAACACTGTAGGCTGTGTCCAATCAAAAAGCTCAGGGGTGATAAACTAAATATTAAAACATAAGGAATGAATCAGCCAGTGGCAACAAATGCTTGCATTCCTGTCGAAAAGGAGATGCTCTATATATCCAGATTATTATGTAATCTTCTTGAAATATTTATAAATGTAGAGTATATTAAAACATGTTTGAATAAAGTTCGCATTAATTTGTACAAGCTGCAAGGCCCAAAGTGACACATAATGCCTATATATAGACTTTCTCATACATATAACACTGGCATCTAAAGTTATAGCTCATCAGTAAATAGAACTACCTGTTTTGTTTTTTTTTGGTTTTTTTTTTTTTTTTCAGAAGACCCAAGTTCTGGTCCCAGCATCTACATCAGGTGGCTCAATGCTGCCTGTAACTCCAAAGGATTCTTTTGGCCTCTGTGGGCACTCATACACACATGGTATTTACTCACACAGATAACATATATAAATAAAAATAATACAAATAAATCCCCAAACCAGAATTCTACTCTTCTTGTTTCTTTTCCCTCTCTCTGTAGTTCCCTTCATTGATAGCTTTTAGTTATAACACGATCCAAAAACCTCATTTCTTCAGGGTCTAAAGCCATATTTCAGCTTAAAAGACTGAATTCCATCCCGTCTTCTTTGGTTGGTGCAGTAACACAAGAGAAGAAAAATGGACATAAAACCAGCTCCAGGGTGAGAAAAGTATTGTGTATTTTGGCAAAACCATTCCACGATCAGAAACTGTCTTCTCTAAACAAGCTTGAAGATCTATTTGTGGAGAGGAAAGACATCAACACAAGAAGGAAAGGACCCTGGGAAGAACAAATAGATCAGAGGTCAAATAAGACAAGTTATAATAATATAGAATCGTGAATATCATGAGGCCCATTAATTAGTATCTTCATTACATTTGTGAAAAAATAAGCAGAATCAAGTTTCAGAGATAAGAATTTAAATAAGCAGGCAGTAGCTATAATAATAAGTAATACAACTCCTATTTTTAACCTATAAATCTTATACCTCTGAACTATGGTGTTGTGGTTGACCATCCTATCCTGTAAACCAAGCCACGTCCATTTGGGGATGATCAGTTGTGTGTGCCTGGCTGCACCAATCATGTACATATGTTCTGTAAGGACACCTAATAAACTCATTGATTTCCCAGAGTGAGCTCTGGCAGAATTGTGTCTTGGTTCATCATTGGGATCTTAGGGAAAGCAGTAGATGTTGTTTATACATGTCCCTGGGAATTTTTTTTTTCAACTTTTGGCATAGAACAAATAGCAACATAGGCCATAGCCTGGAAGAGGTTAAGAACGTGTGTTTTTATCATGACAGACTATGCTTCAGCATCACAGTTGTAATAGCAGATGTCTGAATTCAACTTTTCAATAGTTTGATAACTTACTGAAAGCAAATCTTTTCGCTTTCTCTGTTGCCTTCTCTAGCTTTTGCTATTGAACCACCAATTTCCTCGTGGGTATGATGAAACAACATGTATTCTGTCTTTATTCTTTTTCTTACTTTGATTGGCTGAAGACAGAATGATAGCTCCCCAAATACCCTAATTCATGGGAACTGTAAATATATCTTGTCATTTCTGAAGTGATTCTTAATTTGTCTTTGTGGCTGATTAATACCCTGATATTAACACAAGGAGATATACTATAAGGGTCAAATATTTATTCAAGTCACCTACAATATAAATGCAGGAAATGTAGAAATAATCCAATCATGGGGAACAGAGCTTCCTTCCAGACGGAGGAGAAGCAGAGAGCACTATGCTTATGGTGAAGAACTTTAAGCTGTTTCTGGCCCCGCCTTAAGACTACAACGTCTAAATTCATAGGCGAACCCCAAACCTATGCTGGCCCAAAGGCCACACCCTCAGGTCAGAGGTATCCTAAATCCCACTATATGTCTTTAAGAATAAAGATCTTAAAATATATTGTGTTGGCTTGTTGAGTTCATATGAAGCTTTGAAAACAGGAGTGGAAGATAAAGCTTGGTTTATAGAATGTCTGTCTTTCATGCTTAAGATTTGATACATAGCATCTCATAAGCAGGCTGTGCAGTGTGCGTTTCTAATTCAGAAGCTGGAAATTGCAACAGGTGAAAAGGGGTCATTCTCAGTTATATAGGGAGTTTGAGGATAGTCTGACATATACAAGAACATGTCTCATAGAGTCACTACCACTACTGCTAAACATCAAGTCTTCCAGGCACTTGGTGTTAATTTTTGTGTAAAATAGATATGGCTCTAGTTCCCTCCTCCTGCGTGTGGACATGTAGTTTCCCCGCACCATGCCTTGAAGATACTTTCACCTAGTTTGTGTTGTTGCTATCTTTGTCAGGTATCAGATGGCTGTAGGTTGTATATCTCTTGTTCTATTAGTCTACATGTCTATTTTTGTGCCGGTACTATACTATTTTAATCATGATACCTCTGTAGTAGATCTTAAAATCTTGAATGGTAATAGTTTCAACATTGTTCTTTTTTATTAGAATTGCTTCAACATTTTCTCAATTTCAAATCATACTGTCTGCCAGTTTTTCACATATGAGTATGTGTTTCCTTAGCTTGAGGAAGTTTTCTTCTATGGCCTTGAAGACTTGGCCCATGTCGTTGACCTGGGATTCTTTTCCATCATCAATGCCTATATTCAAAGATTTGGTCTTTTCATGGTATCATACAATTTCTGCATGTTCCTGTTTTGTGTTTTAATTGTTTTCACCTTATTTGCTTGTGTTCTAATTTCTTATTTTATCTCTGGACCTCAAATCCTATCTTAGCCTACTTACAAGGCTTTCTACTGAGTTTTCTAGTTGGACGCTGAGTTTTTCAATGCTTTCTTCATTTCAGTTCCTATGTTTAATATCTTTTTTTCCTACGTTTGGATTTCAAAATTTCTAGTTGTCATTTTATTCAGCCTTTATCTGAGTACTTGTATTTTCTTGGACATCATTCAGGCATTTATTCTAGAAGTTCAGTAAGGTGTTTTTGTTTTGTTTCACTTGTTGGTGTCTTTTTAAAACTCACTGGCTTCTTTGCTAACGTTTGATTGTCCTGAGGCTTATTTAGGCAAGTATTATTAGAGAACATTTCTATAGGATTAGTAGGTTTCATGGGAGAAATGCATCCTTAGCCACTGTTTGTTTTTACAATTTGATGTGAGCAAGTGGATCCTTATTCTGGTTGTGTGTCTCTTATATGAGATTCTGGCTTGCCTTAGATTACTTCCAGTACAAGTGCTGCATGTCTGGAATTAGCTTGGCTAAAACCAATATGGAGTCTTGGTCTGAAGCTCAGCAATACAACTACAAAACTCAATGGAAAGCCTCACAAGTAACAAAGAATTTTTTGACAAATCCTAAATATTACATATGTATAATTATAATGCTCCATTTCTGGTGTCCAGTATTCAAAGAACTGTGGGATTGTTTATTGTATAAGCAGAAGTACTTAATTGCATATTATTCTGAGGCTGAATACTATTAGTTGGGTATTTTGGGTTGACACTATTTGATTAAGGAAAGAATACAGCTTAGTGTTAAAACTTAGGTGATGATAATAGCTAAGAATTTGTTAGCAATAAGGATGGAAACATTGCTATGGAAATTCAGTACCCACCAAGAACCCAGAAAACTTCTAAGACAGTCAGATCTTTCTTCTTGAAGAGTACTGGGGGCTAAGCCCTTGCTGTTATAGTTGAATATGAGAAGACCAGAGGAATCATGTTGCATAAATAACCACATCAAGAATGATACCACAGAATCACTTTTATATTACATATCATCTTCACATTGTAGTATACATACTGATCATCTATGACACAATTTTAATAATTTTAAGTATGTAGGTAAATATATAAAACCAAGAGGCACTTCCAGTATTCTGGAAAAGGGGGAGTATCAATATATTGTCTAAGCTAAAAAAAAACAATAAAAATAAATATAATTTATCTAATTTTCTTTCTGTACAGATCCTACTGTTTACACAACTTTTATCAGCCATCAACTATGTCACTTAGCAAATACTTGTGGTAGAATGATACTAAATATTGCTACGTACAGTAAGTGCAAGATACACGTGGCAAGATCATATTGATTGCAAATGTAAAACAATCACTTAAATTAAAAGTTTTTATATTTCTAAAAACAGATAAACTTGGCAAATGAGCTAATTAATAAACATATTCAGGCTGACCTTGGTAAGGAAAGCATTATTAAAAACTGTCGTTTACAAATGATATCCCCACCACTATCGTTGTAATATTCGGGAATAATAAACATTTTTAGAAACACCAAATTAAATCAATCCTATCCCCCCTCGTGGTTATAAATATTATTACACAGGGTCAAGTATTTAGAACCTGCTGTCAGCTATACAGAACCACTCAATGCCTTTTTTCCTGTCTTTTCACAGAGAAGCAATAACAGATCAAATCAACCATATTGGGAATCAGAATGCATTTTCTACAAGAAAATTTATATGGACCATGTCTACCCAAATCAAACCTTTTAGAATCAGATTAAAGTTCCTAACATTGTTACAGAAGGCTAAAGAGTATTTGTCCATGATTTTGCATCGAGAGTTCATAATATGTGTAAAAGCACCAATTTTCATTTTGTGATTAGCAGAATAAAAAAATCTTCAGGAAGGAGTCCAAGGGAATATGTGTATTCAGAGATATTTCAGTGCTTGTTGGCTAACACATCAGCCTTACTGGTGCAAAAAATATGCTATACGCTCTACTGTGAGAATATATGCAGTCAACTGACACTCATAAATGCAAAACCCAAGCAAACATTGTATGTTAAAAATCCCATGCAAATATTTTAACAATCAAAATTATTGATTGGTGAATATATATTAAAAGTTATTGAACCCCTCCATTAACATATAACATATGTTAGGGCAATTTTTTTAATGTCAAAAACAGTGTAATTCTAGAATATGTTTAAAAATAGCTAAAATGAAATATCTGGTATAATGGGGTTTTCTTTGCTAGAAAAATAACCAATTGAAATTTTTCAAAGAAAGGTGACAGGACTCTTACTCACTGACAAGTTGTATATACAAGGAGGACATTTTAAAATAGTTATTATTGAATTGACATTAATATCTAATAATTTTGCAATATAAAGAGACAGGGGACAAAGTTCCTTCTCTGCAGCAGAAAGGTTGATCACCACGGATTATGTGAATTCAGCAATGAGAAGTGTTATGTTAAAAATCAGGAATGGATCAAGTACCCACAGGATCATTTCATTCCAGAGCAAATAACCCAGTTGACTTGGGAGATGGTCGGCAGGGGTCTGATTTATTAAGTGTATTAAGGTTTTATCTGTCCTAGATTCTGCTGTTACTTGCTTCTTTGTGCCACAGGTTTCATTATGGAAATAGGATAGAGGTGACTTGGACCCTGGCATTATAAATAGTCCTTTCTTTGTTCCAGCAGAAGACCATTTCTGATTATACTTTCTTTGCTAACTATTCTTTTTCTCCTTTGAGCCGACTTTTCTGTTTTGTGTTTTCTGTTGATAAAGAGGGAGAATTTCCTGCCATACTTTGATCAGTTGAAAGAAACACATGTGATAAAACCTGAAAATTTAAAGTATCAAAGCTTTACAAACACTTTTCTGTTACTTCTCTCTATAAAGGAATTTCATATATTACCCTACAATTTGGTTGACAATGACAGATTAACACAGTGGGGTGGCTGATACAAGCTCCTCCCTTTATCTGTGAAAGCCAAAATTAATAATGTTTAACTTTCTTAGTGTTGAAGAATCTTGAGTTTTAACTATATTAAAATCAAGTAAATAAGACCTATGGTAACAGATCTTATATCATTTTTAATGTATAGTGATAAATTCCTGGATAATGTTTTCTTGTACATTGGGACAGCTTGGAGGAACTTATATTCTAAGTTGGACACCTAAATTCTTTGGTATTTTTGTAGAAATATATTTCATGTAGATGGGCATCTTGCCTCCATGTATGTTTGTGTACCGTGCACAGGCACTGCCCAAGGATGCCAGACAAGGATGTCCTGTAACTGGAGCTACAGACTGCATGAGTGGCCATGTGGACAGTTATATTCCTAATTTACTTTATTGAATCTATGTACTTACTGATCCCTTTATAAAGCATTTTCCCTTGAGGGTATTAGGAAAACATTAAATCCTCCATGTTTTCTCCTGAATGATATTAGCCTTGGTTGTGTCAAACTGTGAGCATTCTGGAACCAAGCAGCAGTGGTTAATGGATTTAATTTTAATCTAGTTTACAAAACAAACTAACAACCCCCCCCCCAAAAAAAAAACTTACAAGAATGGTGGTTTCAGAAATAAATCAATGTAAGCACTTCTGTTAGTTTTGATACTCAAAGATTTAACTGGTTTTTTGTTTTATTTGTAGTTGTTGTTTTAATTTTTTTTTTTTTTGCTAGTTTTCACAATTAAGGAGCCACTTCTTAATGCAGAGCAAGGAGTTTAGGCTTCACATGGCCACACTGAACATTTATCTATAAGAGGAGGCTATCTTCATTCTGTGTGCCACACAATTTGGGGGGTCAGACATCTAAAATGCCAACACATTATGCTAAAAATGTGGAAACCAGCCAGGTTCAAAAATATACAGCCTGTATACCAATGATCTTTTCCACATTATAAAACTCAACTCAAGCATCACTATTATTCTTTGAAGAAGCATGTTGGGTCCCACTAACTTCATTTTTGCATCTGCAAACATATTTAAAGTATCCATAGAAGGAAGGCCACATATCTTAGTCATGACATCTAACCAGTTGTTTGGGTAATTCACTAGTGTGAATATAAAAACCAACTTTTAGGTAAGGAAAAAGGCAGTATTAGATAATGTAAAGATTAATATTATTTTAGTATAGGTGGTGTATAAGGTGACATGGATTGCTAATATCCATGCTGAGTAATGCATATTAAGTATTCTTATTGTCTAATCATGATTCCATCATATAAGACATATAAATACTCATAAAAACCACATTTCAAACAATTCAGACCTAAGTGTATGGCTTAGTTTAGTCAATGCTAATAACCTAATTCACTTCTAACTTAATTTTCAATAAGCATCTGTGCATTTGCCGTAGGACTAATTGACATGATATGGATCTCAGACCCCAAACTTATGGGTCTCAACCTTGCTTACCCATTCCAAGAATAATTTCATCCTGAGATCTCAGGTTTGAAATGGTGAATTATTCTATCTTCAGTTTGAATTTGCTTGGATAAATTTTAAAATGCACCAATATCAACAGATTCATAGTTTGTCTTTATAAATTCATGGAAGAAAACAAATGACTTAGAACAAGGATCATTTAGTATTTCACTGCTCAGGAGGCATGATAATGCCAGAAAATGCCTTCAGCTTCAAAGCACATGATTGTTGTGGCATTTACTTATATTGGGCTAAACTACTGACATGCAAATTTTGTTTTTTGTCACCCCCACCCCCTTCACACACATTAGGACCTAAAGAATGAAGAGGAGTCTTAATTTAGTCTGTGGAAAGTCAGAGAACTGTTACTGTAGCCTTCAGCCAGGTGATGATTGCTAATGGCCCAGGAACTGAGAGGCATCTAATGGTAATCAGGATTACGAAGGAGAGAAGGCTTACAATGCCTTCATCATAGTTTTCACTACGCCTCTAAGAGATATCCTGAGAGAGGACAGTGGAGCTCCCTGCTTCACGGAGGTCCCTGCTTCACGGAAGCACCAAGAGCATGTCCCAAAGCAAAAGAAGAAGGACTTCTGGATTATTCATTTCCCACTGCTCAGAGTTGTTCGCCACACAAATACTTTACTTACATAAAGAAGTCATTTCAAGCTTTAGACTTTATTTACAATGATAATTTTCATATTTTTTTATTATTTAGAAAATAATTTATACTTTTCCATCATTTAAACAAAGAATAGGCCTGAGTCTCATGCCTTTTGCACAGCTTTTACCTTCCAGAAAGTTCTCTGGGAAAGAAAGGCAGAGGGCACGGGGACATTGCAA
The DNA here is from genome assembly GCA_033318265.1 of Phyllotis vaccarum. Classification (NCBI taxonomy): domain Eukaryota; kingdom Metazoa; phylum Chordata; class Mammalia; order Rodentia; family Cricetidae; genus Phyllotis; species Phyllotis vaccarum. The sequence goes on from JARWLC010000011.1 coordinate 75,792,259, forward strand.
ATATATACATCTACTAAACAGTCGTCAGTCAGGGCATTTGGTTCTTCTCCTTAACATTACTGGGTTGCAATGGCTAATGTTTGTTCTGGAGTAAAACCCAAAAACGACAAAACAGGGCGTGAGGAGGGTCGAGAGCTGGTACTTTCTCACACAGGAGACAATTCTCCCCTTGCCAAGTGACGACAACTAGACAGCATACAGAAACTACTGAGTTCATCTCCTGCTGAGAAAACCAGGCCTTACAAAAATGAGAACTTCTTACAGTGAAATAAAACAGCAAAAGTGGTGTTTCTACTAAGGAAATAGTATTCAGAAGGTCAGCTGGCATCAATCACTATAAAGACATTGAATTTCTATGCTGACAATGACGTGGATAGTATGTAGAATACACTTAGGTTTGTACTTGACAGAGAGCAACAGGTTCCGATTTCTCTGATCATTTTTGTATATGGCTGTCTATGAAACTATCCTTTCCCTAAAAGTAGAAACCCCTTCACTGAGAGACCTGAGTTTATCGAATGGCACCTGTATAGGCTCATAAAAAACTGTAGTAAATCGCATCAAATACATTGGCACCACAGGAAGTTAACTCTGAAGCTGGAGGTGAACACAATAATATTGCTCTCACCAAGAAGTTGAACGACATCATTCACGGAAAGCATTTTTGATGTTTGGTAGCCTTTGAGATTTGTTCGGGCAGATCTTTAGGTCACACCTTCGGCGGGTTTCCACCCTTTTCAGTTTGGCGCCTTTTGGTTTAAGTGAAATGACAGCTTATTTGCTTAAAAAAAAATCAATCTGCCTAGACAATTCTGGAACAAACGGGTTCAAATTGCTTCGCTCATTATTCTGTTATTTCATGTACCTTAAAACAAGCAAAACTAGGCAGTTTTCTGAGATCACCATGATGGAACCACGCTGGCTCCTACTCCAATTCTGTGGCTTTATTCAAACTGCCAATATTATACACTCACAATGGATCTGATAACCCACTTACTCCATACCTAGCTTGTTTGACTATGTACATGTATGTTTCAGACATACATCCATTTGGAGGCAGGGATGAGCACAAAGGTGTGGGTATAAGTGCTTTGTCCGTCATTTTTATTGCAGGGGAGGGTACCCTCATCAAAGAAGGGAACTTGCTTCAGAGGATATTTATAAACAGAGAAACACTGACACCATCAAGAAAGAAGAAGTGATTCAGGGTCCTCTGGATGAGGGTGTGGTATTCACTCAGAAGTGATGAAACACACTATAATTGTTTGGATGAAGCCTTAACCTTTTCAGGCTTCTTTGCATTGTCATATTAAATAGAAAATCTGCCTAGAAATATTTGATTTTTAATTTTATCTCTATTTTGAAAAACACTGTGAATTACCATAAAATCATGTTTTTGAAGGGAACGGTACATTACCCATGTATGGGAGACAAAAGGATTTTGAATGTAAAAATCAAGGATGTGAAAGGGCAGAAATCAATGTGCAGGTCTTGAGCTAAGATGATTAGAAGTCTGTGAACACAGAACTGGACCGGGAGCTACAAGCCACTGAGTCCAGAGATAAACGTTAACAAGTTAGTTAAGAAAGGCTTTCATCAGGGAGAGAAAGACCACAAATTAAGTCAGTTAGCAAAAGCTGTTGCCTTTGCAATGCCTTAATTTAACAGCCAAGCAACTGTATCAGATCATGACTCAACCTTGAGTAGGCAGGCAGGTGGCTGGCCCTCAGACTCCACAATGAACCATCACCCAGCTACAGGGTTGGAGATAGCCACAATGTATAAAATGGTGATTAAAATACAACTATAAAATGTTTCCCTTTTCCCCCTTTTTTCTTAAAAAAAAAAAGTTTACTATCTACAGAAACAAAAAAAATATTTATATTTACATCATGGTAACTAGTCATGACATACATAATAATATCCAATAAAATATTGAAAGTGAGTATCAACTTTTTAAATAGAGGTTTGGCTCACAGCATAAACAAGTGTAGAAAACAAAACAACCCAAACAGCTTTCAATGGTCTAGCCACAAACAATAATCACCCCTCACCCATAATCTTTCTTTCTAAAAGGCTGCAAAGCCATGCTATGCCATCACACAGTATATGGAAGACCACAACAAGCAATGTCAGAGCAAACAATCTTCAACAGTTGCCAAGGGTCAGCTTTTCCCAGGTCAACTTCCAAACTAACTCTAAGCTTGGATTTCACCTTCATCTCTTTGTATAAAACCCATGGTGAGTTTGTTGACTTTTTTTTTCTTCTTTTAAATACAACTTATCTTACAGCAAACTGAGAAGACGCAGGGTATCATCACTAAAGGCAATTTCCCAGGCCTTTCTCAACACTCTTTTAGAATGCTTACCTGACGAAGAGCCGACTCCAGCTCCTCTTGGGTGTTCACCAGTAAAAAATGCCATCTCCTTCCATGGCAACTTGATCATAGGTAAGTGACATGTATACTCACATACACCCCCTTATACATTCATTAGGCAAGTAGACCAGAAAGCCTTAGTCTTGTGAGTGTGAGGCTGGTGACAGAGTGCCTCCAAGTGGCAAGTAGCAGTGGTACCAATCATGTGGCCCACACAAGCCCTCCTTCTACAAAAGAACTTTTGTGGAAGCTAAATGGAGGAGGGCTGCCATTCAAAGACACCCCAAAAAGGACTTCCTTCTGTATGTTCACATGTACTTCATCACCTGCTACAACTATTCCATAAACAACTAAAACCACAAACGCCTCCCTTTCCACACGCACACACACATATATACAAACACATCACCGTCTCTGTCCTATCTCTGTTGTCTCTGTCTCTCTCTCTCATACACACACACACACACACACACACACACACACACACACACACACACTCTTACACACAGTTGGCAGGATGCATTAGAATCCCAACAATTCTCTGGAACATTCGTCCCTCAGTAGGGAGAACAAAAGCTGGTCAGTCATGAGCCTACATTTTTGTTTCCTTGCTAAGCTGCACATTCCTCGTGAGTTCTCATCCTTTCTAGTTTCTTTTGTCACAGTGACCTCTATATATCTTAATATGACTGTTACTACCTTGTGGAGTTAGGCATCCTGACTATCAGTGTGCATGTGTTATACGTGACTATAAGTCTTACATGATCCTATGTGGGAATTTATACACACACATATATTTCTTCCTTATAAAACAAATCTTAGACGCTGGTGTCGCAAAGTGAAAGCTTCTTTGAGCTATAGTCTTCAGCGCTGTCCCTTGCTGTTAAAGTAAACACACAAAATGTGAAGAATTCCCCAAATACTTTAGCCATTTGCCCATCTTCTGGTATTCTACAGTGTTGTGTCTAAGTGTTGTGCTTGCTTGGAAAGTGTCTGGGACAAGTCATTCTGTCTGCAAACACAGCCTGCTGTACCCATGGTCACAGGTCTGGCTGTGGAGCCAGGGTCTCCTCTGCTTTCGGCTTCCCCTTCTCTTCCTCTTCCTCTTTGATAGCCTGGATCTGCTCTGAGGAATGCTGCAGAGGGGCCTGGTCCAGGGACTGATTCTCTATGCCTGCTAAGGACTGTTCCTCTTCAATCACCTTCTTCCACATCGTGTGGTTCTGCAGGAGGTGCTGAGTTATTTGGCAGTAGATTTTCCTCCTTCTGAAAGTTTTCTTTCCTGAAAAACATAAGCCATCAAATTGAATTATTTGCGAGCTATATATATGAAGGTTATTGCTTTTCATATTAAAATCAGGAATTAAATATCACATAGACACCTATCTGTCTATCTTTCTGCTTATCTATCCACCTGCCTCAGCTGCTTTACATATACTAACAATCAGTTTTCTGGAACAGGAAGGAGAAAAAACATGACAATAAGCTATTACTGAGATAAATGTGAATATTTCGTATTTAGTATTTAGGTTCTGCTTGAATATCTTATTAAAATATTTGGGTGTATGTGTGTATGTGTAGATTGACGTGAAGGTATGGAGGTCAGAAGGTGATAGTACAAGCCTTTCGCAGTACAGACTGATAACCACTGTACAATGGAACCCCCAAACACAAGCCTTTCTCGATTGCTCTCCATCTTAGTGTTAGAGATAGCATCCCTGAAGGAACCTGGAGCTTGCCAGTGGTCATGGGATGTGCCAATGATGCTAGATTTCTTGAGATCCACCTACAGACATCCTTGTGGAAGGGATAATAGTCTTTAGCTGCTTTTATTATAAGAGGAAGTGGAAATTTCTTGCACCATAGAACAATAAGATCTAGTTGTAAAATGTGTGGTAAAAAAAAATTCAGATAAATTATTTTGAATTATTTTGGGACCACATAGAAACATAAAAATAATAATAATAAAAAAGTTGGGAGATAGTAACATAGGCACAGAGTTATAAAAAAAGAATTTAAAGTCTTTTTGACTCTAGTCATCATTTGTTCATGAGATGAATTCATCGATCAAACTGATATTGAGCAATTGGCAAACACTTTTCTGTTTTCTGTATACAATAAACATTGACTGATTAGGATCAGAGATTGCTTTCAAGGCACTGGCACTCTGAGTGAGTGCACTTAGGAAAGAGAAAAATGAGTAGATGTGCTTGCTGTTTGGGGACACCTGTGACAGAGATAGCTTCGTTATTTGTGACAGTGTTAATTGTCAGCTTGACAAAATTACTTGGGAGATGAGCATTTGGGCACATATGCAGAGGTGGGGTGGTGCTGGAAAGTCCCGTCCACTATGGGTGGCACCATTCCCTAGGTAGGGAACTTGGAATGCAGATGAGAGGAGAGCTGAGTGCTAGCATGACATGTCTCTCCATCTCCCTGTCTCTCTCTCTGTCTCCCTGTCTCTTTGCTCTCTGATTCTTGATTGTGGACGCTATGTGAGACACTATACCAGCACTCTACAGATCTTGGCATTGTGATTTTCCCACAACAAAGAACTATAACCTGGAACGGTGAGATGAATAAACTGTTTCTCCCTGAGTTGTTTTTGTCAGAGTATTTTATAACAGCAATGAGAAAGTGACCAAGACGCTGCTGGTCTTAACTTGACTGCATTTTAGACAGGAGCCCTAACCCCTACTCCCACATGAAGACCCTCATCTCCTTCCTCTTCGAACTTTGATTATAGAAATCTTCTGATTGGAAATGCTTTAATCCTTTCCAGCATCTTCTGACCTGGGGACCGTCCCTTTGCAAGGTGACCACAGAGAAAGATGGTACCAGCGTAGTAGTGGTATGACTGTAAATGAAATGTGCACATCGCACCTCTAGTTCTGTAGTCCTAAAATTTTGTTAGAATCTAATGTTAAATGATCAGACCAAACAGAATTTAAACAAATGAAAAGAGAGGGAAGATGAAGAGGTAAGTAAGAGATAGGAGGGGAAGAAAATGAAAACAGCACGAAAAGATAAGAATCATGTAAAGTAGGCAATATAAAAGAAGAAAGGAGGGAAGGGGAGGAGGGTGTCACCCATTCTAGGTTGCCTGGCCAGGAGTTTCCAGTGATTTTCTGTTCTCAAACACACATATCACAGTAGAGTGCCCAGATTGTAAATGCCTTATCAGTACCATATCTGGCTTTTATTTTTCTTCTGTTTGGGTCCTGGGATCAGCCTTGTGCAGAAAGCTTTTATGTGCGTATTTTAATTGTCTTAAGATCAGTGGCTTAACTTGGCTTCTTATGGCTGCCAAAGCATGGCTCTGACCCCCAATAACTCTAACAAGACATTTCCTCAAAAAGGGGGGGGGGGACCTGGGCATGTCGATTTGGGATTTTCCAGATTAGGTGAATTGAGGTGGAAAGACCCTTTTACATGTGGGGGGTACCATTCTGTGGACTGTGGTCCCAAGCTGAATAAAAAGGAGGAAGCTAGGGGACCACCAGCATTTAAAGGCCTCTACTCTCCTGCAAACGCCATGTGAACTCTCTCTTCACGCTCTCCTTGTTAGGAACCAGGTGTTCTCCCAGCCTGCCCTCAGTGATTCAGAGCCAACAGACATGTTACCATGCAGCACTCTTTAAGAGGTCCCCACCATCTCTCTCGGGCCTCTCAAGTTCTTTCTTGCTCTTTTGCTCTGTTTCTGTCAGTCTCCCTGTCTCTGTCTCTCTCTTGTTCCCAATCCAAGATGGCCTTTCACCCCCCACCCCCACTCTTTTCCATGAGATCAATTGTGGGACGTGATCTCCACAATATTTCTCGGCTCTCAATCGCCAAGGTCCTCTGTCACATAAACCCTAACATTGTGCCTGTACACTCCCCCACCCCCCACCGCTGGCAGTCTAAGCTGCACTAGGACCCTATCTATCCCTTACTCACCTTCTGGCTCACTGATCACTGATACCCCTTCCATCAGCAGCAATTGTTAAAACTTTCTCTTTGGTCAGTATAAATGCTTCCCTGAACTGGAGGGAGAGACCCCTGAGTGCCAGACACCCCTCTGGTATTCTTAGAGGAAGCGGTATCCCAAGCCAAGATCTTTAAGGCTATGGCTGACTCTCTTCATTGATCCAAACTTTGATCATTTAAAAATGGTGTAATGTTTATCTAATGCCTAAGGATATGAAAGCTTAAGTTTTGAGAACCTAAGAAAATGTTTTAGGGTCAAAGGGGGTGTTTTAAGGTGTGAACGTGAAACTTATTAAGGTTTGAGGACATGAAAGCTTAACTTGTAATGAGAAACTAATGTAAAGTATATAAATGCAAATTCGGAAGGTCCGAAGACTTGAAATCTTGAGTTGTGATAAGAAAGTGAGTTAAGCTATTAAAAAAAATTGAAAAACGTTTCCGATTTCTTTTCTTCTCTATGCTACTGTCATATTAAGATTTCAAACATTAATCAGTGGAGTTCTGGGAAGCTATTAATCTAGCTCTGGTAGGCATTGGCTGCTATTGCCATAGTCACAAGCTCAAGATTTTAGATTTCCTTTAGTTATTGTCTTAAGTATAGACTGAAAAGGGCTTCTCATTGGATTATCATTCTCAAAGGATTATCATCTGCCTAATCTACATCCATCTAGAGGATGTATGGAGGAAAGAGTGTTCATGCTGTTACCTGAAAATCATTTCCCAAGCCTCTACCATGACTTAAAAGCAGGAGTCTGTTGTCTTTTCTACAATGTGGATTTTAGGACAGATTACAAACAATGATAATGCTACCCTTCATATCTAAAACGCATCTCTTTTTGTAAACTTAAAAAATCATGTAAGCTTTAGGGAATTGACTTGCATCCACCTCTCACAGGTCAAAATGACTCCGGATAAGCACTCTTGGCCAATAGCCTGTTCCCCCACTTGTCTATTCCACTTATTCCAGAGGGAGGGATTCCCCCTTCCCTGGTCTTGGAACTCCCCTCCTCAACTGCCAGAACCATGGGCCTAAAATGTACATCTAACAAAAAATTTTTGCTTTTATATATACTAGAGGATAAGCTAAGAAATCTGTTCCAGCATTCTGCTAGGTCCAGATGTTCCCTCAAAGCCTGCATCCGGAACAGCCTCAAAGTGGCTAGCCCCAGGTGGTCCAGTCTCACAGAAGCGGCCTGTACTTCCCTAGCCCCAAAAAGTCTCAGAGCCTAGAAGGCAAGAAAAAAAATCAGCCTGCTTTTCCAGGAGTTGGCCACCATCCCAGCTTCCGTAGGTCCCTAAAAATATCAACACCCTCAGACATCAGAAGACAGTTTAAAGAACACAGAGCCTCACCTGCCTCACCATCACCACTTATTATTTCCGCACACTTTTAATAAACAAAAAGGAAAAATGTTAGAAGGCAGATGTGTCTCCAGCCTGCCCTTGGTGAGTCAGGGCCAGCAGCCATCACCACCAGCCCCTGGACCCTTTAAAAATCCCCGCCATCAGATTGTTCTCTTGGTTTCCCACTCTGTCTGTCTGTCTCTCTTTCTCTGTGCGATCCCTCTCTGTGCTCTCTCTCTCTGTTCTCTCTCTCTTTCCTCCTTCCCTCTCCTTCTCACTTCTAGATGACGTTCATGACTCCCAATAAACCTCTTACATGATATCTGTTGTGTGCTGCGATCTCTACAGCATTCCTGGATCTGATACACCAGCATATTCTGCCACACAAACTCTAACACCTCTACCATACAATCAATATGCAAGCACATTTTATTTTTAAAGGTATGTTAGAATTATTTTCCTTGCAAAGCCATCTACTGTAGTTTTGCTGTGGTGGCGTTTAAACATAAATATGCTTTTGTAAATGATTTGTTTTTATTTATTATTTTTTTATAAGAATGTATGTGAGACTGTTTAAGTGTATGCGCACCACTTGTGGACAAAGTCTGCAGAAGCAAGAAGAGGACATTGGATTTCTGGAAACTGGAGCTACAAAGAGTTGTGACTTGCCATGTGGGTGTTGGGAACTGAATCCAGGTCTTTTGCAAGAACGGCAAGTGGGCCTAACCACTTAGCATCTCTCCAGTCCCTATGCATACTTCTTTCCCAAATGTTTGAATCACAGGACAGGTTTGAATCACAGTGATGGGAAACTCCCTACTGTTCAGTATGCATATTTACAGGGAAGAAAATAACAAAAGCTCCATTTCTTCCCCCTTTCTTTTCCTTTTGGGGCAGGCCCCAAGAGAGTAGCTGTTCTCTTAGGTAGCTGTTAAACATTAGCAATAAACCTCTCTGGAATTATGCTGAACCAAATGACGTAGAAGAAAGTTTGTACCAAATAAATTTGTGTAGATTAGAAGCTGCAGGTGGTCTGAAGCATGCCTGTGTTGGGAGCCAAATTATTCAGCACTGGAACCTTTTGAAAAGAGAACAAAGCGCCTTTCATTGCTTGCATTCTAAGCACCGCTTAGTACTTCATTAGAAACCTCTTAGCTCGCCCCAGGAACCTTTCAGATTTAATTATGAGGTGGGGTAAAAGCCCCCTCTGCTCAGGACACCACACTGAAGCATTTTATTCTGTTTCCTGGGAGACCTCCAAGTTTTACAAACTGTAGAACTCACCAGTGGCTATTTAATATTTTTTCTCCTGAAATCTAAGATCAGGCTAAATCAAAGCAAATATCTCAGCCAATATAAATTTTGCAAAGAAAAAAAAAAAAAACTTCAAGAGCAATGGAGTTAAAAAGTTAAAAACAAAGAAACCTGAGACCTGAGTGCCTTCTATGGTGCTTAAGGTTGGCTGTCAATATCATTTTCTTCTTTATTAAAATGAGCCTCCAACTAAATGTCCTAACTCTACACTGTGGCTGTTGTTTAAATCTGTTAACATCACTCCACTTTTATCATTTTGGGGGTTGCAAAGATGCTTCAAAATTCATAAATTTTAGGGAGCCGGAGAGATGGAATAGGTTGTGGTGGAAGAAGATAATAAGTGACCCAAAAGTTAGTTTCTTTGACTCACAAATAAGAAGCTCAGAAGCTGCTAACGCACGTATGCACGGTGCCCATCCCTGAGTGGTAAGGTCTAGTTTCTTTGATAGGTTTGCTACAGGTGCAAAGGAAAGTCCCAGCTAGTGGCCTAAGATCCAAGAGCAAATCCCTCTTTTTCTGTTTCATAGTGGGAGAAGGGATGAGTTATGTCTGGGAGGTGGAGGGCTGGGCCTTGAGGAGAACCTATTGGATCTTTTGGAAGGGTTTAGTAATGGGGTGAAGAATGGGTTAAGTTAAGATACAAGAGCTAACTAGCAATATGCCTTGTAGGGGTATTGTGTTGTTTCATGGAAAATAATTGTCCCACTCACTAGTTCAATAAAAAGCGCTGAATGGCCAAAGGCATGCAGGAAGTGTGGTCGGGGCTACCAGACTAAGAAAACTCTTGAGAACAGAATGCCAGAGAGGGAAGGCCAGAGAGAAGTCAGAGGAAGCAGAGGACAACTATGCTGCTCTAAAGAAAGGTACCGAGCTCCATGGCTGAACAAAAGACATGGGTTAGATGAAGGGTAGAGAGCTAGCAAGTGATATGTCTGGGCCTGAGGCTGATCAGCCAAAAACTACTGAAAGTGTCTGTGTGTCTCTGTGGGTCTGCGAGTCAGCAGATCTGTGGGTCTATAGGCCTAGACCTTGAGGTTAGGCCCGAAAGTCAGGGCCAGAAACCTCATACTACAATGCCTGAGCCATGGACCAAAAAAACATATAGTTATTATAAACATCTAAGTCATTTTCAGGGGCCTAAGCAATGACAAACAAGTCTAGACCTTAAAACCAGACCAAGCCAAAAACTCATTCTACAAATGGATTCATGCAGGAAGTATAGAGCTGCCTTATATAGGGGACCAGCAAGGAGAGAATAGGAGGGGATCCAGGGTTGTAGGAACCTAGAAATGATAAAAATCTCCTCTTTAGTAGAAGGAACTGCAAGAGAATTAATTGCTTTCTATCCAAAGTAATGGCTTTATGGGTTGGGGTGATATTTAGACCCAAATAGGTGACCTGAGAAGTGGATAGTTGGACCTTTGAAGGTGAGACTCTAAAGCCTTGACTGGATAGGAAATTAAAGAGAGCAGAGGTGTTTGGTTAATTTTTAGTGATGGACTATACAGAATACCACTTACATACTATATGAGTTTAGATTCATGGACTTTAAAAATATTAAACTTTTTCTTTGACCATCTGTTCAAGTAGATAGAAAGCATGGTGTGTTCACAAGATCACAAGAACATACTTGTGTAATGCCATTTCTGGGGCTCTGGGTTTTACCAATTGTGTTATTAGTTACTATGTTTTGTTGTAGGAGTGCAGAGGTGTGCCTTTAGTGTGACAGAGTCAGTTATAGGCATTTGAGTCAGCTCGATTACTGGCTACATGTGTAATGAACTCAAAGCCCGTTTTCAGATGTGATGGTATATTGGAGAGTTTTTATTGTTAACTTCCTATAACTCAGGATCGCCTGAGAAGAAAGTTTGGCTAAAGAACTGTAGTTCAATTGGCCTGTGGGCATGTCTGTGAGGAATGGTTTTGACTGAAGTGGGAAGACATACCCTGAATGTGGGTGTCGCTGTTTCCTGGGCTAGCCCTGAACTGTAGGAAAAAGGGAAGCTAGCTGAACATAAAAAAAAAAAAAAAAAAAAAAAAAAACCCCAAAACAACAACAACAAAAAAAAAACGAAGCAGGGACCCATGTGCCTTTTCTGCTCTTGACCATGGATGTAATGTGATCCACTACAACTGCCTGCCCTTGTGACTTATTTTCAGCAATGAACTGTAACCTAGAACTGTGGACTAAATAAATATTCTTACCGTTAAGTGGCTTCTTGTCAGACTGTTTGTTCCAGTTACAGAAACTGTGACAGATGGGTTCTCATTGTCACACCGCTGATGCTTCTCTAAAGAAGCCATAGTTGAAATGGTGCCCTTATCTCTGCGTCCCCCCAAACAAAACATAGCAACTTAGCTAAAATGTGAGCCGAGTCCATGAACTGTTCTGCTCATAAATCACTATTAATTCTCATCTTAGTGTACCAGGCCAAGTTCCTACTGTGACGCCTGGAGCCCCATCTCCTGCCTGTACCACATGGGCTCCCCATGGCTTCTTTCCTGCTTCTACCCCTTGTCTTCTGTCTGCTTCAGCCACCCTGACTCCATCACTCAACACTCACTGCAGGACCATGGAGCCCCTGCCTGTTCCTTTTTAAAAATCTATTTCCACATAGATTCCCATGGAACATTCCTTCATTTTTTACAGGTTTTTTTGTTTTTTTTTAATTAATTTTTTCTCTCTTCCTAGATAACTTATTTTAAAATTCTCTACCATATTTTATATTTCTTCCAAAAATAAGACAAAGATTTACCCTCCCCCAAAGAAACCAAATCTATTGCATCCATCAGTGCCTAGCACATTATGAACATACTAGTTTATATTGCTGAATTTCTGCAATTCTACTAGAATTACATCAAAAAGGACAAGAACTTATTCTTTGTTTTGCTCATAAGTCTACTGTTAATCACAGGTCTAATGCCTAGGCACAGAGGATATGTTCTGTGAACAACTGTTAAGTAAAAGACTGAAGTCCGTCTTATCTCTTCCCATCCCCCAACTCAACCATTGGGGGAGAAGAGCCTGCAACTGGTCTGTATGGTAACCAAAATTCTAAATCATTCAGAAATTCTGAAGCTAGTTATCAACTCTATTTCATGGTGAGAACATCTTTTTGTATGATCTGATTGTCATAATTCCATCTTCGGCTGTCTGTCTTTATTATGACCTGGGCAGCTTTTTAGTGCCCAGCTCAGCAAAGGGTAGTTGGACTTAAAGTATATAATTTATAAGAAGCACAAAATCCTCTGAATGTAAGGCGGAAATCACCCTGGAGAATCTCATCAGAAATGGGTTTTATGGCTTACTGGGAGCTGTATTATTTTCACAGGTTTCTTCTTCATTTGGTGTTTCAGCTTCTTCCTCCTCTTCCTCAGGGTCATCAGTGTCACCTGAATCATCACTGTCATCCACCCATTTTCCTGGCATGAGCCCTGCCGAGTCATAGGAGTGGCATAGAGGACCCACAATGTGTGAGATAAAGGATTCTTGAAGATTGGCCAGCTGCGGGGCAGAGCGGTCCATAAAGGGGCTTATGGGTAAACCGAGGCTTGCTTCTTCATCGCCCTAGAAATAGGGATTCACAAAAGTAATGACAAAGGTAAATGACAGAGGAGTATAAATATATGACAAGTCAACATTCACCTGGCATCTAACATATGGATACTCCATAACCCAGATTGTCACATAAAATGTCTTGAGGTCACTGCTCAGTCATTGCCCTGATAGCTAAGGTGCACACAGAATGACTTTGTTCCTGGTATTCGTTAACTGTGCAGTCTTGAATTTTTGGTTCACTTTCAAGGGGACATGTAATGAGATTATTGATCTGCACCAGTACTTCAGTGATGCTGGGGTTTGAACTGAAGGCTTCCTGTACGCTAGGCAACCATGCCATCAGCTAAGCCACACACTCAATTATGTTTGCCTTTTTGTCCTCACTGCTGGGAAGCATAAACCATTTTCTTGTTCCATTCAAGTTGCTAAATTATCCAAGATTTTGTTTAATTTATATCTTCTGTGATTATGCTTTTATATTCTTATTTATTACAATTCTTGGTCTTTAATTGTCTTAAATATTTGTGAGGATCAAAATAACAGCTCATAAACAAGAGGTTATCTCAGAAACAAAAAATTAAGAAGATTATAAGACAGGGTATTTGTATTTTCCTTTTCTTTCATATTTTCTGTTAATACTTTATCATTGATTGATAGTATCATTATAAGAAAAGGCAACACACTATTTTTAAAAGCATATTTTATTTTGCATATGGATGCTAACTACATAAACCATAAAAGTTTATTTCAATCCCTATTTACATACTACTAGTTATAAAGTGCCCCCTCCTGGTTGGGCACCTTTAATACTAACAGTTTTTATTTTCTGCTATTGGCCTGAACTCTGTCTCCAGTTACATGGACAGACTTGTTACGGTCATACCCTGCCCCCTTTTCTTCTATGATCTGACCTCACACTGCAGCCCTTCTTCAACCTCCCCATGCTGGGATTCCAAGCATGTGCTACAATGCTGGCTTAGTCCTGTGGTCTTTAGGGAATGCAAGAAGAATCTAATATTTCTTTTGGATCAACTCTGTGGTAATTACTTGAGAAGATTTCTCTGTCCAATTCCACAGCAATGTTCTGATAAATCTATTTTTAAAGTTGTATGTGTGGCTTTTAACATTGAACCACAGTCAATCTATCATCCATATTTCCCCCCAGGGTGAACATCCTACTTTTTTCCCCCAGATCCCCTATGTCACTGAGTCCTCTCATTTCTCTGTTCACATTTTCTTCCATATTCTTATAATGAGAGAAAATTTAATTAGATCAATGTAGGTTTATGTACAGATGGTTACCCAAGCTTATCAGCATATAGTAGCTTTTCAGGGAATCTGTTAATACTTTTGTTCTTGTATCAAAGATAGAGTCTGTGTGACTTTGCATGCACTTGTATGTGCATGTGCGCGTGCGTGTGCACACACACACACACACACACACACACACGCACACGCACAAACACACACCTCTTTTATGCACCACTGCTATTTAGTTGTACTAGGAAAGCAGTCAATTGGTGTTTACTTATATACATCTAAAGCTACTTTTACTACAATAAGCAAACCTGTAGCATTTCAGCATTGCAAGGGTGTTCATAAAATCTCACTAGATTATTCTGTCATGCCAACATATTTCTCCAAAATGTGTATAGATAATTTTACTTCAGTGTTCAAGAGGTAAACTTTGAATTCCTGCTGAAACTACCCAGTATATATATTTGGTACAAATATGAATATAGGGTAGAATAATCATGCTCTTGTGGCTTGAGGGAAGCTTTGGTAAACGTTTACATAGCAAGAACACACAGTCTGTGGTGGATGATGCAGCTCTGTGAGTTACCTGCTCATAAAACTCACTGGCGATGCCCTCTGTCCACTTCAAGTGCAGTTCTTTACATTTGGCAGGCCCATTAATGTCAGCCAACTTTATACACATTTGGCACACCAGGAGACGATCATTTTCATTGGTCCAATCTATCCCCACATCATCGTTCACCTATAAGAGAGACAAAATTAACATGTCATGTCTCTATGAATGCTCAACATGAGATATGACAACAGAATTTTATTATCTTCTTTCTGTGTGGGAATGAGACCATCATAATCAGAACTTCAGATACTGACACTAATATCCTCAGTTTGCATTGAAAAAAAAGTGATGCAGCTCATCAAAAATTAAAGTAGTTTACAAAAAGTAACTATTACTGAATTTATAAGAAATCCTGTTTGAAGTTAGCACATAGTATAACTTTTTATTAAACAATAGACCTACAATAAGAAGTTTTCATATATATATATAAATACTTGTAGGAGTGTGTGTGTGTGTGTGTGTATGAGGGTGGTGGTGAGGGGTCAATCTCAGGTATCTTTCCTCAGGAAACACCACCTTGCTGCGGAATAATTCTCTTGTATATTTTAAAGATTTGTCAGTTGAACTAGTTTAATAAAACACTGATTGGCTAGAAGCCAGGCAAGAAGTATAGGCAGGGTGACCAAACTAAGAATGTTGGGATAAAGAAGGGCACAGTGAGTAAGGGAGGTGTCAGCAGATGCAGGGGAAAGCAGAACTTGTAGAAAATGAGGTAACAATCCATGAGCCATGTGGCAAAGGGTAGATAAGAAAGATGGATTAATTTAAACTGTGAGAATTAACTGTTAACAAGCCTGAGCTATTAGCCAAGCATTTGTGCTGAGGCACTGGTATTATGCATAAGTATGGCCATGCTTAGCTTTTGATTTTTGTTTTTTTTTTAAATGTGAGCTCTCAGGGTCACACTTAGGTCTTCATTCTGACAAAGCAAACCCTTTACTGTCTATGGTTTCTTTCCAGGAACAAATAAGAAACTTCTTGAATGAATAATTGGGATTTTATGTTTGATATATAAATTTCAAGATTTCTTTCTTTTCTACTGCAGTCAGGTAATTTACCTCATCCACTGTAGACATGATTATATGTTTTCAAACAAATCGACAGTGGTAGCTAATATTTTCTATTCTCTGTAGAACAAGTCTAACATACACAGCCAAGACCTCAACTTCTTATGCATCTAGACTTAGATTAATGCCTAGATGCCAGCTTGGAGACAAATATTTTAATCATTTTCTTCCCATAGAAAGCTCATGGAAATTTAGTTTTGTTCAATATTTTCATTATAAAACACCTTTTAATGTGTCCATAAAATGAACGTTGGTAGAAATCTGCTTACCTTGGCATTAAATTTGGCTACAAAGTCAAAGTGTTTCTTCAGGTCAGTAGCCAAGATTGCTTCAATGACTAAGAACCGGAAATGCTTAAATTCCACATGGTCCAGGTTACCTAAGAAGTTATACTCTGGCCGGGACATGAAGAGATTCCATGCTGCAGCTGCATGGTGATTCTCCAGAACTGAACGGTCATTGTACAGCACCGCCTAGGGTAGAAGGAAGGAGAAGAGAGGGTCCAACTTCTTAAGTTAAAAAGAACCACAAAAGTCATAAGAATTCAGAAAGCTTTAAATGTCTCATTTTATTAAGAGTCTATTAAGAATCAGTGTATTATCTTAACTACTGATGCCTTTTCTTGGGTAATTTTATTTTTTTGACATAATTTCCTCCATTAAAACTTTCTTGCAAATTATTATATAAAATTATATATATTATTGCATATATAAATTATATATATATACACACATATATAATTATTTTCTTTAAGAAAAATTTCATTTGAGAAAACTTTGTTTAGGTCAAAAGAATTTTCTCCAGTGTATAAGATAAATGGACAGTAAATTTCTACCAGTGGGAATACATTCACTAAGAATAAATGTCATGGAAATATTTTCAAAGAGTACATTTTCCCATTCAAAGTCTTATACTCTTAAAGGATCAAGAAAAACATGGTTCTCTAATCATTTTAGAAAGGGATGTGTGTGTAAACTGTTTTTGCCTCGTTGAGACTATTCAGTGTTAGTAATTTGATTCTCTTCTAAGAAGGCAACTGAGAAACAATCTTTCTCTGTAATGAGGTTGAACCCCTGCTATGAATATATTGACATAACCATGACATCTTTGGAAATCAACAATGCCTCTAAGGATCTTACCCTAGGACTAAGTACAAGTTGGTTCCTACAGACCTAGAGCTGCTTGCAAGTCATATTTGCAAAATTAATTTTATTCCAAGAAATGTATACCCTAGATTATTTTCTCCTCATGAAAGTCTAACCTGAGGAGCACTGGTGGCAACGAGGAAAGCATTTGTCCTTCCTGGGTGATCGTAGTCATGCATGGCTGCAGCAACATACAAGGCCATCAACTCTAAGGCTGGGATGTTCCCAGACAGACATCCATATTTGTCATCTGGCACATGATACATTTTTGAAAACACGTATCCCATGTGTCCGTGTGTAAATCCACTGTCAGAATCTGAGGAGAAGAAGTGAAAGTGATATATAAAAACTATAAAGCTGGAATCACATATCTGATTTCCTTTGAGAACAAAGCTCACAATTGGAGTGCCTGGTTTTGACAAGAGGCACAGGCATCATTCATACACACCTGAGTCGCTTGCTGATCCATGATCACTAATCACACTTGGGAGGCCAGGAATTGGCTGCGTTGTGAGATACCACACAGCATGTAAAACGTCAGTGGCATGGATTCTGTTATGATCTGTAACAATGCAAAGGAGCAAGCACATATTAGCTAGTGAGCTCTGGAGCCATCTACTGGATAGACACTTCTGTCCACCCACTTTAACTCTCCAGCGAAGGCATGCCAGACTCTTCTGGACAGGTATTTCTGGAAAATTCTTCCACCAATTTCACCATTTTCACACTAAGAGGCAATTACACCACAGAATTTATTGTGCATGCAGATATCCAAAGTAGAAAGGCCAGTGTCTGATTCTTCCAGAAAACGGAAACTCAATATGTTATGTTTACATTTCTTTTACTTTGTTCCTGTACAAGAAAGCCTATGTAAAGATGCAGAAAGAAAGATCTATACTACTTAGACAAATGGTCTCAAGGACCAAAATGTCGTCTCAGATTAATGGTCTCTGTTTCCTTATTTACAGCAAAGACGCCCAGCTGTGGGGGTCACTGACAATACCAAGCACTCCACATCCTTCTTTACCCTTAGGAGTCAGCAGGTGCCCATCAATACCAATCTCACCAAACAATCATATATTTTTAATCACATTTCTATTACTAAGTTGCCTGTGTAGACTGTTATATCTACTGCTGCTTCATGTGTCCCATAATCCCTTCTTTTTTATAGCTGCATCTAGATGAACTCAGACTGACATGAATGACAGTTAAATTGTATGCTCCCTTTCGCCCTGAACAGTATTACAGGCTGACTCTGACTACAGGCTTAATCTCTAAGACGTAAACAGAGTCTGAAGTCGTAGGTTTGTTGGATTCCATTTTCACTTTCCTTCTATGGCTTTTAAATATTAAGTGTGGATTTGCTGAGAAAGCCATCGGATACATCAGAGTGTCAATGCTAAAATTACTAGAGCGTCGAATGTTTGTACTTGTAATTAAAACTATGTCCAGGAAGGCTTTCATTAGCTGGTTCACATTAGTCTAAGCATCTAACCTCAACAGAGAAGAGACATCATTCTTTTGAAGCAGTGCAAATTAAGCCAAAGCTTTCCTAGGGGATGGAAATAGACTCTTAGGAAAATGCAAGGGGCCAGGAGGCCTTGAATAGTACCAGCGGATTTATTTATTCATTTTTTAACATTTACTTACTTTTTCTGTATGTGCATACACACATATAGAGAACCACACCTTGGAGGTCCAAGAAAAGCTGTGGGAATGAGTTCTGTCCTTCAACCACTGAGTTCAAGGGATCAGACTTAGGTCCTCAGCTCTGAT
Source organism: Phyllotis vaccarum (assembly GCA_033318265.1). NCBI lineage: Eukaryota > Metazoa > Chordata > Mammalia > Rodentia > Cricetidae > Phyllotis > Phyllotis vaccarum. The sequence continues at coordinate 75,810,681 of JARWLC010000011.1, forward strand.
AGCAAGCATCCTTATCCACTGAGCCAACCTGTTTGCCCAGTAAGTATCCTTACTATATAAATGATTTTCATATGGAGTAGACAATTTAATATTTCATAAAAATAAACTATTTTCTCATATAAATAACAAGATTTAGAATCCGGAAGCTTTGTTTTATACTTGGATACTGGCTCTGTCTGCCCTGTCATCTCACTACAGACTGAAGTGTATTCTAGGTACAGAAAAGTGGCATGACCATATATCACAACATTTTTATGTAGTGTGGCATCTAAATTAACTCAATAAAACCTGCTGATTGAAAATTAAAATAGATTTGTGAATAAAACAATAATTTATAATTCCTGTCCAGTGCATATCTGTGCTTTAGTTTCCTGTGGCTTCCTTTCTGAAAATGTTTATTTTTGTAACTCCTTAGTCCTTGTGAAATCACTAACATTTATGTCACTTGCTGGCATCTGACCAGGCTGAACCCTGGGAAAGTCACATTAAAGGAAGCCAGGCCAATCGCCAGATTCCCCCACCAACTCCCTTTTCATCTTTCCCTTCCAACTTCCATGGCCTCAGTGGCCAGACTTTCCCAAAGGACCCAGTATCATTAAGCATCTCTTCCCCCAAGCCAACTGGCCAATTTTGCCTATGCTTTATCTTATGTTCCTTAGCATATCTCAGTGAAAGGCTGCATTCTTCCTTATTTCTTGTCACACTATGTGCTATGCATTTTCATGTGTGTAAACTATGTGGGTGTCTTAAAAACATTGTGCTCACTAGGCTAGCATGTTTATCCTTTTCAGAGATACTTGATAATTATTTGTGTCCAAGTATAAGTACTTTTAAAATTTAACTTCATTTTTTTTTATCAGTGTTTGCTTTTAAGACAGGACGTCTCTCCTTATAGTTCAAGATTGTTTTAAACTCATTATGTGGTCTAGCACAACCTTGAATATCCGATCCTCCTTCCTCAGCATCCCAAGTACTGAAATTACAGAAATGTGCCACTAGACTTCTTACTTGCTAGGCAAGCATTTTACCAACTAAGCTATATCCCCAGCCATTCCTTTCCAGTTTTGATAATTACAAAAGCCATGAGATTTTGAAGTTTAAAATGTATAAAAGCAAATCTCAAAGGGGAAACATGTTTTAAAATACATGTACAATATCAGTACACATGCTGTTAAGAGTCTACAGAGAGCACATTCCTAATTAAAATTAGTAGACTAATTAGTATTGGTTTTCTTTTTTGTATTTATTCCTTTTAAAGACAATATGGATGTTATATACTTCTACAGCTCTTTTAGCTGGGTGTTTGGACAATTTCTTCAGCTCCATACATTCTATATAGTATTATATAGCAATATGGTTATGCATAGTGATTAAGTGGATTTGACATGAACATTTAGCCTCTCCTTTGCATTCTGTCTTCATTATTGTAACTTTCTAAATAATCAAAACTGAATTTCCTGACTGTGCCTTCATCTTGGGGTTTCATGTGTACCTGACTTTTAAAAAATTCATTACCATTTTTTGTATTTTTTTTCTTTTCTATACTGTTAACTATACCACCATCTTCCAGTCCCTCTGAACACCAACCAGATTTTCTCATCTTGAGAAAACATCCATTGTTCTTGTTTTAGTTATTTAACTGGCCAGATACCAAGATAAAAGTTTAAATTCACTCAATAAAAGCAGGTGATTATTTAATGATAATAAATTTAAATTTAACACCTATGAGAGACACATATTCTAATCTTTTAAGAAGTATCATCCCATTTGATCCTGACACTTATGTGAAGCAGATCTCATGACCCTATTTTCAAGATAAAGAAATGAGGCTATAGGAAATTAGGTGAGGCTCTAGGGCCTTAAACAGTATGCAGTGAAGGAGACTGGCTTCCAGAGCAACCATTGATGCAGTGAGATTACACAGATTACCCAATGATACAATGAGGTCACACAAATTAGCCAATGACTTGACCTCCCACCCCTCTGTGTAGGTCTGATGAGCAAGCACTGGATTATCTTACTTATACTCACAAGGAATGTCCCTGTATCCAATCTCCAAAGCATGAAAGTAATTCATAAATTCCCTAACTGGAATTTTAAAGGCTTCAAAGAGGCCCATGTCTTCAAACAGTCTGTATGATACCTGGAAAAGTGGAAGGCAAGACCTTGTAAGACATCACTCATTATGCTATAGATGGTAAAGGGTAAGAGTATGCACATAACCATATTGATGCACTCCCAGTAGAGATACTTTTATTGGAAATAATAAACACACTAAGACTTCTTGTACTGACAATTGGAGCTCCTTGATATAGAATCTATGACATCTGTATTTAAGATAATTATTGCACATAAATCCCATAGATATCTAAGAAAGCAAGAACCACAGTACAAATAAGAACAACGCATTGAGGTCTTAAATTGGGTGATTTCTGAACACTTTAAGATAACACACATATGCTAAGCCAGTCCTGGTATCTGCCACGTGCAATCCCAGTGCTTGGGAGGACGTGGCAGGATGCTTGCCATGGCTTTGAGTTCAATGCTAGACACAGAGCTCTTCTTATGATTCTCATTATTATCGTTTTAGTCAATATTTGTGTTCTTGTATATAAGCACTAAAGGCATTAACAATGCATGCTGCATCAACAATAATTATAGTAACAATGGCAATAGTATGTATACACACAGCACCAAATGAGACCCATATTCTAATCACTGAGTACATACTAATTATTTATAGATAGTTCTTTTGAGATTGGTACTGTGAGTTCCCAATATCTGATAGTAGAGAATGCTGAGAACAGAGAGGTTGAACAACTTGCAGAAGATCACCTAGTTGGTATGGGACAGAGCTATAATCCAAACTGTACAAGTCAGTTTTAGAGTTTGTAGCCTTAACTTCTTCAAATCCCACAACCACAGTTGAGAAATCAAAATGACCAAAACTTCAAATTTTATGATTTTTTTTTTTTTAAACTGGGCTTCATAATGTAGCACTGGCTAGCCTGGAACTCACTAGTAGGTAAGGCTGGCCTCAAACTCACAGAAATCCACCTACTTTTGTTTTCCAAATGCTAGGATTAAAGACATGCCTAGAGCCTTCCCATAATTGTCCTAAAAGCTTTCAAAGATAAACTAAAGGCTTAATAAAATGGTCATCTACTTTTAGAGTCAGATTTTACGACAGAATATTGATATCGAGGATCTATCAAAAGCAACCACTTAGTATTTCACATACAATCATTCCAAATTCATGAAGAAAGGATCATAAATCAGGCAAACTATGTTCACTGAAAAGAGTAAATGTAATTTCAAAATCTGAAGGCTGAAGAAAAGGCTAGGTAGTTAAAAATCACTGGATTCTGTTGCAGAGAACCAAGGATCAACTCCTAGCACCATGTTATCTTACAATCTCCAGTTTCAGGAGATCTAATCCCCTCTTTTGGTTGCCACAGGTACCAGGCTCACATGTGGGTACCAGACATACATGCAGGAAAAATACTAATACACATAAATAAAATAAGATAAATTAATTTTTGCTAAAAAATAAACATGTAAAATATTCAGATGCAAATAATTCAACAAGGCCAGGAGCTGTGGCCACTGTACATATGGCTTTTCAAAAACCTGTTTGAAGTAAGAGTTGTCCCTGCAGAGTCTCAGACGAAAGATAAATCTTGGTCTGCCCATGCTAATTAATTTCATATGTCCTAACATCACATTAAAAATGGTGTGGAAGTCAGGGTAGGGGCCAGAGGGACTTTTCCATAATCAAAACTTTGTGACTCATAAACTCAAAGGCAGAGTCTCACAAAGATCTACTTAGCAAGACAATTGAAACTGTGCTCCCTCAGAAGTTCTATGTTCCATGATTGATTGTGGTAAACAGTAACAGAGATGGATACAAAGAGTATGTCTTGGTGGATGACTTATACATGGACGTACAACAGATAAGTTTGTGAGCTTTGAGATTTAACTGTTAATTATCTATCCTAAATGTTCCTAATGTCTACTGGTATCCCTGACTCTTAAACAGATGGGACAGCTGAAAGTGTTGTTCACGGTAGAGCCGATGCTTAGCAAAGTGGATTCAATCCCTCACAAGACAACAATAAGAAAAGTGTCACCCATATCCCTACCTCTGAGGTCATCAAGGGACACCAGAAATTTGCGGTAGTGTTTGCTATGTTGTCGCTCTGTGGAAAAGTTAAGCCATCAAGGTCACTTTGCTATGTGGTCACACTTTATATTTGGAGGGCTGGATGATGCTATGAGGGACTGTGTTTTATGGGATGCTGGGATGGAGCACACTGTAAAGAGCTTGAACTTTTCAGAAGGCTAGTCTCATAAAGATTTCTGGAGTCTAATGTTTATTATATGATTTACAAAAGAGAGGGAGAGATAAATAAAATTACATTTTTTCAAGTTATAGTTTCTTCTGTAACAGAGATTTTAAAAAAAAATATCAACAAACAAAACTTTTATACCAAACTGCTGTGGTGAGATAGACTTGTAATTCCAGCCCTCGGGAGGTGGAGACAGGAGGATCAGAAGTTCAGTGGGGTGTTTGGTGATATAGCACACTTGACATATGCCTGTGTTATATAAGACCTCAGTCTCAAAAGAAACAAACAAAACACAAACCAGCCAACCAACCGCAGCCACTACCACCACCACCTAAAAACCTACACCAAAGTTACTGTGCACATTAGAGACAAGCAAGCATGTGTGGTGTTTGGAATCTGAACCCCAGAACTCTGAGGCTGAAAGAAGACTGTCATGAGTTTGAGGCCAGGTGGAGTTACATAGTTACATAGGGAATTTCAGGTAGGTTAGCCTCTTACAGTGTGACACTGTCTGAGAGAGAGGGGAGGGGGGGAAGGGAGGAGGGAGGGAGGGAGTTGAGTCTGCTGTGGGGAACCTGTAACATGCATCAAGGACAAAAGTGTGTTAAAATTTTCTCCCTCTCCCTCTCCCTGTATGTACTGCACACCATCTCTAGTAGAGAGGAATGATCCTGCATGGACCACAGCTATACTTTGTGGCATGATATATTATATGCCTATTTACCAAGCAGCCTCTCTCTCTTTTCACACTTTATAAATAGATTTAAACACTCCTGTAGTGGGATTGTGTTCTGTTCCATTGTAAATAATTGTCCCGCCTACTGCTTTAATAAATGCTGATTGGCCGAAGGCAGACAAAAAGTGTGGGTGGGGCTACCAGACTAAGAAAACTCTGAGAACAAGAAGAACAGAGCAGGGATACCAGAGAAGCCAGCAGATGCAGAGGACAACTATGCTGCTCTGAGAAAAGGTACCGAGCCACATGGCTGACCAGGATAAGAATCATGGGTTAGTTTAAGAACAAGAGCTAGCTAGCAATATGCCAGAACCATAGACTGATCAGTATAAAATTAAGACAAGCATCTGTGTGTTTCTGTGGGACTGTAGGTCTGTGGGTCTGGACCACAGGCCAAGCAGGATAGAAATTTCATACAACAAATGGCAGCCCATGTGGGTAAAATATACCCACATAGAAACAGAGCCAAAAGCATCTTCCATTTCTCAAGTGGGCCATGGTAAAGATACTGAGTAGGTATGGGATTAAATTACAAAATGACATGTTTGCTGCATGCAACTTAAACTGAACAACACCAGTTCCTGAGCCCCAGTGTAAGCAAGGAGCTGTATATGGTGGATTTAAGGTGTCTGTTATTAAGAACAAAAGGGTACAGAGTCAAATATGGCTTTTTAGTGGCAGTGTTTTCTTGGATCAGCTCTGTTTGCTGGAGGCAAGCAGAGGCTTGGGTTTTTTAAGAGAAGCTTCCTGATTCAGCTTTAGAGGCAAAACATTAGTGAGTTTTAGGAGGCCCTGCTGCCAAATACTTAAATGGAATTCAAGAGCAGCAGATGGCAGCGCTTTACTTGGTGATTATATGGACCCTAAACTTCCCCAGAGTGGTAATTGTGGATTCTACCAGTACCTCTGTTAAAAAGATAAATCCTATGAAGCTAGACTAGGAGCTGGGTGGAGCCAGTCAGCCACCCTAGTGAAGCCTTTAATCCTTAGCCACACCTTGGCAGATTAAAGGTGTGGACAGAAACAGAAAGAAATAGAGGAAGCTGGGTGGAGAAAAGGATAAGAAATAAAAGATATACAGTAAGACAGAATAAAAAAACCTCTCTAGAGAGAAAAAAAATGAAAGAGAAAGTCCTTTAAAAAAGAAATAGAGAAAAAAATAGTAATAAGCCACATAAAGATGGAAAATACAAAGAGTGTGTAAATACTGTAATGTGATTGTCTTGTCTTTAAGTTTTTGACTGAAAATGAAGTAGTAAAAGCTGCTAAATGTCATTTGATTACAAATGCACCTGGATTAATCCAACCTATATATCTTGAAAATGAGTTGACTTTAAAATTGAAATCAAAAGATACACTATTTTGGAGAAGAGGTTTTCTTTTTATTTCCACAGAAAATGAGAGGCTATGGATTTTTTTCTGGTTAAAGAAAATAAAATTTGATAGAGGAAGACCCCCTGAAAAGTCTCCAATGGAAACGGATGACCCAGATGATTCAACATTTCAGAGCATCTCTGTTGCAGTTTCCTCTGAGTTCTGCATCCAAAGCAACTTCAAAGATACTGGCTGAGATCCAGCCTTAGAGACTATTTCACTAAAGACTTGTCCATAATCCTAAATTTTTTTGGCGCGCGTGGGGGGGGGGGGTTCCTATGGGATTGCCAGCACCACCCTTCAGCAGGAAGTAGCCTAGAGAATAAAGTCTAGCAGAGGGACAGTGACATATTAAAGGTAGCAATTCGCTTCTGCTTCATGGCTTATCATCTAGTTGATCCATCATTAGTTTGAAACAGATTTCTTTCTCAACTTGATAGATAATTCCTTTAGGGAAATGGCCTTTTCTTGAAGACCAGATGAATTCTCTGGATTTGTATTTAGTACTACAAGTAGGAGCACCAGCTTCCCATTCAAATCCTGTGAACTGTATCCCTAACCCCTGAAGTGTTCCTTACTCAGGTTCTTACAGAGCAGTTGAGGGTAGCCAGTCTTAGGGGTGGAAAAGAACCAGTGTTCCACAGGTTTCTAGTATTTGGCAGAAAAGTTACCAGTAGCCCTCATCAATGTGGGCTAGGTCCTGATTCCTCTGAAAGCATTTTTTTGTGTGTTATTTTGAAATTTTTGAAGTATAGGTTCCCAAGGCCAAAGATGACCTCAGATTCATCAAAGTCAACAGTCTTTGGAGGTGCCATTATATTTACTCATAGGCATATTTTAAATATATATTGATAAACCATAATGTCACCCCTTGGACTATAAATATAATTTTTAGTTATTTAATTTTATATGCTTGCCCACATGCATACATGTGCACCATGGATGTGATCTGTGCCATGAGAGGGCAGAAGAGGACAGCAGATCTCTGGAACTGGTGTTCCAGATGGTTGTGAACCACCATGATAATTCTGGGAACTAAACTCACGTCCTCTGCAAGAATAGTGACTGCCCTTAACAGGGGCACCATCTCCCCAGCCCTGAATCTTGTGTATTTTTATGTAGTGGGATTATGATCTGGTACATATTTGTCCCTCTTACTGGTTTAATAAAATGCCAATTGGACAGAAAGCTGACAGAAAGTATGGGTGGGGCTATCAAACTAAGAAAACTCTGGGAACCGGAAGAACAGAGCAGAGTCGCCAAGAGACATGCCAGCAGATGTAGAAGAAAGAAGAAAAACATGCTGGTCTGAGAAAATGTACTAAGCCACATGACTAAACAGATTAATGAAAATAGATTGACTTAAGATGAAAGAGATAGCAGTATGTCTGAGCCACAGGTCAATCAGCATGAAATTAATATAAGCTTTTGTGTGATTATTTGGGGTTAAGTGGCAGTAGGGCTGTGAGTGGATCTAAACCTCAGGTCTAGGCCAAAAAGGCCCGGCCAGAAACCTCTACTACATTTTGATGGCTATTGTATAACACAACCAATTTATCACTTAGCTTCAATTTTTGAAACAAATATATTTAAGCATCTAATTTCCATATATTTCCTTTCCACTTCCACCAAGCAACCAGTTATTTAGCAGGAAAGCCTTGAGATACTCTTTCTTATAGAGACAAGACTAACATATTTGTCATTTACCCCAGCCATTCACTCTGTATCTCTGGTAGAGATAGAAATTATTTTGATTTTCAAATACACAAAATTCTGATGTTTCACATGCCAGTGGGGGAGATACCTAATTTTGCACAGTATCTTATTTTTCAAGAGACCTAAGCACTGTGATACTCAGAAATTAAAATAATACTCAGGAAATATAATTATAGGGAAAAATTCATCATAAATAAGAGCTTCCTTTCTGGGGCCATGCCAGCTTCTCTTTGGCTCAATTCTATGAATTTTGGTCACTTGTCCATCTTGCTGATCTATTCCTGCCTCTGCTTACTGTACCTTAAAAATTACATATCTCAATTGTAGTCTACAATACTCAAATGAAATTCCAGGTTTGTTCGTTTGGTTGGTTGGTTTTGGTCAGCACACAGTCATATGACCTATCTCATCATCTATGATAAAAATTCACTTCTTTCTACACACTTTCCCACAGTGGCGAGAATGCACAGATTAGCAACCATCTGAACGTTTCCTTTTGGGTTTCGAGTCATCCACTTGAATACATTTCTTACCTGGCTCAGAATACGACCACATTTTCTTCCTATATTTTCCACTAAATCAAAAATTGGAAAATTCCAGGTGTTTAACTGATCCATAATTGAGTCCAGGTTATCCATGACTAGGGGTTCAGGAGCAAGAATTGGTTTGTCCTGGAATGGAGATGAAGATATTTGAAACACATATAGTTTTTCTTCTACAAAAAACAAACAAACAAACCCATGATTGTGGTAAATTTAATAAATAACTATGGCTCTCAGAAATAAATGACTTAAAAATCACATGAATCTTAAATTCGGTAAACAAACAACAACTCCTAAGGAGGCCAGCACTGAACACAACTTTTATGTAGTCTGGTTCCTGCTTGCTCTTTTTACACACAGCCCAGTCTAACAGATGTTTCTCCCAGATGTTAGCTTTACTACTTTTGTGTCAGTTTGCAAGATTCTTTAATGAAGATTGAAGAACTTCAGACAACTCTGATGTTATTTCGAAGCTTCTCGCTTTCTGTATTTCAGTGAGTGTGTATGAAATGTGAGCCTGGCTTATACTGGACCCTTAACAGAAATGCATGAGATGATTGTAGGTTTCACCCCTCCACTTTAATTGCATTTATATTTGAGCTGTTATGATCAGCATTATTCCTGGGGAATGGATGACAGCTGCCACATCCTTCAGAAATGTTATTTTATCCCTGAGACCTGCTCTTCGCTAAACAACTTGCTCTATATAAATGCAAGGGCAGTCAGTGTACAAAGCATCCTAAATCAGGATATTCATATTTTCTCACTACCACAACTATTTTAAAAATTAGAGAAAATAACAAAAGTATTAAAAAAAATTGCCTGAAAACCTAATTTGAAGGTACAAGTAGCAAAAACATTGTCAAAGAAAAATGGTAAGGGCAACAGCAGATAATTACAGGCAAGTCAATTACTCCTCGTCTTTGGCAGCCATGCTTAAATTCATTCAAATGTGCATCACTTGGTTTCTTTATACTAGATAAGCTACCGTCAAAGGACCATCTAGAATCAGTACAAACCTGATCTAGTATAACAAGAAAAACAAATACTGTTTTACTTTTTAATCAAGGGGATATCAAAGATAGAACAGAAGATGCCATAAAAAATTAGTCAACTCTCTTTCTAAACTATTAGTTTAATATTATATTACCATTTAATATTATTAATTTATTAATTTCTCTTATACTTATTCATAGTTTTTTATTCCACTGTTTGTATTCATATGTGACGATGAATACTTGGGGTGGGGGAGAAGGTCCATCAGTAAGAGGCTTGCCATGTAAGCATGGAAGACAAAGTTTATCAATAAAATCTATTTTAAAAAATCAGTATGATTGATGGTGATGACTTGGAATGTCAAAGCTGGGAACATAGAGGAGATGGTTCCTTGAGCTCACTGATTAGCCATCCAAGTCTACTTGTTGACCTCCAAACCAATGAGAGACCTGGTCTCAAAATAAAGCAGAAGGAACTTATGTAAAAACACCCAAGGTTGTTGTCTGGACTTACCATATATGCTTTCCTACATGAGCACTTGCAGACACACACACACACACACCCATATGCTTTTCATTACCAAATAGAAGAATCGTGAAGAAACAAATACGCCCAGAGAAAGGAAGATTGTTATGATACACCTGAAGGCTACAGTTACATGGGTCCAAACGAACTCAGCTATAAACCTAATGACAAGAGTCTATCCCTAAGCCAGTCTCTGAAACAGAGGTAAGTTCTCATGGAAATGAATGAGTTTAATGATGTGGGGCTACCAGGAAGATCATGGCCTGGGAAGTATAGGTGCCACAAGCCGATGCTTTCCTCGGTGTCTCTCTCTGGCACTCGGCCTCCTCTTCATTCTGCAAAATGTCACTGCTGTCACTGTTGTTGTTGGTCTCATAATCGGAGGTAACTTGGGAAGTGTCGTCTGTAATTCAGAGAGAATATCGCGTTATGAGAGACCTGCGACGGGAAGGGGGCACAAGGAAGCAAGTCCTCCTGAAACACATCAGCATAGGTGAAGCATGCTAAGTCTTCAGTAAGCTATATAATCACCACACAGATAGTTTTCCTTTGGTTTCTCCTTGTCCTTTGCATATTGCTACACAAGATTCTCATAGAAAAAGTATGTCAACAAATTTCATTTGAGGATTTCTACCAAGAAGCATTGACAGGGACATATTCCTTGTGGTACCATGACCTTAAAGTCTGCATTTCACTGATGTTTTGTTTTCTACACTGTATATTCTCAGCACAGTAAAAGCAAGCTCATAGAGCTATGCTAACAAAAATAATTATTACAACATAACAAGCAGTAGCTGCTTATCATGACCCCACCATTCAATGAGAAATAAATGATTCTGTGTGCTTTAATGTAAGTGGTTCCCAAGGAGGTCACAAGGGAACATCAGATTCCTGGAGGTAGAGTTACACATGGTTGTTGAGCCACCAGATATGGGTGCTGGGTCTTCTGAAAGGGCAGTTGATGCTCAAAACTTTCAAATAATCTTTTCACCCCCTCTCCCAGTTTATTTAATTTTTATGGTGAGCTTATGTAGTGGGCACTATTGTTATTCTGCCATTTTTGCAAGAGTACATACTAAGGTAAAGAAATTAAGATGACGTGTGAGTGGGGAACAGAAGGAGGGGTGATCCAGGTTACAGTACCTATGCCCTTAATTTCAGGATACTGTCTCAAGGGGAAAATATATTATCATGAACAGTGGAACAATCAGGGTCATATCTTAGTATCAGAATTAGTGATCTCATGAGCACATGCTTGGACAGACAATCCTCTAATCGACAAGGCATCAAGATGAACTACCATTTATGTACAGTATACCATGTAACACAATTATCCAAAGAAGGCTCTATTAAAATAATAGACATTTATGTTCAAGTTTTGAAACCTTGCTATGAGTTAAATTTGGACAGTGGGTTGAGGATGATTTTTATTTCCTTGTTGGTCTTTTTAAATTTACATTTAGATTAGCTGAAGAGATGGCTCAGTGGTTAAAAGTATTTGCTGCTGTCAGAGAAAGTTCAGTTTCTAGCACCCACATTAAGAGGTTCACAATCACCCATAATTCAACTACTCCAGCTACAGGGATCTGATGTACAATTCTGGTCTTCATGGGCACTACACACATGTGCACATCCCCTTTCACACACACACATATTTAAAATGTTAAAAATTCAAAAAGTTAAAATTTACAAACTTGAAAGAAAGCCAGAATTTAAGTTACCTTTTTTTGGTTAGGAGAAAAATATAAAATAAAATAACTTGAATTTTGAACAACAGAATCAAAACAGTATATTACCTGCTCTGTTTGGTTTCTGAATAGCTGGGCCACTTCTCTCTGAGGGTCCATCAGGAGGATTTCCTTGCAAATAAGGTCTGCCACAGCTGAAACATGTTGGGAAAGCATAACTAACTCTGTACATTTTAAAACAGTTTTAAGCACACAATGTCTTCATGAACATCAACCATTCCCTTCCTCGACCTTTCACTGCCACAATCAAACCAGTGAGATATACATTTCAGGGAAAAAAGACTTATGTTGGCTCATGGTTTAGGGGAATCAGTGCATAGTCAGGATCTCCACTGCTTTGAACCAAAACTGAGACAACATATCAGGACAATGACAAATTATGTCCTACATCATGACGAGAGAGAGAGAGAGACACTAAGAAGGGCCAGGGTCGAGAAATACCCTAAGCACAACCCTAGGGACATTCTTACTCTAGTGAAGCTCTCTTCCATGCTATGTTTCCAACATCTCCCAATGACGTGTCCCGTTACAAGGCTATCAATAGATCCATCCATTGAGTAAGTCAGGGCCATCTAGATCTAGCTATTTTCCACAAGCCTCCATATTTAAGATCAAAATCACAACAACACATATAATAAAATGCTATAGTCTTCTACTGGTGCATCCAGTGGGGAAACTCACTCTGGATTACATGCAGTTTCATTGGTGAGTGACTGATCAGCAAAAGGACTTTAAACTTTATCTGGCTCTCTTCTTCTAAGTCCACATATTTACATTGAAATGCTGCTAAAGTTGTTATTATTTGGAATACTATTCGGATAACCGCCGTTTATCTGTGAAGTGGTTCTGAAGGTACAAGTCTGGCTACACTATCTTCCCCAATGGGACACCTTTAGAGTCTCATTGTTCCATTCATTTCTTGGAGCTAGGATACTCAATTTCTAATCAGATTTTTAATAAAAGACACAAAAAAAAGTTAAAACAGAATGTTAGCATATTCATTTTATTTTTTTTTCCAAAATAAATGTATTTATTTACCGCAAAATTTTCCAGTCATCTTTTAAGGTCTTAAGAAAATGAACAAAGGGGAGGCACATTCTGAAAAAAAGTGAATGACTGACTGTTTTCACTACTGATTGAAAAAAAAATAATGAGCCAACATGATCAGTGGATGACCAAGATGAGAGGGAGGCTCTAGAAGCGTAGGGTGACCCATGAAAGGGGAACATCTCTTTGTTTACTTTCTCAACAACTTGACCGTCTTATACATCAAAAGGTAATCCCACAAACCCGACTGAGATCCAAACTACAGCCTCCTTCATTAAGTAGTTTAAGTGTTCATGGTTAGGCTTTAATCTCCTATTTTGTGGCTGGGTTCTTCTTCATAATATAAAAAGACCTCAGGAGAACATTCTGATCTCATGGTTACTTAACTATGAGATGACCCAGCACAAAGGAGATGAAATTAGTTGAATATTTAATGTTTAATATCGAGATGTCTCATCATTTTCTCAACTGTACATGCAGTAAAGTATTTCCCAGCTATAATACACCATTAAACTAAGTACATTTAGTTTTCAGCACTGAAATATAAATAGAAAAGCATTACATATGATTTATTTCTAATGAGGAAAACCCATCAGTTTGCCTTAGGGAATCAAAAGAAAAGAAGAAAAGAAATATAAAAAGAAAGTGTGAACTTCTGACTTCTAATCTCGTGTAAAAGCTCATTAGTGTGAAGACTTCTTTTTTTTTAAATTGTCTGACTATACCTTAAAGGATTATTTAAGTTATTAGTTCAAATAGAGTGACTCGTGTCCAGAGGAAAATGAATGAACTCAACTTGTTGCGAAGGCTTACAACAGCCAAGAGACTAAGGTTCAATGCCAAGCTCTTCGAGTTCAGCAGAGAAAAACCACAATAGTTAGTCGTGTGTTTCTGGAGCATTCGGTGACTACGTGGGTGGCTGCCTTGAAGGGAATTATGAAACCTGGTTTGAATTATAGATTTATAAAGCCCAAACAAATAAAACACACACTACTGAATTTCTAAACATCACTGAACAAGGAGACAGAGAAACTCTCTTTTTTTTTTTTTTTTTTTTTTCTTTACTCACTTTATGAAAACTCAGCGACATTCTTCCCTCTTAAAACAACCAAGATAATCTTGTTGGAGTGAAACTGGGAAAGCCATAGAGCTTTCCTGAACACCCCTAGATTTTTTTTTTTCAGATGATTATTTCTCACAAGTCTTGAGGGAGTGAGAGCCCCTTGGAAAAGCCAGAAGCTGATGTTCTTAACCCAAATCACTCTGCTGGGCTTTATCCCGGCTCAGGGCACAGAACAAAGAACAGTGCTTCCCTCAGCAGGCCGGCTGAATGTCAGATGCAGGAACAATTACAGGGTAGTGTCCTAAGGGAACTGGCTCTTGGGTCCAGTGAATGCAGAGAATTGGACATGAAGCAGACCAAGTTGTTCTCTGAGCTTTGGCACAGTGAGTGTGACATAGCATGTCTCAGACTTTGACTGCACACAGCTCTGGGAAGATGGCTGTGTTGGGTGGGAAGCCCACAGAACTCATTTTTACTTAGAAAGCTGACATGAGAAGAGCTTGGTTGCTAGAATAACATTTTACTCTGGTCTACATCCAACAATCAAGGTTGGGTATTTTTCCCACTTAAAAATAGTTGTAGAGAGAAAAGAAGTAAAAATAAAGATGATAAAATCAACAGCGTTAATCTTAGGATGGTAAAGTTTGGATGAGGAGACATCCCCAGGTGTTATGTGTTCAAGTCTTGTTCAATAGTGCTGACTGGGGCTGGGGGGATTCTTTAAAAGGTGGGTCCTATGGCAAAGACTGTAGGCAACAGTGGATTCAAATGGATATTGGAACCTATAACCTCCCTTCCGTCTTCACGTTTCCAAACAACAAAGCATTCTCAGTTGGACAGTTCCTGCCCCAGAATTCTGCTCTGCCCCAAACACTAAAACAACAGGTCAAGGAACCACTGAGTGATTCCACTAAAGCTGTAAGCAGAAGTTGTGCATTCATTCCTTCTTGATCTCAGGTCTAGACACAGTGATGACGCAGGGATTTCACAGACAAGTTACAAGCAAATGAGATGTGTGAAGCTTAGTATCAGTTAGTTATTAAATGGAGTATGCGGATAAAATGAGGCACAAGAAAGCTGCATGCTGCTAATGCACTCACATGGCAATTCTCGTTAACTGCAGACAATTACGTTTCATTTAAGGCATTCTTAGGATTGTGCTTAAAACACTTGCCTATTTTCTACTTAAACATACTTAATACTAGAGAATGAAGAAATAACTCAGTGGCTAACGAGTGCTGGCCATTCTTCCAGAGGATCTGTGTTTGATTTCCAACACTCACATGGTAGCTCACAACTATCTACAACTCCAGTTCCAGCCAATCTGTCATTGCCCTCTAGCCTCCTAGGGCACTACACACCTGTGCAGGCAAGCAAAAACACTCTTATACATAAAATAAGTAAATCCTTAAAAATATTTAATACTTTAAGATCAAGTATCCAAAATGAAGATATTACCAGAGAACAACAAAAAATATGCAGTAATTGGAGGTATTTCCTATTTATTGACAACGTTGATTAAAAAAAAAATCACTTCAGGAACATTAAGATCTTCCTTAATCATCCACTTATAATACATGGTAAGTAGTTTCTTTTTTATTTTCTCTCCATCTTTCCTTCCACACTTCCCTCCCTCCCCCCTTTCTTCTTTCTTTCCGTTTTGAGAATTTGTTCCTAGGTTATAGCTTAGGCTGGTTTCAAACTCACTGTGTAGTTCAAGCTGCCTTTGAACTCCTGGCTATCCTTCGGAGTGCTAGAGTTATAAAAACTCACCCTCATGACCAACTTGTAATTCTGTTTCATTGTGATATAAGAAAAAAATCACTTGTTTAATATCATTCAGAGAATCATTTGAGTCAAGCCATCATGCAGTATGTGTTATTAGTTCATTTTTGAAAAGTTAATATGAAATACATAAGTTTCAGGTAAGATGGCTTTAAAGTCAGTATAAAATAGTCACAAAGTAATAAATAAAAAACATTCTAACAAAACAATCAATTACATGAGATTACTTCATGAAAATTTAAATAGTATATTTTATTATTTTAATTTTAATTTTTGAACTTTTATTTACATGTATGTGTTTGTGTGTGGTATGTACACATGAATACAGGTGACTGGAAGGCAGAAAGCATCTGATACCCAAGAGGCAGGGTTACAAGGCAGGATTACAAGTACTTGGGAGCCATCTGATATAGGTGCTGGGAACCCAACGGAGGGTCTCTGTAAGATTAGTAAGCATTCTTAACCCCTGAACCATGTATCTGGCTCACAAAACACTTTTTATCCATCACCCAATAGTATATAACCAGATATATACAGCTAATTATTTTGTGCCCTCTCCCAAGATCTGTTCAGACTGAATGGAAAATGAAATTTCCATATATAGAGAGCCATGGAAAAATTAAGTTCCTATTATAGCCACAGACATAACACCACCTTATCTTATACTTTCCTGCTATAAGTATAAAGTTCTTACCTGCTACATATGACAGGGGGAGGCAGGATCTGAGGGAAGAGGTCAGGGGCACTTTGGGTGTAAGTTAAGGCTCTGTGAGATCCAGGGCCTCGCTTGGCAGTTTTTTCAGGAGATTCTGGAAACTGTGCTGAAGTAATGTTGTCAACAGGACTGCTGGCAGGCGAACCTTGAGGAGGTGAGGAGGAGGGGGAGGGTACGGGTGAGATTTTAGCAAGGCTACCTGCAAGAAAATGAGAGTAATGACGTCATTCAACAACTATCCCTGAAATGCGAACATGTGGAGCCTTCCTGTCGCCTTTACCCAGTGTACCTACGATCAGTAGATCAGTAGCCACCAATGTCATGCTTAACCCCAGTCTGGTCTCATCTTCATGCCAAAATCTGGAGACAGAACATGTACCTGGGTTGCCTCCATGGCATAAAAATAGGACCAGAAAATCGTCTTGAGGAATTGGCGGCAGGGCTGGCATACCCACTGATACCATGGCGGACTGAAGCAGCTCAGGGCAGGATATCATTTCCTTCGCCCATTTTTGTTTTCTTTTATCACCCTGCCCTGATTTGTAAATAACAATTACAACTGTCTCATGTGTTCGAAAAATTTCCAGCTGGAAAAAAAAAATTACTACTTTTAAAAAGAAATACTTAAAAAAATATTTATTTTTAACTTGCATGTGTGTTTGCTTGCATGAGTTTATATGTACTGCATGTGTTCAGGAGCCTCTGGGGGCCAGAAACAGCAGCAAACACTGTGGAACTGGCGATCTCTAGGTGATCGTGAGTTACCATGTGGGTGTTAGGAATCAAAGTCAGGTCCTCTGCAAGGGCAGCAAGTGCTCTTAATCACTGAGCTCTTTTTCCAGTCTCAGGACTGACTGCTTTAAAGTTTCATCTAGAGCACACACTGGCAGGCATGGGATGCTTAAAATATGCAAATGAAGATGATAATCTGAGGGAGGCAATTAGACTTCCTGGAGGTTCTCATACTCAGTGAAATGTGCATTTCTCTGTGAAAACGCACTCTGAGAAAAGGAAGTTTGAAGAAAACACAGAAATGTGAAACATCCAAGCCCAAACTACACAGTAGGCCTAAAGCTTAAATTTCAAAACTTGGTACTTGTGCCAGACTCCCCTTGTTTACACTTAAGCTACCGTTTGAGGTCTGTCAGAGGCACTGGTTTGGATTTCTAGAGCTCTCACTCTGTACAATGAGGCTAATGTCTTTTGAAGTTGTTTATTCCTAAATACAGAGAAGGCAGAGTGCAAGTAAAATTGAGGTAGGGAAAAAAAAAGATGAATGATTTTCAGATCATTTATAGGTTTCTATGTATCCTCTCTCCGGGAAAACTGAGAGCCCTGAAATCACATCTGTGGCTAGTGCGTATAGCTAACTAGCAGCTGGTTCAAGGCAGCCTTGTGTCTAAGATTCGGTTCCTTTAAAAGTTTCACTTTCCCTAGTGAAAAGTTTTCTGCTTCACGAGGTAGAATATCATAGCTTGTAGAAAGGTCCCCTTGATGTCCTTTTTATGCTTTTGTTAGTTTCCTGAGGTTAAGAAGGAATTCTCATCCTCAGCACGGTGGACAACCTCCCTACCAAGCCTCTGAAGCATATTTCTCTGTGTTGATAAACCTAAGTTGGCCCAGAGTGAGTAACTAAACACGCAGCTAGAGTTAGGAAGGGCAGGTAAGAGTGAGAACATGGGGGTGAGGTAGTAGCTAGTCTGACAGAGCTCTTTAAAAACAAATTAATTAATTAACTATTTTACATCCTAAGCACAGTTTCCCCTACCTCCTCTCCTCCCAGCCCACTCCCAACTTCACCCCATCCACTCCCTATTTTTATTTAGGAAAGGGCAGGGATTTCACAAAGCATAGCATATCAAATTGCAGTAAGAGTAAGCACCTCCTCATGTATTAAGGCTGGGAAAGGCAACCCAATAAGAAGAATAGGCTCCCCAAAGCCAACAAAACAATCAGAGACAGCCCCTGTTACGACTGTTAGGAGTCCCACGAGATGACCAAGCTACATAACTGTCAGATATGTTCAGAGTGACTAGGTCAGTACTATGCAGGCTCCCTGGCTGTCAGTTTAGACTCTGTGAGCTTCTGTGAGCCCAGGTTTGTTGATTTGGTGGGTTTTCTTGTGGTGACCTTGACCCCTACAATCCTTCTTCTCTGTCGCCCACAGGATTCTCCAGGTTTTGCCTAAGCCTCTGCATCTATCTGTTCCCATCAGTTGCTGAGTGAAGCCTCTCTGATAACTCTTGGGCTAAGCATTTATTTGTGAGTATAACAGAATATCACTAGGCATCAGCTGTCTTTGGCTCTATCCTAAGTCTCTGGGCCAGAACCATGACTGGGCTTTAAAGATACATGGCAAGGATTTAATGGCCATGCTTTTAAAAAATGAGCCTATATATCAGCATTGCTATATGCGCTGGCTCTATCATTTCAATGGCAAGTTCCAAAATGTGGAAATTCTTTTCTACTATGTTTATTTCTTTCATATTTTGGATATATATATCATATATATTATGATATAATCATATATATTATGATTGTATGGTGGTATGGAGGCAAGTATGATCTTTACTATCTTTATCAATGGCTTTTCACCTTGATTTTTGGGGATAGGGTCTCTCACTGACACTGGATTTCACTGATATTCCTACTTTGCTCATCATCTAACCCTAGGAATCTTTCGGTCCCTTCCTACTCAGTGCTGGAATGACAGGCTTGCCTCATTGCCTCAGCCTGGCTTGGCTATTTACATGGATGATGAGTATGAGGATTGAACTCTTGTTTTAAGTCAAGCACTTTACCAACTGAGCTGTATCCTCAGCCCACTTCCTATTTTTTGTCTGTCTGTCTGTCTGTCTGTCTGTCTGTCTGTCTGTCTGTCTCTCTTTCTTTCCTTCCTCCCTCCCTCTCTCCTTCCTTCCTTTAAATAGACCATTAGTTCAAAGCCCTTTGGGAAACTTTTCCATTTCTATCTGGATGCAAATGTGTTTTCTGAGGGCAATTTATGAGAAGACTGACTTTGTTTTAGTAGCTGAGAGCTGATAGCTGTAGAGACACGGGGGTTCATTCTTAAATACACATTTTAAATCCATGCAGCCATTGGGGTTCTTGGAACTCAGTGATAAACTAAATTTAAACTAACAGGCAGACTTTAAGGCTCCTGGAATAAACTTTTAAATAAATGTGCAGCAGAGAAGCACTTCGCTTTTATATTTCTTTGCTCTATGTATTGAACTCTTTAAAAAAGCACCAGGTCTGTGCATCAATGGTGAGAGGCAGAAATTTAGGGGGCAAAGTGGGGGAGACTATGAGAAGATGAAAGTGAAATGTTTACTACAGTTAAAAAAAAAAAGAAATATAAGAGATGGTATGGCAAAAGGATGGACATTTCTACATGTCAGTCTTCAGACAGACAGAGAGACAAACAATCCGTGCAGATACAGGCAGAGTGTCCCTTAATGTTCAAGGGAGAAGGATTTCAGATTTCTGAGTTTTGTGGATTTGGGAATATTAACATCAGCTTCAATAGCTGAGAATCTCTAATGAAAATTTGGCAATCCTAAAATGCTCTAACTTAGATCTTTCAGTTTAAGACTGCTCAATCTGTAATCACCAAATTTCACTTTAAAAATGAGAAAATAAAGTATTGTAGATAGAGAAAAGGTATTTCCCGGGAAAAGTAGAAATAACCTTCTTGAAAGGTTGTGAGAGGGGGAGGGAGGAAGGAGGGAAGAGAAAGAAAAAGAAAAAAATTCTAACATCATTTTAGGGCCTTTAATGTAGTTTATAGGAAAGATTTTTAATTTTGTGTTACATGCACACAAACTGGATGAATTAATGCAAACATATATATATCTTCATATATAATATTTATCTTCATTTTATAATTGAACAACTTTAAGAAATTCCAGGAGCAACACACAGATCATGCAATACAAATCCTTCAATTATTTAAATTATTCTAATATGAAACATTTAAAAATACGTATAGGCAACAAATAAATAATACAACTTTTGAAGAGTCTAAAATTCCGACTCACGAGTAACTTAGCTTTTGTTTCCTTGTTTCCTTTCTCCTAACAGCCTGAGAAAATGCATATCAAGACACAGAGGCAACCAGAGGGAGAAGATGAGGAACACTGCCCAGCAATTCTTCAAGTAAATTCATTTGCTTTGTAATTTAAGTCTCCCAGCTTAACTTTAATTGAGCAAACAAGAAACTGAGCTGAAGCGATGGCTCGGCAGTTAACAGCATTTGCTGTTTCTGTAGAGGCCCTAAGTTAAGTTCCTAGCACCCACATCAAGAGGCTCCCAAGCAGCTGTAACTCCAGCTCAATAAGATCTGTGATGTGGGTTGTCTTTCTGTATGCTGTGAATGTGTTCTATTGCCATTGGTTAATTTAAAAAAAAAAAAGAAACAAAAAACTGTTTTGGCCTATGTCAAGGCAGCTTAGAGGCAGGTGGGAAATCCAAATAGAGATAAAGGTGAAGGGCAGAGTCTGAGAGAAGCTGCAGGCTGCTGCCCAGAAAGTAAGATGTAACGGACACAGGTAAAATCATGGAACACATAGCAATACAACAGATTAATAGATATGGGTTGAGTTAAGTTATAAGAGCTAGTTGGTAATAAGCCTGAGCTATAGGCCAAACAGATTGTAATTAATAAAAGTCTCTGAATAACTATTTTATAGGAGGCTACAGGACTGTGGGTGGGAGAGATTCCTCCAGACCATGAGCTCAGTTGGTCAGAAAACTTCTGGAAACAGATCTGACATTCTTTTCTGGCCTCCTTGGGGACCTGCATACATATACACACAAACACATGAACACACATGTACAGAACAGAAACAAAATTAGTCTTAAGAAATTTCTAATAAATACTGTCTCTGTATCAATGTTTTAGTAGGAATAATACAAAAAAAAAAAAAACCACCATCATGTAAAGTTTTCTCTTAAGTCTAGCTTATAGATGTAAGGCATATGGATTCACAAAAGAAAGTCCATACTTATAAGACTGTAGCAGAAAATTACTACACAGGCAGTAATTATGAATTAGAGGAATTTGGAAGCTGAACGGCATAACGGTAGCTTTTTATTTTTAGTGACTCCTATTAGAAGGGCAAGACTTAAAATTCAAATCAAGATCTCTAGAGATATTCAGGGGTTAAGGGTGTTGTTCTTCTGTAGGACCCAGGTTGGTTCCCAGCACCCACATGGCAGCTTACAATAATCTGTAACTCTAGTTCAAAGGATCTGATACCTTTACTGGCCTTTGCTGACACTGCACACATAGGATATGCATACATACATAAAGGCAAACAAGTCAAAAAATGTAAATGCAAATCATATTTAAATCTCCCACTGTTATGCTTTCCTCAGAGAACTCCTGTGTGGTCTGATCCAAGTATTTTCTTTTCTTTAGTCATTGGTAAAGATCGCTTGTGTTTCAGATATTTAAAAGGACTGTTGACTGATGGTGCTGGTAACACACTGCTCACTTGATTTGTCAACGGAACGGATCCATCAGTCTGATTTTTGCAAACAACATATCTACCACTCTAGTCTGGACACAGATAATTTATCCCTTCAGTGTTCTAACCAGTCTTGAGGCTTGGGGCTCTTACATTCCTCCTGACACCTCCTGGTATCCTATAGCCTTACCGCTTTTCCACATAAAAGACTTCCCCCTGCCTCTTCACATGTAGTGTATAACAAAGCAGGAGGTAAAAGAATCAATTGTATCACACACAGTTGGGTACTTGCTCAGCTGGGGCAGCCAAAGTAATGAATCAATACAGGGACAGCAGGGTTTCAAAATTGATACTGTGGCAGAAAGGGGCCATTGTGAGCAAGGAGGCATGGTAGACCTTGAAAGAGAAGGAGCTACATTTGGCAGTGGTGGCACACGCCTTTAACCCCAGAATCTCTAAGTTCAGGGCCAGCCTGGTCTATAGAGGGAGTTCCCGGACAGCCAGGGCTACACATTGAAACTCTGTCTCAAAACAAACCAACAACAACATTGACACAGAAGGAGGAAGTGAGCAATCAAAGGATGGACATCTTATAAGGAACCTGCTGATTTTTACAGTTACCTTAGGAGAAGGAAAAGTGAATCAAACCAAACGAAAACAAATAAAACCAGAAGACTCTGAATAACCAGGGAGAAGTAAGACCTCGGTTCCTTCGATTCTTAATATGTGTCCGCATGTTGGCAGGATTCTAGTGATTGATTTGCAAACTGAATATGGATGTTATAAAGTCCTTACTCCATGATGATAGCAACCTAGGGACACCACAATACAAAGTCAAGTAATCATGATGTGGAGACATCAAGTCCTTGCCCAGAGAAAGGACACACTGTTATGCCCAGGGCTTATTCTACCATTACCCCTTGGGACATGCAGAGTGGATATTTCTCTTGAGTTTAGTTAGACAGTAAGTAAAAAAGACAGGGGGTATGATGCAGGGACACGAAGCTGTGCCCTCACATAATTGGTTATTTCTAGTGTGTTTCAGAGTCAGAACTTTTAAATTTGAAAAAAGAGAGATTTGATTTTAAAATGACATGTATGTGATTCTGTCTGTGTACACATGTATGTGGCATGTGGCATGTGTGTGTGCAGGTGCATCTGGAGGACAAAAGAGGGCGCTGGATGCTTTGAAGCTGGAGTTACAGGTTACTGGTAGCCACATGGGTTCTGATAACATCACTCCTATTCTACTGAAGCACAGAACATGCTCTAAGCTGCCGAGCCATCTCTCTAGCTTCCAGATTACGTCTGCCA
Source organism: Phyllotis vaccarum (assembly GCA_033318265.1). Classification (NCBI taxonomy): domain Eukaryota; kingdom Metazoa; phylum Chordata; class Mammalia; order Rodentia; family Cricetidae; genus Phyllotis; species Phyllotis vaccarum. The sequence goes on from JARWLC010000011.1 coordinate 75,834,062, forward strand.
TGGCATGTATGTGGGAGTCAGAGAACAACGTTTGGGAGCTTATTCTATTCAGCTTTTCACGTTTTGACAATGAGTACACTGAGCCATCTTTCAGTCCCAATTTTTAGCTTATTAAATCTAACAGGCTACGTTATTTACTAATTGTTATTTGGTAAATTAGCTGAAGGACCACATGCTTCCATTACCTTGTACCCAGCCACAGAATCCCAATTCCAAACCATATCAATTTATTTATTTATTTTTAACTCTGAAAATACGAGGACAAAAAGAAGGTCCAGAGATGAATTCTGGGTTTTGGACAAGTTACTTTCACTTTTCTGTTTCTCAGAAAACAGAATTTCCTTTTGTTCATCAACAGCAATGGCATTAAAGGATAACAGAGAAAATAGACATTTATTTTTTGTGTGCTTGTGACGTGTGTGTATGTGTGTAGTGTTTATGTCTGTGGTATATATGTCATGGGTGTCTGTGCTATGTACGTGGCATGTTATGTCTGTGATGTGCATGTGGTGAAATGTGTACATGGGCAGTGTATTTGCACATATGTAGGTTGAGTTCCTCGCTCATGCGTATGCACGTGGAGGCCAAGAGAGGGTGTCCACCTGTGTTTGTCTCACGGTATCTCAACTAATCACCCGTCTCCACTACCTTGCACTGTCTGATTCTATTAAAGCTCAAGTCTATTTCTCGGCTCACTGATGATGTTCACTTTTCAAAGCTTAAGGGACATCTCCACAACTCTAAGGGCCATAATACTTGTAGACGAATCAGATTGTCTTTAGCGATTCCTTTCAAACAAACATATTTCTTTGGAGTAAATGTTACTTTCAATACTTGGAGCTCTGTGAGTAAAGCATTTCTACACTGACTAATAGAGATCTGAAGAAGACTGAGTGATGGTTTCAGGAGGAAGGGTCAAGTAGAAAGAAGGTGGACAACCAGAGGAAAATGAACATTCAGGAGTCCTTCCCTAAGTTTTATGTCTTAATGTCATCTTTACCTTTCAAGGCATTTCTGGGAATATAAGTGGGTGGGAACAATTTTTCAAATGGTTTGCACATAAATCTCATCATCTTAGGGAGGTTTGGTCGGTTGCTGCCTGCTAGAAGCTAATTCATAATAAACCTATACTTGCCTACTTAAGAACAGATAGAAAACATGAGAAGGAAGGAAGGAAGGAAGGGGATAGGGATAGAAAGAGGGAGGGGTAGGAAGGAGAAGGAAGGCAAGAGAGTAAGGAAGGGGGAGGGAAGAAGGGAAGGAAGAGGAAGTAAGGGGGAGAAGGAAAGATTTCAAGATCAAGGCAGAGACACATACCATGGACATTAGTTTCCTAGAAGACAGCCAGGGTGAGTGAGCCACAAACCGGCCAACCCTTCCCCCTTAGAGTTCTATCTACTGCCTGCTGGCACAGAGGAGGCTACAAATACAAGCAGAGGACCCGGCTACAACGAGGCTGCCAGTGAAGCTTTTAGTAATGTCATGAGGGTGATGACATAGATCTTGGAGTTCACAGCTGCCATGGCAGCCAGACTTGCATGTCCAATATCCCAGTGAGAGAAGAGGGTTCATTTTGAGCCAAAACTCAAATTCTTAAGTTGCTGAAGACAGAAGATTCAGAAATGAAGCAGAAAGTAACTGAAAACCCCAAGAAGAAATTGACAATTCCATGAAAAAGCGTTCACTGTTTCAACTTCTCAAAAGGAAGAAGTCAGATGAGCAACTCAGGCCCTCACCTGGAAGGGAAATTTAGAGACAGATGTAATAAAGTGATATGCATGCATGCAAGTGTGTGTGTGTGTGTGTGTGTGTGTGTGTGTGTGTGTGTGTGTGTGTACATTATGCAGTACCTAGGGAGGCCAGAAATATGTCTTGGATCCCTGGAGCTGGAGTTATTGGTGTTGCCTGACATGAGTAGTAGAAATTGGAAATCAAACTCCCATTCTCTGCCAGAGCAACAAACTCTCCTAACCACTGAGCCAGCTCTCCAGCTCCCAAGGCCTTGAACTCCCGATCCTCTTGTATCAGCCTCATAATTGCTGGAAACAAAACTATATCTCACAAAACCCAATGTATAGATCTAATCCCAGATCTAATGGACTTAGAATAGAAGTAAGTCTCCCAACCCTATCCACGTTTCCAACTAAAACGTGATTGTTAATTTTAATGGCAAAGTTCATTACAACAACTTATGTACAGAATGAACAAGGAGACTGGACACCCAGAGGGCACATTGCTTACCTGGTCTGTTTTGCTTTTTAGCTTTTACATGGTTAGCTGCAGAGATGGCATAGGATGAAGTGAAGGATCTACTCTTGGGGAGAGTCACAGACACTGGGGCATTCCAAGAGTCAGGATTGAGGGCACTACAAAGACAGCAATTAAAGACCACAGGTAGGTTACTGAGCACATCTCCAAAACTCAGGCACCACCTCAGCAGCAGACAAGCCAATCTGAGGATTGGTTCCCAGGCTGTCAGAACCATTTAACTTGCAAATGACAGAATAAATAAACCACATTCAGCTTCTACCATAGTCATGTATCTATTTGTCTCTCATCAAACACCGTCCATCAAGAGCAAAGATGGCATTCCCAATCCATCCAATTTATAAAAATGAAACACTCCTGTGGTAATATATTGTATATTTAGTAAAAATAGTCTGGACTATCAGAGGACAAAGCCACCCACAGAGCCAAGCCCTGAAGGTCATCCCAGCACTCTGGATAAAGAGATTCACCTGGATCTCTCTGAGTTCAAGGCCAAACAGGCAGTGGTGGCACACACCTTTAATCCTAGCACTAGGAAAATTAATCTAGGAGTTGACATAGCTGGGCTGGGAAAGAAAAATAAAGAGAAGGCAGAAGTTCAGCCCCTTTGCCTGCAAATTTTATCACCACACACTCTCCTACACGTTTGTCATGTGTTCCTTATAGATTTTTCAAAAGCTATCTAGAAGATTCATTGGCTGTGATGCAACTATCCTTATAGGATCAGAGAGTGACATAATGTCTACTTATGGCATAATGCTCTTTGTTATACAATATTCTTAGTACATATACACCCAGTAACATTTGTTCTATCAAGAACAATGTCTTACTGCAGTATTTCCTTATTAGTAGAGCATCAAAAGTAGATCTGTAGCCTCTCATATCTCTGTTGACAACTCAGCATTTCGCTTACAAAGAAAACTATTAGCAGTCTAGAGTTCTAGATTTCTCTTTACTGGTGACACCTTGGAAAGAATGTGATAAGGCAGTCACACCCCACTGAAAAACATTCATGGCTAGCTAGCATGGTGTTCACAGACTGATTATATAACTGGGGAGAGGTAACAGGCTCTCTTTACCTAGGAAATGCATTTATCAATGTAGACTTGGTTCATCAAGTTGCTCTCTGTAAACAAATCTGGAGTCAATCTACAGAGGAGTGGGCCTAGAGACGGTTACAGAAGCTATATAATCAGTGTGACTGGATTCCTGGCAGTCTTCCACACCAGAATTTCTCTTTACACACTGCTTCAAGCCCTTACATGTGGGAATGGAAACATTATTCACCCTAATTTTGTAGAGAACAGAATTTAGGAAGCTGTGCTGACAACCTTGGACTGCTCCCAGTAAAAAGTGCTTGGTCTATGTTTTTCCAGCACCTGTGTGTCCTTTCATGCACCAGTACATTTGGTGAAGGGTAAAAATCTAGAATTTGCAGATTGAGCAGAATGTATCTGATCTGTCTGGGTGGCATATTGTAAATAATCATGAACTTGATGGAATTATGAATCATGGATGTATAGAATTTGTCATATAAGACATATCATTAATGAGGTATAATTTGGAGATGGTCCTGAACAACAGGGATCCTGCCTCTCCCAACAGTCATAAATTGCCAAGAGATTTTTAGTTAGGGATGGGGCTTCATGAACCCTTCCCTCACAAGATTTTCTTCAATGATTATATTTTCAAAGCTTAATTTTACTCTTACTTTTTATAACAACTCACCACACACACAATGAAAAAGACATTTGAAGAGCTGAAGTGAACTTCAGCAATTGGCCTACAAAATGCTTGTGTCAAGGCCTATCAATGCTTGGAATTTTATGAATAAAATTAAAAAAATTGTGTATTAGATAGTCAACAATTTCCTTGTGGTGTCAGTCTGTGATTACCCATCTGCTTGCCTGAGTAATTGTTAAAATTGACCATGAAAATATTATATAATGTATATTTAATAAAATTAATATCACTATAAAAGGTTATATAGTATATATTGTCTATCTTTTCATTTCTTAGATTATTATTCAATTGGCAAATCATTATCCATTTATGTATACTTTTTGAAGAACTTAACAACACTTAAGAGCTTAAAAAGATCTTATGGAGGTTCAGTTACAATCTGCCTACTTGTGCTTTTTTATAGTCAACAAAACATGTAAAACAGGGCTGCTGAGAGGGCTCAGTGGTTAAGAGCACTGGCTGCTCTTGGGGGGGTGGGGGCTGGTTCGATTCCCAGTACCAACCTGGCAGCTCACAACCATATGTAATTCCAGTTCCCGAGGATCCAGTACCCTCTTCTGACTTCCAATGGTAGCATACACATGCAGTGCGTACATGTATACAGGCAAAAGAAGTGCTTTTAAAAACAATAAAAATGCCTTTATTTTGAAAAGTTTATAAAATGAAATGTAATGAAGTCTAGATTAATAAAATCTTTAATCTGTTATATATTAACTTATTATACTGTACTATGAATAAAACAACACCACAGTGCCTTTTACGTCTACAGTTTTCTCTGTGTTATAATTCCATCTTCAATTGTAAACTGGCTAGGAGTGTCTTTTTATAAAGCTGATAGTTTCTGTTATGTCTGATTCCCTAATCCCGGGGTCAGTTAAGCAATCGGTGTGGAATGCTTAAAAGTAGGACATATACCATCAGTTTCTGTCTCTCCAAAGGTTACGCTTAAAGCATCTATTTGTACTCTTCCATCTAACATAGCCCTCAAATTACACTGCAGTTCCATCTTCTAAACCATTCTTGTGGGTGGGTATGGAGGCTGATGATAACTCCTGGTCTCTTGGAGGGCATGCCTGAGTGGTTCAGTTCCTCTGGCTGTCAATCCCACACCCTTTGCAGGAGGCATTATTTTGCTTTCCAGAGGGAAATTATCTGCCTGCATTCAACAGCCACAGAAACTGTTGGTATGTTTATTTGAGACAGCCTTGCTATGTAGCCCTGGCTGGCCTGGAAATCACCAAGTTCTACCTATCTCTGCCTGCTGAGTGTGCTCCCACAACATTGCCTGTTTCTATTTCTGCTTCTAAAGTTGCTTGGATCATCACGTCCTCAAGAAACCACAACGGGGGAAAAAAAAGATAAAGAAAGAAGAGAAACAGGAAAAAGGAAGAAATGTAAACTGCTTCTGTTAAAACCAATGAGCGATCGTAGCAATGATTCTCCTGAGTAATAAACTTCAACTTTGGTTTAAGATTGGAGTCAAAACCATCATATTCAAAGGTGGTACCGTGCCACTTTCATATGGTTCTCCCCTATGGAAGAAATCAGATTTGACCAGAAGTAACAAAGGTGTTAAGAAGGCATTGATATGTTTTTCACAGAGTCATTCTCTGCATAGAAAATCATGGAGCTTCAGGTAAACTATGGCAGGATATGCTTGCAGTTTGCACTGTCAGTGAGGTTCAGATACGAGATTTCTTTCCAGGCTCACATGTCTGAACACTTGGTCCCCAGCTGGTGGTGCTATAAAGGCTGTGGCAACTTTGGGAGGGAAACATGTCTGGAGGAAGTGCTTCACTGAGAGCTGGACCTTGAGGTTTATGGACTAACTCAGGCTCCTGGCATGGTCCTGCTCTTACTGCTTCCTGGTGTGTCTGAGTGTGAACAAGCTGCCTCACACTCCTGGTGTGTCTGCTACTACAGAAATGACAAATGCTACAAACGACATTCCATTTCAGTCTCAAGAAATGCGCAGAAAACAGTTTGTGCCTCCTCCTGTGAGTACATCCGCAAGTTTTTACAAAAGTCCAGGAAATACCATAGAGAATTATGATTTATAGCTCATAAAAAATACAATCATGAAAAAGACACCTGATGGTCTTGAGTCAGAGCATAAATATTATTGTAGAAGAAAGAAATTTGCATTCTAAATGAAGAAAGCATGGTTGTGGGGTTGAAGCAGATCTTCCTCCTTTGGTCCAACATCTTAGTGAAGATTCCAGGGGTCATCTGTGCTCTGAGCTTTATCAGGGCCACTCCAGGATAATTAGAGAGATGCCAGATAGTCAATCAAGAAAGACAAAAAAGCAATAAAAATGTCTAGGGCAGGGCCAAGGAGAAGAATTAGCCCAAAGGAAACAGAAATTTCAGCAGCCAGTCTGTTTAACAAGACCATCAAATGGAGAAATAAGTATAAAGTTCCCAATGATATGCCCATCTTCAGCTGTGGTCTGAGAGGGTGACTATGCAGTCCCTGGCCAGGGTGGATCTTTAGGAGCCCTTTTGTAGAGACCTTACTGGGTTTCACATCACAGGGCTCAAGAAATTTCTACAGAGAACATTAAGGAGCAGTTGCTGGTGAAGACGCACAAACAGGTTCTGTCACTGTGGAAAAGTAAAACTTTACTAAATGAAAAGAAAATCTGTCCTCACTCAAGTCTCAGGATTTGAGGAGTTGCTGTTCCCATGCTCAGTTCACCACCAACAGGAAACTATTTCAGATACTGCTATTAAATATTTACATACAGATATGAATATTTTCACTCAATTGGTCAATATAAGCTGATAAGTATACTTTATAATTCTGATATTATAGGGTAAGGATTATTGATGTCATATAAAATACTCTAATTTTCTGCTAAACTGTAAAGAAGAGATGAAGTCACTCCCTTTAAATATAGTTTTTAGTAGTTTTCTTTTTTCAAAATTCATTGTAGATTCTAATGTTACCTTCTGATTAGCCTTGTTAATTTTGACCCTTCAGTCACTAACATAATTTGGACCTTGAGTTTCCCACAAGGGCCATCTGTTACAGGCTTGGTCTGCAGTTTTGGAGACTGGACCTTTAAAGGTGAGGCCTGTTTCCCAGTAATTAGGTCAGTGGGGTTGTTCCTTCATAGGGCATGTTAGGATGTGAGCCCTTCCCTTCCCCCTTTCTGTCTGTCCTGACAGCTACAAAGCACTCAGGCTCCTCTTCCCTGATGTACTACAATTACAAATCCCCAAAGGAAAATCTGAGAGACCACAGATGTGGACCTCTAAAATAACTCTTCATCTATACCAGGCACTTGGTCAGTGATGGAAAGATGATATATACATAAAATTTCAATTTAATATATTACTAATATGTAAATAAAATGTAAATCTCAGGGTGTGGCTCAGGGTAAGAGCACTTGCCCAGAAAACATGAATGTGTATGTGTATGCATGTGCACATGCATGCGCATGTGTGCACTCCTGCATGGACACACACACATAAACACATATGCCCTATATGTATACATATACACATATATAAATACATACACACAGACATATGCACACATATGCACAAATATACACACATAAACACAGACATATACATATATACATGAACATATACATACACATACATAAGTACATATACATACATATTCACACATACATACATTTACTCATATACACACATAAACACACAGACACATGCACATACACAAATATACACATACACTTATATACACATTTATATACACACACATATGTACATATACACATGGAAGAATATACAAATATACATATGTATACACACAGATATACACAGCACACATATATACACACATACACATATACATACATATAGACATATATACACGAATACATATACACAATACACATATGTACATATACATGAACACATTTACACACATGCAGACATACATATACACACATACATAAACACAGACACATATATGTATTACACATGCAATATATACACATATGCACACACATACATGAACACACATACACATACACAAATGAAAACATACACACACTAAATGCATACACAGAGAAATGTAAAAGACTTGAATATATCCAAGTGATGCTACAATGATATCTAATTTTAATCTATACTTTTACTAATTCTGCAGGAATTAAGGCACATCAGGTCTGACAGCCCATGTTAAGGATCATATTTAAATTTCAGACCTGATGCCTTCAAGTTAAGGTTCTCGGTTTGGATCTCAATGGAGGTAAAGTGTCCCGTGCCCTCACTCTGGCCTTAGCCTTTCCGTTCTGTGCCATAGGAGCAGTGGTGACCCCAAGTCACTTAACATTTGCAGTTAAGGTCATTCCAGTCAGTCCCTAAAGTTCTCTGCATTTAAACATGCAGACTGGGTATGTTCAAAGCTTGCTTCTCAGGAATTCTGGTTGGGCTGCACTTCGTATGATTCTACAAATCCTTTTTGGCAAGTAACTCCTCTGAGGAGACATGGAGTCAGCAGGAGTGAGTCTAACCTGGGTGATGGTGCTTCGTGGGGCTTTATGCTGGCACTGCGGTCTCTCCGCACTGGTGCAGGCTCCAAGGTGGGCAGGCCCGTGGCAGAGGTGGTGGTTGTCCAAGTCGAGGAGACTCTTCGCAGCAGGCCTGGGGGCAAACTTCTTCTCAGGCGCTGGAAGGAAGAATCACTTTATCACAGACCATGTTTTAGATCATTAACTTTTATGTCAAACAATGGAAGGAAGCAAGGCAAATGGAAACAGACGATGGAACAGTACAGGTTGCATTTCATTTATTGCTATCCTGGAACATTGAAAGAGAAACACAGGACTTGAAATGAGAAAAAGGCATCAGTAAGCCATGCCTGGAGTTCACAGGGGAGTCTCGGGAAGTGAGTGCACGAGGCAAACTGAGCCACACAGCAAATACAAGGCTCCCAGGTCTACACAGGAAAGTTCTATCTCGGACTGCTTACAAGCGGCAGGAAGGAAACCTTGGAGACCTTGCAAAGATTAGCTTCAAGCAAAGCCTTCATGCCACACCTACCCTGGGAATGGCCAGTTTGTCTTTCTCTAGGCCCTCTTCAGAATCAGAGCAGGTGTAGTTCTCACTGAAGGTTACGGTGGGGTTCGCTCTGGGCTTGTGGATGGCCTGGAAGGTGAGCTGCGTGCTGAGCAGGTTGCTTACGGCCCTCAAGGATGTGCACACGTTTGGAGGCAGAGAAGGGTCTGCGAGGAGGTCGGTGATGAGGCCGTGGGCCTCGCCCATCACGGCAATATCCACAGTGATGCTGGTTCCTGACTGGGACATAAAGCAAGAGGTCAGGGATGGTGAAAGTGTGCAGGCGAAGCGAGCTAACCCAGGTTTTCTGGCTGAAAAACAAATAGCTGTCAGGCATGGTAGTGTACATTTATAAACTTGATATACAGGCAGCTGAAGCAGGAGGATCATGAGGTCCAGGGCCATGTTGGGCTATGTACTGAGATCCTGTCCTACGTCTGTACTCCATTAAAAGTAAAAAACAAGGAAATTGAGCTAAACATTTCAGAACAATAAAGTTAAAGTCACATTGCTGTTTTGACACTTAGTAAAATTCACCATGTTTGTTTTTGTGAGTTCATGTATTTGATAAAAAGTACATTTTTAGAAAATATATGCCGACCCATAAAAATTATAGATAATAGGTTTGAGAGATGGCTCAGTGTTTAGGAGCATTTACTGCTCTTATAGAGGACCCATGTGGGCAGCTCCCAAACATCTGTAATTCTGCCACTCGATCTGGTTCCATTCTCTGACCTCTTCCAATACTTCATGCAGATGCTGCATATCAGTGGTTCTCAACCTTCCTAGTGCTGCAACTGTTAAATACAGTTCCTCATGTTGTAGCGACTCCTGACCACAAATTATCTTCATTGCTACTTCATAATTTTAAGTCTTTTACTGTTATGAAACATAATGTAAAATATCCGATATGCAGGATATATGGTAGGAGTCATGAGCCACACAGGTTGAGAACCACCGGTGTACATATATATGCAAAACATTCATACACATCACACACAAAAAATAAATAAATATTCCAAAAACCATTTCAAACAGTTATACACGTGATATATTAACAGATCACACATTGTATAATACTCAAATGAGGAGCCAGGATCATATCTATTCCCTAAACATTCACCATTTCTCTGCACTGGGAATCTCCAAAGGCCTCTCTTCCAGCTTGTTATATACATCACCTTGACCTACGGCTCTCCCTCTGTGCAAAAGCATGTGGCGGCTTCTTTCCCTGTCTGAGACACATTTTTCAAAGGTAGAGCTTGGGGAGGACGGGGGCATATAACAAGACAAAAACAGCACCAGAGTGGCATCTTGGCACCGCGGCACTTGCCTAACACCTTGGTGCTCTGGGTTTCATTCCAAACAAACAAAAGATTGAACAGATCAATACCCAGTTTTAAAAGGCAGAAAATCTGAGGGAAGAAAGCATTCCTCACGCCGAGTTCTTCATTTTACTCTCACTGGGAAAGTTCATTTGGAAAGTAACATTTCCACACAAGAAGAGCTTGCTTCCAGTGAAGTTTTAATGTAATATTTGAGTCTGGTTTGTGGGAGACTCTTATTTTAGAGACAGACGTGAAAAGCCATCAAGTGTGTTCCCAAGTTCACACTCCCTCCTTATTGAGAAGATCAGATTTCAGTTCTCTACTTTTGAGACATATTTGTTATATTTTGCGAAGTTGTCCATTGATGTGGGATGCCTTTCTGTATGTTCTGAATGTCACTGGATAATAAAGGAACTATTTTGTCCTTTGGCAAGGTATCTTAGAAGTAGGTGGGAAATCCAAGCACCAATACAGGAGAAGGAGAGTACAAGTACGTCAGGAGATGATCCAGCCGCCCAAGAAGCAAGATGTAAACAAACAGGTAAACCATGGGCCACGTGGCAGGACAGATTAATGGAAATGGGTTGAATTAAGTTCCATGAGCTAGCTAGCAATGTGCCTGAGTCACAGGCCATGTAGCATGTAGTTAATATGGGCTTCGGTGTGTTTCTGTGGGACTGCGGGTCTGGAGCACGGGTCAGACAGGCCAGAAACTTATATTACAGTCCATCAGATCAGAGACTTTGGAGAAGAAATGTAAGAAGCAAAGGAAACATGAACAATTAAAAAAGAAGTGAGGGCAGATGTTTCCCACATCGCTGTTCAGGGAAGAATAGAAGAAAGGAGGGATGGAGAGGAGGCCAGGCAGTAAGGGGAAGCCTCCAGACAATGGCAGAGGACCAGCTGTTCTTCCATGCAGTCACAGTATGAGGCACAAAGAACAACACAGTGATTAGGGAGACAGGTCCTGGATCCAGGCATTTAGATCCATGTCTGTCTCATAATCTAGCGCTTTCCAGCACCACAGTCTCTACCAGATTAGTAAAACCATCCCAGTCCTATATCTTTCATCTGTGACTTTTAGGTATAATAACAATAGTTCCAGAAGGGGATATGGGAACAAAACCTGTAACCTTAACATTTGGAAGAGGTCATTCAAGGTCGTCCTTAGTTACCTAACCTAGTGAGTTTAAGGACAGTGTGGGATATTCTTTCTCAAACAACAGAAAAAGACAAGGAAAAAAAGCATAATAATAAACAACTATAATGTTAAGGCTAAACTCTGAAGGTAAACGTAAGAATGAAAAGAGATTATGACCACCAAACAATTCTCTTAGCAGTTATAAAATTTCAGTTATAGTTGTACTATAAACAATAATATATATAATAATATAGTTAAAAATAATAGACCTAAGGCTTTTTTATAAGAAGCTATTAGAGTATTAATAATTTTCCCACAATAGATTTAAATTTGAAGGTCATGAAAAAATAAATGTATAAAATTATAAGATGAAAAGGAAGTGTGAAGGCATGTTTTATAATCTGGCAGACAGAAACTTTAAATATAGCAATTCATAAACTGCCAAGGAAACACACAGTAGGGTTGTCTATACAAAGATAGAAACGTCTATGTAAGAAAATGCATCATCAAGAAAGAAGTCTGAGGGAAAATATATGAGACAGAAACCACAGTAAATGAAGGATTTCTAAAAACCCAATATAGAAAAGGAGAATGGATAAGTAACTATCTGGCATGATCTGAGCTGTGGGCATGTTGTATATTGCCTTTATTATGTTAACATGTGGTCCCTGTATCCCTAGATTCTTCAGGACTTTTATTATGAAGGGGAGTTTTATGCAGTCAAAGGCTTGCCATGTCTAATGAGAAGATCTTGTCATTTCAGCCCTTGACTCTGTTTCCGTGCTAGTGTCCTGATCGGTTTTCTGTCAGCTTGATATAGGGAGAGGATTCTGGGCAGAGGAACCTCAATTGACAAAATGTCTCTATCAGACTGGCCTATAGGCAATTTGTGGCTCACTGTCTTTATTGATGTGTGAGCGCTCAGCCCGCTGTGAGTGGTAACACTTCTGGGGTGGTTGTTCTGAGTTGCCTAAGAAAGCAGGCTGAGCAAAAAAGCTACAGGAGTGTTTTTCTATGGCCCCTGTTTCAGTCCCTGCCTCTAAGTTCCTGCCTTGACTTTTTACCACTATGGTCTGTATAAATATAATCTGAAATAAGCCGTTTCCTCTCAAAGTTGCTTCTGGACATGGTCCTTTATCACAGCAGTACAGACATAACTAGAACAAGTAGACTACATCTATTAATGTGCGCATGTTGAACCATCCCTGCATCCATGGGATAAAGCCAAATTGATATGCTGGATAGTCTTTGATGTGCTCTTAAATTCAGTTCACAACTAATTTATCAAAAACTTTTCTATGTATATTCACCAGAGAGATTAACCTGCAATCTTCTTTTCTAGTTATACGTGTATCTTGATTTTAAGTCAGGACAATGAATGCCTTCCATCTAGACAGGAGGTAGAAGTTTAAGGCCAGCCTGCATTATCTGAAGTGGCTCTAGTCTTAAAAACAAAGAAATGAACAAATAAACCAACCAAAATAATTTCTTTCTTCTCTAATAATTACAATGTAAGACAATTGAACAAAATCACCCATTATGACCAAACTTTGCCAGAGTTATAAAAAATAGCTAGGACCAAATATTTACAAACCAAAGAGAAAATGTGAATGGACCTTTACTAGTCTTAAGAGAATTATGCATATGTCATACAGATATACATTACTTAAGACAATGTTCCCAAAAATATCATCAAACTGGGCTAGCACCTCTTGTAGCAATACATACTTTTCAAGTTCATCTCATATCTTTACAGAAAGAAAATCACCAAGGGAATTCCTTTGCATGGGAAGTTTTTTTTTCTCCACCTATCCTTTTATAATACTCTAATAAGTTATGTGATAGTTTGAGTGAGAAACTCAAGGTCAGATTCCTAAATACTTGGTCCCCAGTTGGTGGCTCTGTATGGAGAGGTGCAGCCTTAGCTGTAGGGCAGGAAGTACATTACAGGCAGCGGGCTTTGAGAGTTCCCTGTCTTGCGCTGTATTTCTCTTCTGGTCTCTCTGCTTCATGCTTACGGTAAGGATGTGACTGTGCCTCGCCTGGCCGAATAGATTCATATAGCTCTGGAGACGGAAGCCAAAATTACCTCCTTCTATCAGTTACTTTCAGACATGATGTTTTCTCACAGAGACATAAAGCACCTGACACACATATCCCAAGACACTGTACTGCTTCCATGAATATCTGAAATCTTAAGTTGAACTTTAAAGGATAAGATTTTTTTGACAATAACATAAATCTTAAAAAAAGAAGCAGAGAAGATATATTCAAAGTTAGGTTAGATTTGTAAAAAATAAACTATTGGTAAGGAGAATAATTTTGTTTAATTTTCTATTTTATGTCTTAAATTTTTTGTTACATTTATTTGTGTGTATGTACATGTCCATGTATGGGTGGGTGGTATGTATGTGTGTGTGGGAATGTGGGTGGTGTGTGTACGATATTGGCAGCATATGTGTATACCAATAGGTATCATGGCACAAATAGGGGAGTGCCAGAGGACAGTACTCTTGGATCAGTTCTCTCCTATTATGTGAGTGGCAAGGCTCGAACTCAGGTTCTCAGGCTTGACAGAAAGTACTTTTACACTGAGTTCTCTTGAAAGTCCCTGTGTTTGTTTATTTCAGACACAGATTTTTTTTTAAAAGCAAGCCATGTAGTTCATATATATTTAGAAAAAAATATTAAAATTTTATGAACTATCTTTAAGGAAAAGGTGGTGATTCACACTTATAGGTCAGTGTTAATGCCACATAAACTTTGAAATGGGTGCTGTGTTGATGTGGTATAGCTTGTTAAGCTGATCTAGTGGGCCATGAGAAACAGAAGACTTGAAGGTAGTGGGGGATGGTGGACCTTGGAGGAGATAGAGAGAGAACGGGGGAGTAAGTCTAATCAGAATACACCATGTGGACATAAAATTCCCAGAGAACTGATTTACAACATTACAACATTGTAGTTAAAAAAAACAAAAGGAAACAAAAATCATTGTTGTTATAAGCAATAGAATTTTTTTGTGTGTATGTGGAATTTCCTATATACTGCATAGTTCTAATAGTTCTAGAGCAAAGTTTTTTTTTTTTTTTTTTAAAGGTAAGAAGCAGGACATGCATACTGGGACCAGCTGATGAGCCAAGCCAACTTGAACACATCACACTTGCTTGGAAAAAGAAAATAATAGCAAGAAAAAAAAAGTCCACATTGCCAAGCAGCATTAGGTCATGCCCAGCTTTACTGGGTTTTGAGTTTAAGAACATGAAAAAGCTTAAGGATTGCATTGTGCATAAGAACTTATCACTACTCTGTTGGCTTAAAGAATTAAGACTGTCACTGAAGCATGAAAGGTATGACTAACAATGAAATTTGATTGCCACGAACCTGCCAAGAGTAACCACACATGAGATGCTGAGAGGTACCCTGGCTGCTGTGCCAAGAAACAGCAGACAAACTATACGCCACTTGTACGTTCATAGAATGATCGTTAATGAACTTCAGGCAGTGGGGCTTCCATCATTGAGGTGGTGTTTTTAAATGATGTCCAAAATGGAAAAATAAGATGATTCCTTCAAAGGGTATTTTCATGTCTTCTCAAATAAAAAATAATTACATTTCTAAGTATCTTAATAATAATCATATGTTTCATTTAGCTAGTAAAAATGTTCAGTAGGGAAAATAAACACTAAAATCAGGTTCATGCAAGAAGTTTTAAACCAACAGAGTTCATCATCAGTACAAAACCCAGCTACAGCAGCCCCAGACCACAGTGGGTCTGTGAAAGTAGATGATTAAACAAGGCTTAAAAAAAAAACAGCCAAAAAGTCCCAAGCACAACATAAAACATTCTTTCTCATTCCCACCTTACAATGGAAGCATTTATATTTAACATTCAGAAAACACAATTCCAGAAACACTGACAACCAAACTTGGAGCCCCACCTTTAAATAGAAATACGGTGTTTAACGCCAATAAACAGTGGAAAAAGTACAGTCTTATATATCCTTAGTAGTGTCCCTCTGTCTCATTCTGTAGAGCAGGCTGGCCTCCAACTCACAGAGATCCTCCTGCCTCTGCTTCCAAAGTGCTAGGATTAATGATCCTAAGAGAGTTAGGATTAAAGGTGTGAGCTACACTGTTTGGTTGTTAAGCCTTGAACTCACAGAAGTCCAGAAAGATCTGTGTCTCCTGAGTGATGGGATTAAAGGCATGAGTCACCACTCTCTGACCCTCATGGCTTGACTATGTGTGATTCTGTTTTCTGATATTTCAGGCTGATTTTATTAAATTAAAACCATATCACATTTCCCTTTCTCCCTTCCTTTTTCTTTAAACTTACAGTCAACTTTACAGTCTCCTGACACTGTCCAGTGTGCTGGCTTTCAATTTTCACACACATAAAAGGCATCATGACAAAAAAGTTGGATAATTTCAAAGTACTGTTTTCATCTTAAACCAAAGGCTCAAGGCAACAGATTGACTGTGAAATGTCCCCTATAGTCTTGTGTATCTGAATACTTGGGCCCTAGCTGGTAGCACTGCCCTGAGAGGCTATTTCATCTTTAGGAGACATGCCATGCTGGAGGAAGTAGGTCTCTGAGGAGAAGTAGAACTTGGAGGTTATAGCTTATTCCTACTTCTAGCCAGATTCTCTCTCTCCTCCCCCTCCCTGTCTCCTCTCCTCCAGTCTCCTTCCCTCCCTCCCCCCCTCCCCTCTCCCCTCTCCTCCCTTCTCTGCATTTTCCAACTGTCAACCCAATGTAGTAGCCACCTCAAGGGCCCACAGGTCACCTGCTGTGCTGTCATATCTTTTCTACTACAGAGGTCCAAATGCTTTTCAATGGTAGAATGGTAGACCAAAACAAAGTTTTGTATTTTTTTTTTTTTTTGTCCTTAAGTTGCTCACTTAAAGTATCTCATCACAGTGACTAAAAAAAGTAATATCCCAAGGAACAAGTTAAAAGATGAACAATATAGATGAAATCAACATTAAGCTTAATTCCAAGGTTAGACATGTACATGTCAGGTCAACTATTTTCATTCTTCCTGCAGTTATGCCATAGCTTCTCTGGTTAGACAAAGGGGACATTGATTCTGAGTGAGCTCCAGTAAGAATCCACTCTCTGCAGATCATCATTGAGCATCTAATGATGAGGAGCTGCAAGTTATAAAAATCCTAGCAAGTGTATGTAAGCAAGTCACAACAGATTGTAAAATATCTTTAAGATGTCGGGTTATTTGCTGAAGAACCATGTTGAGTTTGGATGAAAGTATTCAGATCCTAGAGTCTTAAAAATTATTTTTAGGAGACCTAGGAAGTAAGTATGAGGAAAACCCAGATGAAAACAGAAGCTAATAAACATGCTTTACTTAAAGAAAGGAAGGGGAGAGTCCAAGCTTGAGTAATGATGGGAATTTTTCCTGCTTCATGACTGGGGAGGTTGTCTCATATGAGGGAAGGGTGGGAAAGGCATTTAATGTTTGACAAATCTCTGTTGAGGCAACATGGAGCAATCATGTTAAACCTCTGCTTTCCACACAGTCAAAGGCAATGATTAAATTGATAACTCTATGCAGCAGCTTGATGACATTCCTGCCCAGGTACAGAACACACAATACTTCTCACGTCCTCCAACTCAGTACATTATCTGATGTCTTTTGTGTTGTTGAGGACAGAAGCAGCATAAAGCCAACTTTACAAATTTACATTTACAAATCTATACAAAATTCAGAGGGTTCACATACTTCAAGATGTGAGATGTGAGCAGTTATGTTAGTAACTTACTGGAAATGCCAAAAGCCTGAGGCTAGGACACTGAAAAAATATATTTTCCAATCTTATAACAGTTTCCTAAACCAAGCATAGATTTCCACAGGCAACACCATCCACTGCAGTGTCTGAACTTGTGTTGTACAAAGTCAAAGAATTGGTTAGAGTTCTTATCGGTCTTCCTGTCATTTTCCTATGCGATATACACAAGAGAAGCCAACGATTTCCAGGACATTTTTTTGACATCATTTTATTTTATGTGTGTGTGCATGTATTTATGTGTATTCTGGAAGATGGTGCTTCATGTCTTCCTCCAACACCCTGCATCCTATATATGGAAGCAAATTCTCTCTGTAGAACCCAGCACTTGCTGTCTAGCTCGCCTATGGAGGCAGGGTCCCTGTATTTTAGTCTCCTAAGGGCTAGGATTACTCTCCATGCTCTCATGGCATTTTCCTGAGTGCTGGATATCAAAACTGCTGTCCTTATACTCGAATGCAAGCATTTTACACAGTGAGCTACCTCTCCAGCAGCTAGCATTTTAATGTTAAAATTATTTTACAAACAGTGAAATACTTGTTTTACTGACTATTATTCTTCCCACAATTCTTCTACGTTACAATAACATCACTTATGAGTGTTTTCCTTTGCCTAATGCACACTGAGTCTTACAGAGGACAAACTCCTGTCTGGGACTTTCACAAACTCTTTTCTCCCAATAGTAAATGTGCACTTTGATCAAAGGTCAGTTTTGCTGGTTCCCAGGACTGTTTAGGCCAGATTGCATTTATCACAGTAATATGGAAATAAGATATCACTAAATCAATGGCAAGTGAGGCAATGGAATCCATTTCCTTAGAAACTAACAGACTAGCTTTGTGGGGTTGCACAGATTTTTGTAAAGAGACTTCAGGAAGGTAGATTTTCATTGAATTAGGCTGGTCAGTCATGATTTCAAAAGTTCAAATAGAAAACTGTGATATACTTAGAGGACTTTCAACTAAAAATGTTCCCAAGTTCCTAATTCATTTCCACTATAAAGAAACTGAAATTGGCAGTCATCCATAGTATGGCTTTTGGGACTTAGGAAAGGCAACTTGGAGCTTCATTCCACACAGGGGATACAACCTCAAAAAGGAGACATTTTTGACCTCTCATCAAAAGATGTGGGAAAGCTTGCCCGCTTACATACTAAGTGAAAATACATTACTAGAGGTATAGAAAATTTATAAAATATTTTATTATTTTTCTGCTTAAAAGGCTTTTAAAATCTCCTGACCTCTGGTCCTAATTATGGCAGTTAGTAGAGCTTCAGTGTGTTTTTAACCCAACATTTCCTTTCTATCGAAATGAGTTACGATAATATAGCTATGACCATATTTTCCTTATGACTAATGGAGTAGGAGATAAAATGTAAAGATCCTTTAAAAATAAGCACCAAAAGGTGCCATGTTGTTTCCAAGGGAATGGAGGAAGCAATGGTCCGACACAGTTCTGACATCTGTGAACTGTAACAATCACCTGGAGGGCACGAAGGCCGCAGGTACGCAATAGTGCCATGCATGCCTTGGTGGTAACCACTACTAGCATTTTCATTGGATCCTACACCCATTCAGAGAGAGGAGGAGAGGGAGAGAGAGAGGAAGAGAGACCATGCTTGATACTAGGAACAAGGCCAGCTCTCTGGAACTAGTCGCTGCATGGACTTTAAAGAAAAACCTAGAAGAAACACTCTACCAAGTCAGCATGACTACTAACTTTAATCTAAATATAATACTTATACCAGAGATACATGTACTTTTTACCTCTCATCAAAGAAATGACTCTTTGCAATAAATGGAGGCTGTCACAGAAAACACTGACTGGTCAAAATGCAGACACCAAACATGATTATGGGTTTACAGTTCCATTTGATATATCTACAGTATAACTCCTAGCCGGGAGGCTTGAAGAACGTCACAAAAGAAAGGGTACACAGACTGTAAGAGACAAAGGACTAGAAAATCTACTGTGAGATTGTGTCTCCTAGAAATGATAGGCAAGGTCCACCCATGATAGCCCAACAATATGGATGCCTACACCAAGAGACATACTCATATGGAAGGAGGAAATATCCTAGAGACCTACGCCCTAGACAGGCAACTAAGAAATGCTGAGACCAAGAAATAATCTCCCCAGAAAAGAGTTTCCCCCACCCCAGCTTGTTGTCTACTGCTATGTGACTGGCTCAGAAATAATTTATGCACAAATGTCATCATGTAGACTAAGAAGGCTGTGTTTATGCATTTAAGGAGTATATGTACACAATCATAAATATGTAACAATAATTAAAATTTTTGAGGGAGAGAAAGGGGGTGCATGAGAGCTCTTGGAGTAAAGGAAATGAAAGGGAGAAATTATGTCACATTTTAATTTCTAAAAAATTTAAAAATTAGATAGTATAATTACTACTACTACTAAAAATAATTCAGCAACAACATTGGGGAACACATAGGCTACAGTTCAAATCTCACTATATGTGTACTCTGTGTGTGAAAAGTTAAAGTGTCAAGGGTTAGTCCAAAATACAAGATATTTTGTTTATTCACTAATACCAAATTTCTATTTTATGGGGTCATGGGAGACATAGAATGTAAAGTCATGCTGCTTGAGTTCAAGTTTTGGATCTGCTAATGTGCAGATAGGCAAATCTATTTTTCCCTATTACCCTTGCTTCTTAGCTCTAAAACAGGAGTACTCATAGCATATATTTGTTGATGATTAAGTGAAACCACGTATAGGAGTACCAGTCTCAGGAAGACAAATACAGGAATATAAAAACATGGATGTATATTATATAAAGATGATATGGAAATGGGCAAAGGTGACTAATGAGACAGGGGAGAAAGGGAAGGGCCGGAGAATATGGGGCAATATACATGTTGTAAAGCATATCCTTGTAGAAAAGCATCTTTACGTAACCCAGAACCATTACAATGAATATATGAAAAGAAAACCAGGAAAAAAGAGTGTTAGTACGTGTTTAGCCGGAAATATACGTTTAATAAATACTACATATTACCAGCACTGTTGTTACTGAACTGAAATGATTCTGTGTAAAGAATGAATCATAAACATGCAAATCTTTGTCACTTGTACTGGATATTTCTCACTTTCTCTCAACAATTATTTGAGTGCATGCGTGTGTGTATGAGTGTGTATATATACTTGGGCATGCAGTTCAGAAGATGGTGCTGAGATCTCTTGGCACTGAATTTACAGGCAGTTGTGAGCCACCTAACACGGGTGCTAGGCACTGAAGTCAGGTCCTCTGCAAGGGCAGTTGGAGATCTGAAGTGCTGAATCATCTCTCCTGTACAGTCAGAATTTCTTTAGCTATAAAGACTGCCTAAATATAAGATTTCTCCTACCACCAAACTAGAGCAATAAAATTGGAGCTTCTAATATTTTCACTTCTTACTTTAGGCAACAATAGTTAAAAAGTCTATATTCTCTACAGCCAGATGCTCCATAACAAGTCTGAGATTAATTTTCAGCTGTTAAAAAGTAATTGTACAAAAGTCCTGGTTTCAGTTAACACGGCCGATTGCACTGGTGTGATTTATAACACACCCTGAAAAGAATTCTAAGAGCAGGCGTCTGAGTCCCATTGTTTCCAGTATTTTCCTTTTCTTCCTATTCAGTCATCTTGGGAGGCACCCTGGGAGGCAAGCACAGCACGGAAGAACATTCTCAGGGTGGAGAGGGAGCTGGGTGAAGAGATGGATACACAATGTAAGAAATGACACATAAGGAGAAGAGTCTCTGGGACCTCCCTTACATGATGCTGGCCCTCAATGCTGGAATAGGTACCTGGTTTATACTGGGAGACTGTAGCCTCTAAATCTCTATTAGAATGACATGTCATCTCATCACCTCCAAATCTTTCCCTGAGAGGCTGTCTGTGTTACCAGAAAATACTATTTTAGTCCTTAACATGCTAAATTATTCTAGACTATAAGCTGGACACCATAGAAATGATTTTTGGCATTTTCTGGGTTCTGACCTCAGAGCCAGAAAAACTGCATATGTGTTTATACTTTCATAGGACTCGTTTATAATTTTAGACTTGAAATAGTCTGGGAAATTTTTAAAAAATGAAATCATGTGAAAATTTTGCAGTAAGTCACTGTAAGCTGAACTTTGGCAAAAGGCCACCCCCAGGAAACAGATGTTTTCTTATTTTAATTTTCTGGCAGGGAACATGCATTTACATTTGAAGTCTCTCCTTAAGGTAACACACATACATGACAGTATAGTAGAAGGGGTCCTATAGAGCCTTTAATCAAATGATTTTCTAACAACATTTCTGTTGCAAGGTCCCGATGAGAGTTCGGTACCAGAAAGTGCCGACAATTACTAAAACTCCCAGCTTCTTTCTCTTTTGATATTCTGAGAACATCCTGTGCCATCGAGTGGGAAGCAGTACATGGCTAAATACCCTTTTGTACTTCCAGAAAAATCTATTGGCAAATAATTTGTACTTCGTCCAAACATCCTCAGTTTATATTTTATATTATAAGTACCCCCCAGACGCTAGTAATAACTTTACTCAAAAACTCAAAATTAATAAGTCTAATAGAGAAGAAGCTATTTTATTATTTAGAAAAAAAACATTGTAGTTATTTATTCCATACACCCTTACATTCTTGAAAAGATAACTGTAGGCTTAACCTTCAGGCTTGTTCTCTCTCTTCCCAGTTAGAAAAGATGAGGTGGTAGCATAGATATGTGGGAATCTGACGGTGAGCTGGTGAGCTGCCTGTGGGATTGCTCATACTAGCAAATGTGGGAAGGGCTTAGAGAATATAAAATGCTGTGTGAGACTAAAAGGACCACTTTTGTCAACGGGAGAAGCACAAGATGGAGAATGTCTGTGAACTCTCCAATATGAGTAGAGATTTTCAAATATTTTAGGAAGGAACATCTCTGAGTTTGAAGTCATCTTTTGTCTGTTGAATTTTATCAAAGTTTACTAAACTCGAAGCTGCTGTTTCCTTAGCCTAACACCAAACGGAGGCTGGAAAACAACAGAGGGCAGTGTTTTGCCTTGGAAAGAACTAGCTGTCTGGCCATGACTTCTGAATAGAGTGCTGTACGCTCGTTAACATGTAGTTTCCTTTCTTTCCACACAACAAAAACATATAAATCATGACATTATTGGTGGAAATTAATAAAAAATAACATTATGCCATATCTTTCATATCATAGTTAAGGTGAAATTATAAGCACATAATTTTTTTTTTTTTTTTTTTTTTGCAGTTACATGCATTTCAATGGTCACTTTTTAACATAATCTTTCGTGGCTGTACCGAGGATTGTACTGGGAATCCTAAGCATGCTAGCCAAGCGTTCTAACAGTGCATTAGCAAACTGGAGCCCAGGCTTCAGCTTTCCCTGTTTTATCAGAAGCATTAGAAGCATGGTCCATTACAGTATGTAATTTAATTTTTCCACATGTAATTATCTATCATGGTTAAAGTATTCATAAAGAGCATGCACATCCATATGCACATGAGTGCACATACACAGACACAACACATGTGTCCATCTGAACAGTTTTCTGAAACTTCATTAGCATTCACGTTCTCCCCACCGACCATCACCAAATGCTTCTTGCCTCACATGCAGTGCTTCTTGCCTATTCTACAGATCTTCTCCGCTTCTCTTTCTAGAGGATCTTCCCTTGCTCCTTCTACACCATTCACTCATGACCAGGCTGGTGTCTGCATGGGGTCTTTCTTTATTTCATATACAAGAAGCACAAAAACACAAACAAACTTCAAATTGTTTGAGCCATCACTTGTGAGGATCCACATCTCCCATTGTCTGTCCCTGTGTGTATATACTCTCTTCTTAGAAGCCATGCATCTTCCATCATCTGTCTCTATATGAAGACTTTCTTCATAGTTCTCATGCAGCTCCCATCATCTGTCCCTGTGAATATAAACTCTCTTCACCGACGCCAGGTATCTGTCTCTGTTCATCCCTTACCTGTAGGTAGATTCTTCTGAAAAGTGATCCATACCTGATCATCTCTCAATTGTATACATTGGCTCTTTTTCCAATAGCATATGCCATGATTTTCTAAGATACTTTGGTTGTGTCATTACATAACTATATAAAATCAATTTCCTACTTTGGGCTTTGGCTTGTACAGTAACAGTAAGGACAATCAATGTTGGATTTCATTCACTAGCTTAAACCTAGATCTTAGAGTAGAAATATCACATGCTCTAAACCTAAAAGGGCTGCATTCCTTATTTCCAATTCTGTGCTCCAAGAAAGTGAAACAGGAGAAGTTATGGTGCGCAATATGTCCCTAAAAACTGAATTAAGATTACTTCCAGAAAGAGCAATCAAGATTCTAGTGGAGTTTCATATTCCAATGTGATTAAAAACAAAAAACAAACAAACAAAAAAAGAGACTTCTTGAGAAACTAGAATCAGGAATGAAACCTACTCTTAACAGCTTCTTCTAGAATGCATGCTTTCTGGAAAGTAGCAAAGTCAGATTGTAGAAGTCATACTGCTAAGGGAAACAGCTCTACAATATTTTCCTATAATCAATAATAACAAAATAGCAGGCAGAGGACTAGTACGCATATGTACGTAACTTTTTTTTTTTTCTTCTTAAAGAGAAAATATGAGTGGGCCTGTAGGCAGAGAAAAAAATAGATCTTTGGGTACAATTTTCGTGGTGAACTTTGAACAACTCAGGTGGAAAGGATGAGTGAAGGGAATAGAGATCACAGCAGGCATGGAATCCACCCTCAATACCTTTGGTTAGCCTTCCAAGTTCAATGAAATCACTGCAAAACGGTGACATGGGTATTATGTGTGAAGAGAGAAGTTGGGCGGATGTTCAAGGCCAGGGAGCTGAGGATGGGGCCTCACCAAATCAGGAGCTCACAGGAATGCACTTTTAATGAGGTGCCTGGGGTACATATCTTTGAAGAAACATGTGGTAAAAATGGGGTGACCCACGCTTTGTATTACAGTGCTCATGCTCACACATGGATCTTGATGACACAGAATGGTCCAGAAATGGCTCCTAGGCTACCATGTAAGTGTGCTGAAAAGAAAGGACAGGCAGACTTAGGGCAGAGCTATAATGGATATTAAAACTATGAGCAAGATACGCACAGAAGGGAGGGGCCAACCTCTTGAACTAAGAGTTTATTACCTAAAAAGACAAGGAAATAAAATGTATTTGCCAAGAATGAAGGACCAGCACTGAAAAATGATTGAGATACCAGTGGTTTCTGAAAAAATTTCCATTAATGGAGTGTCTAACAGGTGGCTGCAGAAGAATGGATTCAGCAAAGTGTAGAGCCCACCAACCACTCTTCAGTAAGCTGATCAATAAAAATAAAAAAATAAATGGAGATGCTAGAGAAATATCCCTTGGAGACTAGACATGAGATGAAGATGGAGATGTAAGTATCCTTAGAGTTAGGTGTTTAGTTACTCTGTATATGAGCCAGTGAATCCTCAGCTTACAATGTGGGATGGAAAATGTTGATATTAGAAGACTAAAGGACATTTGAAAGAGTGTCCTGGCTACATTCTCAGGCCCCACTGAAAGCTCTCTTCAAGTTACCAGTCATGACACTTCATATGAAACAGAAACAAGTAAGTAGAGATGGTGTTTCCATATTACCCAGCTTTAGCAACTCTAGACATCACTGTCATTATACCAGAGAGACTTAACTGCTCACAAAATCTAAGTTAGGGAAAGAACCTAGGTGTCCAACAACAGGGGAATGGTTAAAAAAAAAGTGATGCATATAAATAGTCAAATTTTCTTTCAGCATAAGGAAGAAGAAAATTATGACTTTTGCAGGAAAACTAATGCAGCATCTGGAAACAATCATTTTCAGTGAATAAAGTCAGCCTAAGACAAATATCATATTTTTCCTCTCACTTGTGTTTTCTAGGTTTTACATAGACATACAAAACCATGTATATAGATATATGACATGACATGGTCGTATAAGTGGAAACACACAAGAACAATAGTGAGTAATGAATAGGGAAGGGATGAGAAACAGGAGAGGTTGAGAGACAGGGAGATACGTTCAAAGATTATATACTTGTATGACAATTCCCTTCTGTAACTATATATATATATATATATATATATGTTTATGCTAATGAAACAAAATTACAAACAGTATGGGAGATGGCTCAGAAGTTAAGAGAACATACTTCTATTATGGAGGGTTTCCCAGGCTGGGCTGCTCACAACCACCTATAATTCTAGTGAATCCAACATCTTCTTTTGGCCTCTTGCCAACGTCTTCACTTGCATAATTGTGCCCTCATGCAAACACACATATATATGATCAAAACAAACTAAATCTTTTAAAAGTAAAAAGCAAAACCAAGAAAAACATGACTAAAGTCTGGCAGGGATGAAGACAGATGACTGGCCAGCTGTGCTAGAACTCTGGTGAGGAGAAAGAGCAGCCTGACTGAAGAGTTGGTGAGAAGCAGAGCAGAAAAAGAGGAAGAAACATGATATCATGACGTGGACTGCACAAGAAAAATACAAGCTTGCTTTCCCAGATCCATCTTCTAGGCACGGAAGACTTCTGCTTCTTATTATCAGAAAATCAACCTCAAAGCAAATTAAGAAGAGGCCAGTCTTCAAAAGCTCATAAACAACCCCCACCCCGAAATTTCTAATTCTACAAGCTGCTAAGTAATGTACGATGCTTTACAAGAATAATGACATAACCAAATACAGCCCAGTTTTGGAGGAAGATGGTCATGTTGAAGGCCCAATGTTCTTGGGAACATTTCGGTGGTTTGAATGAGAAATGTCCCTTGAAGGTTTGAGTATCTAAAGATTTGGTCCAGTTGGTGCTCTTTGGGGGAGGTTGAGGCAGTGGAGATTTTCTGGAGGATATGTACCACTAGGGACAGACATTAAGATGGGATAGTCTCACCCCATTTTCTGTTTTCTCTCTTCTCACACTTACATTTGAACATGTGATCAGCTGGTGTCCTTCCCCACCCATGTCTGCTGCTTGCCCGACTTGCTGCCCTGCTATGATGGATTCCCATTCCTCTAGAAACATAAGCCTGAATTAACCTTTTCTTCTGTGAGTTGCCTACATCACGGTAATTTTATTTTATTTTTACTAGAATAGAAAAGTAACTAAAATGAAAACATGGGCAATGATGACACTTGGAACCATGATAAAAAGCAAACATTTTATATTGTTGGCATCAAGGCGAATCAATGGAACCCAGGAACCTATTGGATATGGGGATATGGAAAACTCAATAATTCATTTCTATACCCTTATTATTCTCTGTCTAGAATACTTTCTCAGTGTGTTTTCTAGAAATATCTTCAGTAGTCCCGGGCCTCACAAAGAAATATGTGAATAAGTGACTTGTGAGCATATAAAATTCATTCTGTATTTCATTCAAAATTCATTCATTCTATATTCATTCTGGCCAACATTCTCAATTAAATGCTCTCTTTTGAGATAAAAAAGTTAAGAGTGGGCAATGTTCTCATACAACAAAAGCACTTCAAAAATATTTCAGTAATGTATTAAAAAGCAATCGTTTACATTTTGACAACTAAAAAATAATTTTGTATTAAGAAGAAATTTGCAAAGAGATCAAATTTTAAACCATATGAATATGAGACATGACTGGCTGGAGCTCTGGGGAGCTCACTGAACCAAGAACAGCCACTGAAGAGGCATCCGGAAAAGGAGCTAGGCCCTCCAAGGATAGGCAACTGTTGATTGGCATGGGAAGTATGTGGAGCCTCGAGGGGTGGGGGTGGGGGGTGAGATCAGACTGTGTTCCTGTGCATGGGCTGGCACCTTGGAGCCCATTCCCTGCAGAGGAGGAGCACCGTGACCCAGTCTTGACTTTGGGATGAAGAAATCGGATTTGCCTGGAGTAGATGTGCCATGCTGAGCTGACCCACCTTGGGACTTCTTGCCACTTTGAGGGAGGGGATTGGGAGATGGGGAGAGAGTGGCTGAAAGCTGACTGGGAGGGATTGGGAGGAGGGAAGGGAGGGGGAGCAGCAGAATACATGGATTAAAAAAAAAAAGACAATTTTTAAAAAGAAATAATAAAATGAAGAAAAAACCATATGAATAACAAATGTTTTGAACCCAGAATTGTTTTTCCCAACAAAATTTTGTTATAAATGATGAGGGAGCTTACGCACTCACACAATGAGAACAGAGCGATTCTTTCCTTCCCCCCTTTTTCCCTCTCTCCCTCCCTCCCTCTCTTCCTTCCTTTCTCCATCTCTCCCTTTATCCTTTCTTTTTCTCTTCGATACAAAAAAAGCATTTTAAAAAAGATAATCAGAAAAAGAAAAATGGAAAAAGAAAGAAAGAAGTTTGGCCACCTTTGATCTTTTTCAACTCACCAAAACGTAACCCCCAGCTCTGAAAATGTCCTTACAAAGGAAATGGCTTATTACTTTCAAATTTCAAAGCTTGTGCAGGAAAAGATAAGCAATGTGTCTGCAGTTAATGATGTCTGTCATTCTTTACCTGTTGTGTGTGGTCACGAGCCTGTACTATCTGCCCACACTGAGCATAAGGCTTCTAAGTACAGTTACTAGTCGTTGCTGTTAGGAAATTATCTTTGCCAGCTCATTCCATGCTTTTGATACACTCTTCTAATTAATCTTCTTGAGCTCTAGTTGTCAACCTGTGAACGTCATCAGCAAACTCCAAGATTTCACAGTATCCTCCTTTCTTTCCCATCATTTTTGTAAATGTCAAAATAGACTCCAGCACAAAGCTGTATAGACGGCACTATTAACACCTCTCCATTGGGAGCAAATGCCATATTTGCCTGACATGATGGTTCACATTGTAGTTAGGCTGAGGCAGGAGGATTTCCAGGAGGTAAGAGGCAAGGCTATGGTTATATAGTGGGTTTCAGACCATCCTGTGTGCAATCTTCTCAATGCTCCAAAAAAGGAAAGTAAGGAAATAAAAAAACAAGCAAGCAAGAAGGATTAAGAGAGAAAGGAAGGAAGTGAAGAAGGGAGGGAAGGAGGGAGACATTTTCTCTCTTATTGTAGTCACACTGAAGACAAACCTCCACCACTCCCCCTGAAAACCAACACTTGTGTGCTTTGTGGAACAGTCTATGATCTTAGGAAGGCATTTGTCTTCATTTATGTCTAAGGTGGCAATGAAAATAAAATTTTATAATGTGTCAGTCTACAGACCTCAGTGAAAGATTTCAGTTTAAGAAAATGCCCTGAGTTAGAATCTTATTATATTAGAAATGTTATGAGAAAATTAAAAATATGATTACATTCAAGTTGGGAGACCTCAGTGACTCAAAATACTGTGACCAGGAAGAAATGGGACAGGATCCTGTTGTGAGGTTTACGGAACAAACTACAAATGACTCCGGTTCCCCACTGTTACCAACAATGATTCACTATGTAAAAGGAAATCAGTGAGAGATATGTCACTTGGTCACATAGATTCCATTTCATAATTATTCGTTCAGCCACTGTTTGACAAGCCATGGGTATAGTAATAATGGCTTATTTAAAGAAAATAGATAGCCAATAATATGGAATGAGCCAGCCCAAAATATTTATAGCAAAATAGCTGTACAAAGAAAAGGAAATACCTTCCAGAGGCTCTTAGAAGATTAGTAATATAAAAGATTAATAAAAATTGGTGATTGCAAGTATTGCTACATTAGTTATTAGGATCCAGGATCTGCAAAAAAATTCCTGAGTGCTTGTTAGCTATCATTTTAGTCAATTTCAGTTTTCTTGTGTCTTAAGATAAGAAATCCAAGATTACGTGATGTAAGTTCATTACAATGTGAGCCAAGAACAAATGAAGAGAACCTTTTAAAGCAAAGGGATGAAAAGACAGGCAAGGAAATCCTGTAAGTCCTGGCTGTGACGACAGATCCAAAACTATACAATTCAAAATGGAGGAGGGGTTAACAAAATGCATCTCCGAACTGTTCTGACTACCTCCAAAATTTCTCAAAAATAATTGCAAGTTACTGACTCATTTCTATATTCAGCCTCAGTCTATACTGGCTCAAAAGACAACAATGCCTTCTTATCTTCTCATCAACACTATCTGTGGCTGCTGGGTTCACTAAAGACTCAATCATCACCTTATGAACCAGAATAACACTTGGATATGAGGATCAATACATCTACAGACACTCAGAAATGTCTTTGTTCTTAACGTGACTCAAAGTTTATACACTCCTACTGTATTAGCTACTTTTCTACTGTGTAATAAAATACCATGACCAAGGCAACTTATGGAAGAAACAGTTTATTTGGGTTTATGAGTACAGAGGAATGAGTATGTCTAGGCAAGAAAACATGGAGGCAAGTAGCATGGTGGCCCAAGTAGAAACCTAAGAACAGAAATCCTCAGTGGTAAGCAACAGTCACAGAGTGATTCTTGACTACTAGTGGCTTGTCTTTAAAATCTCAAAGCTCACCCCTAGTGACATATTTCCTACATCAAAGCCACATTATCTCAATCTCCCAACAATAATATCAACTACAGACTAAATATTTAAATTCATGAGCCTGTGAGGACTTTTTTATACAAAGTATCACAGTGTCTTAGTTACTTCTGTTGCTCTAATTAAATACTCTGACCAAAGAATTTAAGAGATGATGCATTTATTCTGGCTCCCGGTGTGAGGGGTGGGGAAATGTTGACAGGAACTTAAGGTAGCTGCTCACATTGCAGCCACAGCCAGGGAGCAGAAATAAAAGTCAGTTCTCATTCATTTTATATATTTTATATGGCCCAGGATCCCCACCAAAAGAGTGGTTTTGCCTACTATTAAGACAGATCATGCCACATCAACTAACTTAATCAAGATAATCCCTTATCATCATGCTCAGAGGCCAAATGGTTCCTAAGAGATATACCTATAGGCCAATCTCATAGGTGGTTCCAGATCCTGTCTAGTGGATGACTAATAACATTAGCCATCAATCACTAGGTTCCTGACTGACTTGCTTATTTTTTAATTTGTATTTATTCATTTTGTATATTGAGAGTGTAGTGTGTATGAAGGGCAGTGGACAATGTGGGGGAGTAGAGTCTCTCCTACTACATTGGTTCCTGGAATTTAATTCAGGTCATCAGGCCTGGCAAAAACTGTGGTCAGAACTTTTACCCACCAAGTCATCTCAGCAGCCTGCTAGTGACCTTCTATACCAGTTATGAAAATTATCATCCTCAAGCCAGAGACTTAGCTAGGGACGAGTAAGACAACTGAGTCCATGAGAAGTGAAGGGTCTGAGGAGCTTCTGGATAAAGGAGACCCTGTTCCTTCAGAAGGAGGTGTGCTGTATCCAGCGGCCACAGGTGGGGTCAGCATCAGGGTGAAGCTGATGCCATAGACAATAGCACAGTAAAATTAAATATATAACAGAACAAAAAACCTCCAGGACCCTGTTACTACTGTTTAGATGTAAATTCATTAACACTTGAGGACTTCTAGCTATGAAAAGAATATTCCATTAAAGCTACAATTTGTTCCAGAAAAGCTTTCTTTTTTATTTGTTGTTGGAAATAATATAACAATACAGCAAATAATTTTTGTTATAGTCCTTTTTTTTTTTTTTAACAGAATGTGTTCTCACTGAAGAGCTAAGCACAAGAATAAAAGAAAGAACCTAGCTAGTAGTATGCTATGCTTTCACTTAAGAACTTGGCATCAATTGTAATTTTACAAAATTATAAATATTATGAGACAAAGAAAACAGGACCATCCTCTGTTCTGCAGAACCTAACAGCCCACTCGGGGCTAGGAGAGTTTAAGGGCATAGTTATGCCATCCTTTACCTAAGGCTTTAATTAAGCTTGATTAAGTGCTATGGATAGACAAGACTTGTCTTATGAGTAAGAGTATTCATGGACAAAATATTCTTCCTCCTTTTAAATATTAACCTTCTCCCTCTCAATGTTTACTCTTGTTTTTCCAATGCAGATGTTATATTTTTAATGTGAATTGCTCTCTGTGTTCTCTGTCTCCCTTTCCCATCCTAAAACTTGTTACCTCTGCCTCCCCCTGCTAACAAAGTGGTTCTTTGGCCCCACAAAGTGCTACCCATTTAAACGCATATATTCTGCCAGAATTCAGAACTCCTTGAATGTAAGCCCTCTCTCACAAGTTTTCTATCAAATGAAAGGAGTATCCTAATGACGACATCTAGTGAGCAAAGCTCCTGGCTCTTCCATTTCTTCTCCGTAAATGGTTTTCTTCCCCACCAGCCTTTCAGCTTTTCTTCTGTCTCTCTCTGAGAAGAAACTCTGCCAAGCTTGTCCCTCTTCCTTCTTGATTGACACTGCTGTGTTCACACTCACTTCCCTTTCAGGTCTTACCTTATGTGGTCAGGAAACGTCCCTTATCCCAGGTCTCTAAGCCCACCCATTCTGCTCTCCCATAGTACCGCTCAGATCGGCAGGGCTATTTCACATTCAACCCAACTGGAGAAATATGCAATGCTTACAAGAAGTTCTTGACCCATCTCCATCATTCGAAGTATTTCCCTCTGGCCCTTCTACTCCTGGCCATAAACGTATCCCTCGCCTAAACTCAGCATTTGACACTGACTCTTGCTTCTGTGGGTTTTTCACCTTTGCTTTCTCAGTTCCAACATTAAAATCAGTCACCAGATCCACCTAGGACTCTTAAAAGTCCCCTAACCCCGGCCTTAAGTGAGTCATCATTATGCCACACAAGGACAAATGCACCTTTCTCTTTAAGCTTCTTCCTGTCCCAAGCTGGGTTTCTCCCAGTACAGAAACAGAATGTCCTGCCTTGCTATATGATGCCTTTCCAAAACTGGAGGACAAAGTTCAATTTCATGGCATGGCTTCAAGTGAATTAACATTTAACCTTTCCCCAGTCACACCTCCATCTACCCCCTAAATGTCTTGTCTCCCCAAATATGGCTTGTAGTGGTATGAATATGAAATGTCTCCCACACTTGATCTCCAGTTGGTGGCGCTGTTCTGGAAGTTTGTGGAACCTTTAGGAGGTGAGGCCTAACACTAGAAACTAGACTACTGAGTGAACATTGAGGTGTGATTGCCTATTCTCACTTCCTGTCTCTTCTCTGCTTCCGGATTGTTGATACATGTGACCGACTGTCTAATTCCCACCCACAGCTCACATCTTGGCTCGCTGTGCAACTAAAACTGAAAAATTAATTTTTCTCTGAAGTGATATTCATAATCAAGCTTTAGAATATAAAACATCTTAGCTTAATGCCCACACATACTATATCAATCAGTTCAGCCTTGAGCCTTCATCAAACCCTGTTCAGACATCTACTGTCATAGCGGATAATTGCTAATCATTGGTGGCTAAATTCCTTGCCAAGTTGTGAAGGTTTAAAATAAGAAAAATGAGTTTCGTTCATTTTTATAACCTCTGTGCTCAACACTCTACAAAATAATGAGAAAATCAACAATCCAGAGTGAACAGACTCATGTGGTCTCTAATGCTATATTCGATTCGTACAAAGAGTTCTTATAAGTTTAGAGAATCAAGATATTTATTTATACTGCTAGGGGTTGACTGAATTATTCCAATAGGTCAATACAAAGTTCTGTATTTAAACAAGACTCCCTTGTAGTCCTTATAGCTTCTAAATATCCCAATACTGAGGCAACGACCTGCAATAAACTCAGTCCTAAGCAACAAGCACAAATTCTGGAGCAAAGGGACCCAATGTAGTACCAAAGGGGCAAGCACGTGCATAGCCACTGGTCAGCCTCTGATGTCCACTCATTTCTGACTATGCATAACTCATCTTTACGATTAGAACTCAACCAGAAATAAGGACTTTACTAAAAGAGGCCTCTGTAGCAATGACACACACAGATCACTGGAAACCATGAGGACAAGAGGAAAGACCCGTGAATAAGCAAACACGGTTCAGTGCAAACAGAGCAATGTGATGCTGTATTTTTTTCATAGAATAACTATGTAAAATATTGGGGTGACTTTGAACATATGGGCTACCAATACCTTCAAAATATAACTTTGGAAATTTAGTCAACCTTTGTACCCTAAAGACTAGCAATGCATTCAGGCATTCCATTATGAACAACATACAAGTAACCTATTTGGCCTTAAAAAAAAAAAAAACAAACAACATTCTTCTTCCCTTTTGGTTTGGAAATGTGAAAGCCAGCTCACATCAAAACTAACAATGAAACTAATAAATTCATTGTACTGCTTTTCTACAATACAACTGACCTAAAAGTCAAACCATTGTGTTTCTGCTTGGGAGGGTTTCTGTTTTCCATGCTGAGATTTTTAGCCATATGGAAAATTATGACAGACAATAAGAAATGTACTGCAGTAAACAACTTTCTAACCAATATCTAACAACAGGTAATAGGAAGGAACAACTGGGAAGAAGAGGATTGTTTGAATGAAACTTGAAAGCTCCTCATAAGCAAAGCGAACATCCAGAAAAAGCAGACCCGTTTGACATTGAGAAGGACATATTAAGCTAATAGCAACATGACAGAGAGCATTAAGATTATTTAGTTCTCTTTGCTCTGCAATTACACTCATGAAGCTAACCCGATGGCAAGGTCTTCTCCTCAACCCATTAATCCCCTCAGGCCCGTCTATTTACCTTCCCAGATCATTCAGACCACCCCTTCTTTTCCTCTAGTTCTTAGCTCCCTATCAACTGCCACCAGCTAAAGTCTAATGCCCCCCTTCTGTTCATATCCTCACATGCCAATGGTAGGCTTTCAGCACAGCCTTACCACAGCAGTTCCTGAAGCCATTATCTGTTGTAAATTTATTTATCTAGTTTATTTTGAGTGGGAGGTTCGGGGGCATATACGCCACAATGCACGTGGGTAGTCAAAAGATAACTTTTGAGAGCTGATTTAGACCTTCTACTATGTGGACTCTGGGAACTCAGGCCACCAGGCTTGGTGGCAATTACCTTTATCCATTGAACCATCTTGCTCGCCTCCTATTGGTAGTTTTTAATCTAAAATACAGTTTTTGTACTCCCTATATTGCCAGACTTCTTTATACTACTCTACAACGCAGGTGATTTTTTTTTTTTTTTCTAGGAATGTCTCTCTTTCCTCTGGCCCTATGGCATCAAGCTGTTCTAGCTCTTTCCATATCTCTCTGAAAGTTTTTCTCCTTGTTTCCCATAATAAAAATGGCCACTGTGGGCTCATCTATTTGAATAGTTGATCCCCAGTAGATGGAACTACTTGAGAAGGATTAAGAGATGTGGCCTCATTGGAGGACATGTTGTAATAGGCATGGGCTTTGAGGTCTTAAAACCCCATGCTATCCTAGTTAGGGTTTCTATGCTGTGAAGAGACACCATGACCATGGGCAACTCTTATAAAGAAAACTTTTCATTGAGAGGGAAGCTTACAGTTTCAGAGTATCGCTCTATTATTCATCATGGTAGGGAGGATGGCAATGTGCAGGCAGACTTAGTGCTAGAGGAGTAGCTGGGATTTCTGCATCTTATGACAACAGGAAGTTGACTGAGACACTGGTATCCTGAGCAGAGGAAATCTCAAAGCCCACCCCTACAATGACTCACTTTGTTCAACCCACATAACTCCAACAAAATCACACCCCCTAATGGTGCTACTTCCTATGGGATTATAGAGGGCAATTACATTCAAACTACCATGCATGCTTAGCTCAGTCTCACTCTCTCACTGCTATTTAGCTGTGGAGCATTATGGAAGCCCTCAGCTGCCACTCCAGTGTCATGCCTGCTGGCCTGTCTGCTTCAGTGCTTTCTGCCATGATAATCATAAACTAACTCTCTGACACTGTAAGGAAGCCCCTAATTCAATAATTTCTTATATAAACTGCTTTTTGCCATGGTGCTTTTGCACAGTAATATAACAATAACTAAGACACCACACCTCAACATTATCAATCATTACCTCAGGTTTTACTTCATAGTCTGCTGTTTTTTTATTGCTTAGGTTTTGAACTCAACTTGCATTCTCAGATTAATAATTCTTCTAGATGAGCTGAAATGCCCTATTCCCCAAGCCTCTAGATCAGAGCCTTGTACTCTGAGAATCAGTGGGCAAGAAGACACACCATGGCTCTTCCAAGCAATGCATCATGACTTGTTTTAAGGGATTCACTTGATAGCTTTCCTTGACTGCAGTCACATCTCTGGGTCTGGCTTTCATCATATTTAATATTTAAAAAAATTCTTTTTCTCATTTATTGCTTTTTTTTTTTTTTTTAGTTTGCCACTCTTCTTATGGATTTATGTTTCAGCTACTACTAATCTAACTTGACTCATTTTTATTCATTCATGTCGTGGTAGATATGATTGCCTTTATGAACAAATTCTGCAGGTACACATCACCCCTCCCACCACCAAGTTGGTTGATGTGGGAATGTTTTTCTGTATGCTGTGACTGTTAATCTTTAAATAAAGGAGCTGTTTTGGCCCATGGCAGGCACCATAAAAAAGTAGGCAGGGGAATCAGAATAGGTAGGAAAGGAAAGGCAGAGTCAGAGACAGATAAAGCCAGCTGCCTAAAGGAGAAACATGTAAGGAACACAGGTGAGCCACGGCCCATGTAGCAGGATAGATTAATGGAAATGGGTTGAGTTAAGATGAAAGAGCTAGCTAGCAAGGTGCCTGAGCCATAGGTCAAGCAGCATGAAGTTAATATAAGCATCTGAATCATTTTTGGGGGCCAAAGCAACTACAGGCAGCCAAGGGGTCTGGGGTAGCAGGACTGTGGATCTGGGACCTCTGGACAGGGCCAGAAACCTTATTGTAACAGTTGGTCTAGTTTTCATTTAATTATTCTAGAATTTTTAATTATTCCCAAGATACATTCATCTGACTTACCCTTCCACCAATGGCTGGCTTAAGAACCTATCATTAATATTTCCCACACACTTTTCATATTCACTATTCCACTAAAATGAAAGTGGATGTGCGATGTCTTTCTGTACGCTGTGAATATCATTCATTAATAAAGGGACTGTTTGGGCCTACGGCAGGGCATCTTAGTTATGCATTTAAATACACATCTGGACCAATGACTATCTTTTTTACTTAACTATCATTAGCATGTAGCAACCATGAAATGCATGAAAATGTTTACTGAAGTTAGATTATAGTAAGGCATGCCAAAGAGATTCTAATACTCATTGGTGGTTGCATGAACATTTAAAAATAGCTAACAAGGAGGATTTTTAATCTCTCCTCCATCAGAAATTCCTGAAGACATAAGACATACTGACTGCTCTGACCCAATCATTGTGAACCATATAAACAAATTAAAATGTTATAATGTAGCCTAAAAATATATTTTTGACAATTGATTTTTAAGTGAAAAATGATTGAGTTAATAAAGGCACTTATTAATATGCGCCTTTGTTAAGACAGAGTTTTCTACACCAAATCAAAATACTGGAACAGCACCAATGAGTATTATAATTTACTTAGCATTAACTCTCTTAGGAAAATGAATCAGTAGTGGTATTCTGTTCTGTCAGGGAAACTCTCATGAGATGAGTTAAAATACACAACTTCCAATCCTCTGATGAACCTGAGGAAGATGTAGTACCTCTGTAGGTATGTCATCCGGGGCTCAGAGGGTTAGTGTGGTGCAGCCTGCCCCTCTCCAAACTTCGATCTCCCACATTTTTATATTGCCAAACTTCCAGAGATCCTGGAGAGTCATCCCTTCATGTCACCTGATTCAGCTGCTATGGCCCTTGAAAAATGGATTGAGGTTTGAACTATGAAGTAAGTACTGAGATTCCAGCCCATAAACACTGCTATAGTAACTGCATATGATTAAAATACAAGGTAGTGTGTTAAAAAACAAACAAACAAAAACAAACCACCAAGTGCTAGTTTGGCTCCAATTCAGCTTCACAACCAATTCTTCAATTTCCTGTCATGACATTAAATTTAGAAAAGAGTGAAATACGTCAAATATGGTGGTTCATGTGTGTAATTCCAGCACTGGGGAAGCTGAGACAGGAGGATTACCATAAGTTGTAGGACACTCTGTTCTACATAGTAAATTATAGGCCAGACTGAGTTACATAAAGAGATCCTGTATATAAATAAAAAAAGTAAATAAATAATATTAACTGAATATATGCAAATATCTGTGCATAATACACTCCATTATATTATAATCGAAGGCTATTTCACAGTTCGGAAAACATATTAACAGATGCTTTTCCTATAGACACAAATTACTGTCTTAGGACTTTGGAGTGAGGAGGCATAAAATGTCAGATAGAACTGTGACCCGGAATTTTCATTCAGGATTTCACAGCTTTAATTCAGACGTCAGAGGAGCCTGACGGACTTTAGTTATACAGTAAAAATAGCACGACCAGAGACTAGCATAAGTGCTTTGTTCTTTCAAAGTGTGCAGGTAGTGAGGGCAAGCACGGGAGCCCATTGTCACTGTCACAACATTGTACCTAAGGTGTGTTCCATGATGCACGTATCACAAGCTCACCCACTGTGGTGATGTTCTGTTTGCGTACTAACACATAAAGCTGCCTGAAGATCAGAGGGTAGAGCTAGACACTGGTTAACCATAGAGGCCAGGCAGTGGTGGCACACATCTTTAATCCCAGCGCTTGGGAGAAAGAAGCAGGAAGATAAGGGATTCAAGGCTACCCAGGGCTTCATGAGATCAATCCAATCCAAAAGATAAACAGAGCCAGGCAGTGTGTGCCAATCTTTAATCCTAGCACTTGGGATATCAAGCCTTTGATTCCAGTATTTGGGAGGCTCACACCTTTAATCCCAGCACTAAGGAGGCGGACACAAGAAGTGATATGACTGAGCAGAGAGAGGAATATAAATATAAATCAGGAGGAGACAGGAACTTGGCCCCTTCAGCCTGAGGATTCAGTAGAGATAAGTCTCTCTAGTGGCTGGCTCTTTTACTTCTCTGGTCTTTCAACATTTACCCCTATATCTGACCCTGGGATTTTATGAGACCAATTGGGATTCCCGCTACACATGACCAGACTCCCCTTGAGATTCAGGCCTTATACCCATGTGAAACTTTCAGGAATACATTTCTGTTTCCCATTTACTTTGGTGATATCTGGGATAGGGCTAATTTAAACGTGTATCCCTAGCCATTCCAATTCCCTTTTTTTCCTCAGATTTTGATGCCTTCCTTGAAATTTCTTTTTTTTTTTTTTCCTGGAGGCTGATGATTATTGGCTCCTCCTCATGCCACCTTGTGTTTTAGAAGCTTGTTCAAACATATGGAATACAGATTAGGCTTCTATACACGCCACTGTCCCTTGCGGTTGACAGAGAGGAAAGAGGCAGATGTGAATGTGCATCGTCCAGCCCTTCCAGCAGCCACTGTCTCTTCCTACATATCCATAATGTCTGAAGCAGAGAAATCAGTACCATGGTTTGTGTCTGAAAACAAGTCCATAATATGTATGTGCCCGGAACATGACATAGTAATAAGTCTGGCTTTCTTCATGTTTTATCTGCAGCAGAACAAAACAACTGGAACCCTGTGCAGAGACTGTCCATCACTCAACACAGTGGTTTTAACATCTCGGGTGTTAGCTGACAAGCCTTGGAGGCATGTCTTGGAGTAGACCACTTGAGCGGAGGACCATCCACCGTGAGACAATTCCACTCTCCAAAATTGGTTTAAATATAAATAATTGTTTATGTACCCTTTAATAAATATTAATCCTTTATATTATATATTATAAATAAACATTACTACAATACCGAATAACACAATGCATGTGACTTTTCACTTCCCTGAGATAATCATTTCCACTGTAATGATCTATGACAACAGCCTACCTCATCATGAAAAGGCAACACGTGATAGGTTTGTATGTAGTTTGTGTGTGTATACGTTTGTGCATCTGAAGGCCACAGGAAAACCTTGAGTGGCAGTCTTCAGACACCATCAATCCTGTTTTTGAAAAAGGTGCTCTCATTGGTTTAGAGGTCACTGATCAGGCTAAGATGACTGGCCAGTGAACCCCAGGGATAAGTCTGTCTCAGCCTCATTTTCCTGCACTCAGGACTAGGATTAGAAGCATGGTCTACTGTGCTTGGCATATTTAAAGGTGGGTTCTAGATCCTCATGCTTTTACAGCTGGCACTTTACCAAGATGGCCACCTACTCACATCAAGATAACAACATCTAAGACTTTCTGTCCCTTCAGCACCTCAGTGTTCTCTGTCTCCATGCTGTTCCTTATTCAAGCAGAGGCCACAGACTCCAGCACTGTCCCCACAGCTTGTACCTGTGACTGGGCTCATGCTATTGACTTCAGGTAACAGTTTAGAAGAAAGAAACCTAGGGAATGCAGCCTCAGGCCAGGTTGAATGTACCAAATTACTTACTGTGACCAATTTAGTTACAGTCACACAGTATAAAAACTTGTTACTGTTTTCCAATTTTAAACTGCCTGGAAAGCGATTACCCAATCAACTGTCCCAGAAACTGGTACACTACTAAAACAAAAACCACCCCCAAATTCCACCCAAAACAAAAATTAAACACACTCGATAAACAAGTAAATTAAAAGTTGACAAACTCCAGACATGAAAACAAGCTACAGTTTCCGGCACTGGGGAGGGCAAGCTTTGAAGATGGATCCGCCCACGCTGCCTAGAGTTTGTTGAGGGGTCAGTTTCTAAAAGCGCCTCTCACAGTCCTGTTCCTTCCTTCACACATGGATGCCTTCTCATCTAAAAGCCCCTTTCTTTTGTTTCCCCCCAAAGAGAGTGCACAGGGCTTCTGAGACAGCATTGTTTCTAAGTGCTCAGCTCTGCTGCACATGAGGTACTCGGCTATCCTGGGATCACGCCACAGCCCTGTACTATGCCACCCTAGCCTTCAGGTGCTACCAAGTGCATGCTCCAGCTGCCAGGATCCACAGAAACCATTCTGTAGAGAAGGTACTTTCTGATCAAAATTCCAACCCTGACTGGAGCCGAGCAGTTCATGCCCCCCAGGAACTGACACTGAAGCACCCTGTCCCTCAGCTCTTGTCTCCTATCAGAGCAACTTAAAGTAAGAACACCCTACAAAAGAGCCCTCCGGGTCTGGAAAGATACAGAGCCCTCAATCCTCCCACAGTGAGAGAGCCTCAGACACTTCTGGGGATGCTAACAAACGAAAGGCCAACAGCTGCAATAAAAGACTCCTGTCTTTTTTTACAAAGCATTCAAATGCCATCTGGCAATCTGGTTGACGTCAGCAAGCACAGAAAAACAACTGCCCTCACTGGCTTCTTCACTGTTCCCTTCCTCCCCCAACCCCACTCTCTCCTCCTCCCTGGCAAGAACCTTCAGCTCTTAAATGAAAAGGACAGCAGCAGAGCAACCTTTGAAAAATAGATCTTTTTTCTTTATTTCTTGTCTTTTGCATTTTAGAAAAAAACCTTGAACATGAGACTCAGTAGTATTTGCCCTCAGTTCTCAAAATCTGTTTAGTAAGTGGGTAGATTATTATATGGAAAGGAAATTTTAAAGCTATTTCTATTTGTATATAAGGATTCAGAGTGCATAGACTAAGGCCAGGGGTGTTAAAGAAAAGTATTAATCTAACTTTTGGTTCAACTCATCCTCTCTTTGGTCATTGTAAACAGCCAACGCTAAGCCAGTTCAGAGTAAGACTGTAGCCCCCAGGCTGACGAAGTCAGCTTGAAATAAATGCACCAGACATACATTCCCAGGTAGTTCTCTAGGAACTCAGATAGACAGATTTATTTTTTAATGTTGCTGACATATAATCTATATTAAAAAAAAACATTTTTTTTAAATAAGTAGGCAAAAATCAGAGACCAAGTGAATGTTGGTGATCTTAATGAAAGAAACAGTAGATACAAACATCAAATGTAGATCTGGAAACCAATTTGAACTCCTATGTGCAGATTTATTTTTCACTGTTGCTGACATATAATCTCCGTTGTTAGACATAATCTGTGAAAAACATTTATTTTGCGATTACTAGACAAGAAATTGGAGACCAAGTGAATGTTGGTGATCTTAATGGAAGAAACTGTAGAAGATACATCATCAAATGTAGATCTGAAAACTAGTTTTAAAAAGTCAGAGTGTGTATCACATAAAGACAGGGTAATGTCGCAATAATGTCAGCTGGCTTTCTTTGGTTGTGAAGGAGAAGCTGAATGCTGACCACACACCACTATTTTCAAGAATAGTCAAACGGTCTCACTGAAGTTGCTCGATGGAATGCTCCTGAACTGGACAGGAAAAAAAAAAAAAACCACACATTTGAAGAAATCCTATAGTTTAGTGCCCATTGCTGGTCTTTATTGCTTACCCAGTCAGAGTATTATCAAGTGAAAAAGATTTTGAAAAACAATATTGTAGATTAAATTTAAAAAAGGCTGGTCAATAAGCATTTGCTGATCTTGGGGGTTGCTTAGATCCTTCAATATTACACTTAGCCTTTCCTGGGTTTTTATATCACCTTTAAAAAGTCCTAAATGTTCTAATGCTGAAAGCAAACATCACTAGTATTTTATAATTTCTCATGAGAACCCATTTGCTTTTTAAAGATATGGATATGTCATATCAATGTAATTTTTTTCTGTAGCTCTATCTAATTTAATAAACTAATCTTATAATAACTCACCTGAAGATGATAACTTAATCTCATTAGTAGAAAAGGAGATGACAAGAAGAAAATGTCAGGGGCTGCTGAAGTGGGAAGTGATGGGGGTATATTGTTTGAAATGTGTCCATGTCAGCTTTTTCCTTTCTGCTTTTTAAAAATAGATGTAGAGCGCTCTCTCTCTCTCTGTCTCTCTCTCTATCCATATGTGTGTGTACTAGTATTTGTGTGCATTCCTGTGTGTGTGTGTGTGAGAGAGAGAGAGACAGAGACAGAGAGCAGTGCTCAGTGAGGTCAGAAGAGGGGCACCAGGTCCCCAGGAGCAGGAGTTACAGGGAGTTGAGTCACCTGACAGAGGTATTAGGAAGCTAACTCAGGTGCCCACAGTGCGCAAGTACTCTGAACCCCTCACTGACCCTTCTCTCCAGTCTCCTTTCGCTCACTGGCTGACAAAGGGGCACTGAGGAGCCTATAAGGACACCTGAGACTGATTTCTTCACCCCTCATTTCCTCTGATATACGTCCAATTCTTTGCGTATAAAGTTCTTGGGACTCTTCTCAGCAGATTGTTTCTCACTGTCATCCTCAGACCACGCTGCTGTCTCTTGTGTGGTCCTTCACACTCATGCCTGAAGGTTCATTTTAGCACTTTCTCCTTAAGAAGGCCTTGGCTGACACAGTCCCCACTGATTTACAAATGCCTGCTACTAGTGTACCAGTTTAGTGTCTACTACTGAGCACGCCTGTTTTCACAGGGAACTGTGGATTCCACGAAGGCAGAAATAGTTGCTTATCTTCACCCCCAGAGCATAGCCTGCTACTGCTTCATACTTGCTTGTGGCAGAAATGAAGGAACAAAGGACCTGGCAAGTGTAGCAGTGAGACAGAAAGGAAAGGGCATGAGCTGACATCACAACTGAATCACTGCCATTGAAGAAGGCGAAAAGGAGCCAAGCACGAAAGCAGTGAAGGAAAACAGGTAGATAGGACTTACTGAACATCTAGATATCTAGAAGCACACTAGATACATCCACACATCATCCCATTTATCAACCCAAATCTGAACTGTTTATATTACCACCCAGATTCACCAAGCTTTGGTCCTTGGCTAGCCAATGGTAAGGACAGAATGAAGCAGGTCAGATGATTCTTAGGCTGGGGGTGGGTCAGTGTTCTTTACTTTCATTTCTTATTACTTAATTAATTTATATTACATTCAGACCTCAGCTTCTCCTTCCTCCCCTACACCCACTCCCCCTCAACCTCCCCTCTACATTTTAAGACATTCAATATCTTAGGTGTTTGGGGTTAAAAACTAGATGGAAGACCCGAGGAAATGGTGAGAAAATGAACCATGTGGATAGAAGCTGGTTAGGGCTTGACAGAACCTCAAGAAGGTTCATTAGGAAAATACCAACTCCAGGCTACAGGTCTTCTCTTAGCTTCCAGAAAAAAGGTCAATAGTAGCAGTGATTTAGAAACAAAGTCTTCACTGAACTAGATAAAATAGGCAACTTCTTAGCAAACACCTGTCATGTGGTAACTTCTTTTCTTTGTGAGCAGAGCATGCTGGGTAAGCCATGCTCTTACCCAGAAGACAAACATAGGCTCTGATGTAACTAAGCAGAGAAAAACTCCAATTTACAATCCAGAGAAGCAGCAGGAATGGGGAATTATCAATTTCATGATATAGCTGAGTTCTTAATAAGCAATTTTTAAATAGTAGCAAATAAAAGGAAGTTAAGAAGAAATTTTCTGACTGCCTCACTACTCACAGTTACCTGGATGTGAAAGCTATTTTTTTGCTTCTATAATTGCACTGAAATCAAGACAGGCTCTAAGACTACCTGGAAGATAGTTACCATGGCTTTCGGGGATGGGAGGCAAAGATCTGAAAGACTAAAAGTCAAAATAAGTAAGAGCAATAGAAAATATTCTACACGTGTGAGGGAGTGGGGCCATGTCCCACAACATCTGGACAGAGCTCAGAGAATTTGTCGGAGTTGGTTCTCTCTTTTTACCTTGCACGTCCCAGGGAAGAAGCTCATATGATCAGGTTTCACGGTATATGCCTTTAGCCATGAAGCATCACCTCGGCCTCATATTCAGAACTGCGAGGA
The DNA here is from genome assembly GCA_033318265.1 of Phyllotis vaccarum. Taxonomy (NCBI): domain Eukaryota; kingdom Metazoa; phylum Chordata; class Mammalia; order Rodentia; family Cricetidae; genus Phyllotis; species Phyllotis vaccarum. The sequence continues at coordinate 75,878,179 of JARWLC010000011.1, forward strand.
CCCAACAGAATATTCGTTTCTATAAAACAGGATTTAACTTGTCTATGAAGTTGAGGTTCAAATCAATAGAAAATACCTCAACATTAGTCGTTCTTTTCTGAATTATTGATAAGGACTATATGGAAAAAAAAGGACAGTAAACCTTACCATTTCAAAAAAAAAAAAAAAAACTTTAGGAATCTGACATTCTGCCAGGGAATGTGAAAATCCTTTCAAGGCTGAATCATTTCTGATTTTACGATGCTGGTACTATGTCTTAAGGAGATGAGCCAGAAACCCAAGAGACTTAACCATACATTCTAGGTACAGAAATTTGATGTTTTACATTTACTGATTAATACAGAATTCTGGGAGTTGCCACAAACCCTGTGTAATTCCTGGGACAATTCTGTTACCAGAAATTCAAGAAATGAGCAGAATCTACAAGTGACTTCCTAGCAAGACTATTCTAAAGCTTTGGGTTGATGAAGTTTCCTTTTGCTCTTATGAAATTTCTATAGAATTGATATTTATGAATTTGACTCCCTCCAAAAGAATGCATTTATAGACACATGGAATCAAGGACCCATGACTCTGGCAAGAGACAGCAAAAAGACTGAACTTTCTTGAGAGCAAACTGGTCCCATTTTAAGGTCTTTCTTTCAAAACAAGGAATTCACAGGTCACAGGCTAACTAGCCCCTTTGACATGTGGAGGCTGTGATCTTCAAAAGGCTTTCCAGGCACCATGTTCAAGTTCCCCCTTTATAGTTCTTCACAGATTTGAAGCTGCTCATCTCTGGCTAACACAGTTAATAAATATCTCTACCATTTGTGTTCCTCATAAATCTGTGGGTTCTAGAAACACAAAAGCCATTTTAATGGAACTCTGATGGTTTCTTAAACCGTTCGCATCAAACAATGAGAAATAAGTAGTCAACATTAATGGTAAGATATATAAAAATAATAGCGTTTATACACTACGGGTCTGTCTTCCACAAAGGGTCAGTTTATGCACTCTCTGTTCATGATTTTACTCACTCCTCATATCACCCTGGCTGGGAGGTGCTAAGCATACACATAGTTTTCTCATGAGCGCATAGTGTTTTATTCACTTTGTTCAAAATCTCATATCTAATGAGTGATTGGGCTTGGATGTGATCCCAGGTTCCTTCTGACTCTATAGCCTGTGCCCTTAACTGTTAACTTCTCTTCTGTCTTGCTACTGAAATTCAATTTAAAGAGATACTGCCATTTCTAATGAAATCACCACTAGGAGTTAAGACAGCACAAGAAATTAGTCCTTAAGGACAGCCTGAAATGACTGGGAAAATTATACACCCACACCCAATGATTCAGATTCAAAGTACATATGTACTGAAGCCACAACCATGATGGGGTCTTTAAATTATTTTAAAATAAAGCTTATGGTGTAAGGAACTCTTATCCTGTGAATAAGGCAAAGCAGGAGTTCAGAAGACAATTTCAGAATTTCAGTTCAGAGGGGACTGAATTAATAATTAATAAGCTAAGATTCTGATTTGATTGATGTCTGTTTACCTGGGAATATTTGTGAACTTATGAAAAACAAGTTTTCAGACAATAATGGAAAAGAAAAAAGAGAAGAATCATGGATTAGGTGTAAGGTTTCTAAACTGCTTTATGGAATCTAAGACTTTCAGGGGGTCAGAGAAATATCACAAGAAGAATTAAATCTTAATTATTACTAAAATTGCCTTTCTTGATCCTTACAGAAAAGACTGTGGGAAGAATATTCTTTCAAAGGCAGATCCTTTTATTCTTATATCTATATATCACAAATGTCTCTATCATGGTACATTTGCTTCTAGAAAAGATTTAATTTTCTGTGTACTGTTTGTCTACATTCATGTATGCGTACCACGTGCTTGCAGTGAGCCAGATCCAGTGAGCACTGAATTCTTTAGAACTGGAATTATAGACAGTGGTGAGCACCAAGATGGTGATGGAAACTGAGGCACTATCTTTTCTAAGAATAGTCAGTCAATGCTCTTAACCGTGGAGCCCTCTTTCCAGCTTTGGTGTAATTAGTTTTTGCATACCGTTGAGAATCACACTAAACAAATATATCTTCCTAGAGATCCACAGAAGCAAGATGGAAAAATGCAAATATCTATGATTGCAAGTGCATTGCTGTAAAAACACCAGTGTCTTGTTGTGACACAATGTTCCAGATGCTAGCCTAGGCCACTGATGACAAATCACTCCTGGGTTACTTATCTATTTGTAACATAATAGTTCTACTATTTCAGTTTATAACATTTTAGAACTAACTTAACAATTAGTATCTCAGAATGAATTCTTTACTAAATGACTACATCTGTATTTTTTATTATTTTAATTCAACTGTAAAAATCATTGCTCATGGAAAGATAGTTTCAAAGCTTTTAATTTGGAGAAAAATATATTTGTGTTTCTAGAAGATTTTGAATGACTGGACACTTGCTAAGAGTGGAGGAAATGACATTCTTCAAAATAATTCAAGCCTATACTTTTGAGGATATAAAATTAAAATTTGTAAGAAGCTTATTTTATTTATCTTACTACTTGGTGAAGGGCTTTACAATTTTTAATTATCTATAATTTTTATTTTTCATAATTTTTGAATGAATTTTATACTTAGAAATGTGTGCACATATATATTCCAAATTCATTTCAAAGAAAAATTGGCTGTTCAGTTTCAATGGTCAATGCTTAAATTTTGGAAAAAAGTATCAGGTGGGGAATAAAAGCAATCAGATGAACTCAGAAACTGACTCAGCTCTAAGCTATGATGTATGTTTTGCTTGATTCCTTCGGTAATACCCTACTATCACGTTCTGTATCAGTATTACAGTCCTTTGCTATTTAATGACTCATTTAATAAAATAGAATAAAAAACATTAAGAAAAATAAAATCCTAGGATTTTTCTCAAAGTCTGATACTTTTCATCAAGAAGGATTTCATTTGGCTTTACACTGCTGCCTCCCACCTCTTGTCATGGTGTCTAGTTTGCTCTTTTTTTCTATTGGGTGTTAATTCCAATATTGTAAGTGCTTTACATAATTTTAAAAGGAAATTTAGAAGGAACTGTCTTCTGCTAGTCTTCCCAAACCCAAATTATTTCATTGTAAGAAAGGCTGTTTGAAAATCTCAGTGATAAACAAACCTAGAAGCTATAATTTTTCTGATAGTGAAACCCTCCATTTGCCTCCAAAGGCAGGAGGAGGGCAAGTCTTTCTTTTCTCTGCTGATTGTTTTTATTGTGAAACTGTCTTTTATAGCTGGGAGTAGTTTAGCTAAAGCCAGAACTGAATTCAAGAGCTTAATTTATGCCATTAGCTGTGGCTGTTAGGAAATGTGGTTTATTTGCATTTTTTGACAGGAACCTAACATGTGAGTGCGCAGTCAAAGGGGTAGGAGAAAATTATTTTAATGGTAGGGTGTGTATTTATTCCTCTGACTTAGCATACACAATTGATCTCGGTGCAGCAAAAATAAATAGCAGAATAGTTTGCTGCGATTTCCTTATCCCTGTGATCAATGGAAAGAGCAATGGAAAAGAATCAAAGACTCAGGCTCTTCAGATTGCACATTGATTAATGACTGATAGGATCCCAGGTCCAAATTCACTAGACGCTTTTTGGACCTTGGGTATTTTTAATATGACCAGTGTGATGGCTGAATTAACTCTAAAGTGGTCCTTAACTTCCTATTCAACACGTCCTTCAAAACTGCTAACCTCTGTGGAATTCTCCCTGAAGAGATCGGCCATTCTTGGTTGTTATTCTTTCCACCTCCATTCACTAGAGGCCACAGAACGTACTAAAGCATTATATTCTGTCCAACTGTGCCCTTTCCATTTCTAAATACAACTTTTAGGGAAACAAGCCATGTACTTGAACCCAAGTCCTCACCACCCACCCCAATCCTTCAGCCAAGTCATAAGGTTTATGATGTATACATAAGTCCCAAGAGGTGGCTTATTTTATGGTGACATGGTATTATTGTCCAATGTTTGCTGCTTAATACAGACTTCTTGAGGCAGGTCATAAAGAAGACATATTTGTTTCTTTTAATTCTACAAGATAAGAATCTGGTGAGGGCTTTTGAATTATATGATCCCATGATAAAAACAAAACGTCCTAAGAGCATGTATGAGAAAGCAAAGGGAAAACTCACGCTCATATTAGGAACCTACTTCCACCACGATTGCTATGCTCTCCTGATAGCTCCCATCTGCTGTTGTGAAAGAGTCCTGTTACATAATGACCTACGGGAAGTCCTACCTTAAACACTGCTGGAGACTAAGTTCCCCACACATGAGCACTGAAGGCACAGGCACATGAGAGTACATAGAAAACTTGAGTTTAACTTGAAAAGATACTACTCTGATACAAAATATATATTATATCCATACATATTCCATATATTAATTTACATACATATATATGAAAGGAGGGAGAAAAATATAAACAAATATATATGTTATGCTGGTTAATTTTTGTCAAATTGATACAAATTCTACTCTTCTGGAAGGAGGGATAATCAAACGAGAAAGAGAATACATCCATAAGATTGACTTGTGGGTCATTACTTTTTATTATCAGTGATTGATATAGGCAGGCCCAGCCCATTGTGGGGAGTGCTAATCCTGGACAGGTGGTGCTGACTTGTATAAGGAAGCAAAGCTGAGCAAGCCACAAGGAACAAGTCAGTAGCAGCATTTCTCTATGAACTGACTCAGTTCCTACCTCCAGTTCCTGACTTGAATTCCTGACACTCATTGATGGACTATGATGGGGACATGTAGCCCAAACACATCCTTTCCTCCCAAACCTGTGCACGAGCATACACACACACACACAGAGAGAGAGAGAGAGAGAGAGAGAGAGAGAGAGAGAGAGAGAGAGAGAGAGAGAGAGAGAGAGAGAGAGAGAGAGAGAGAGAGAGAGAAGAAAGAAAGAAAGAAAGAAAGAAAGAAAGAAAGAGATAGAGAGATATGTTACTGTTTTTTGGCAACAAGATCTCATGTTCTATGTTGCCCTTGAACTCCCTATGTACCCAAGGAATGACTTTTCCACATCCACCTCAGACAAATTCTGGGATTTTAGGCATATCATAGGTATATCCTATCATATCCAATGAACGTGGTGCTGATGAAACCCAGGATATTATGCATGCTAGGTAAACACTCTATCAACTGAGCTACATCACCAGATCTTAATCATTTTGATTTAATATATTACATTTTGAGCTAATATTCATGGTTCCATTTCTACATCCCTAACAGTGGCTGTTTCCTGAAGCTCTGTAATTTCTTTTATGAATAAACAATTCTAGGGAGACATTGCTAATGCCTTTCTTCCTGTCAAAAGGCCTTCTCCTACATCATATTCCTGCCTGTCAATTGTTTTCTCTGCACTGCAGTTGGGTCTAAGAACCTCACTGATATGTAATAAAACAGACAGATATTTATAGCTGGGGTAGAACCCAGTAGTATGCACTCAACAGAATGCCTGATGATGTTTGATAATCAGGACCATTCTAAACCAAAATAGCAACAACAAAAATATACACATTTAAGAACTGGCACCTGGAAATATAGTATAAAATACACACACACACACACACACACACACACACACACACACACACACACACCCCTCTGTGTGATGAAGTAGGTTTCTTCTGGAAGGGTATGAGGAATTGGCTTTGAGTGCCTAGAAATAAGTGACACATTTGACATGAAGAAGGAACATATAACAACATCATACAGTGTTCTGGTTGGTCTTCACCAGATTCACCATGGAAACACTCTTCTGGGTGCATCTATGAGAATATCTTCAGAAAGTGAAAACTGTGGACATAATGTAAAAATAAGTAGCACCATCCCGTGACCTCAGGTCTCAAAGCAAATAAAAAGGAGATAGTGAGCTGGGCCTCAGCAGTGCTCTCTCAGATTCTTGACTACGGTGCATTGACCAGCTGCCCCACACTTCTGCTAGCAAACCTTTTAGCCGGTGATGGTCCATATCCTCAAACTTCAGACCAAAATATCCCTGCTTCAGCTGCTTCAGTAAGGTGTTTTATCACAGAAACTAGAAAAGCAAATGAAACACATGGTATCTTGGAAGGCAAGTGATGGACAAAACGCCCATGCGACTGAGAAAATTCAAAAAGGAGATGACAAGAAGAAAATGTCAGGGGTTGCTGAAGTGGGAAGCAGTGATGGGGGTAGACTGTAAGGATAACTCTTACAGCTTTAGGAAAGACCTCCAAAGGTACCTTCATCTTGAACTTCTGCTCAGAACAGAGAAAAGTTTCTGTACCCAAGCCAACTAAACCATGACATCCATTACTGCAATTCTAGGATGCCATAGATTGCCTAAGGTGGAAACTCTTTACATCATAGGGTAGCAATAAATCCAACTGCATGACTGTCTCTTGCAAGGAGTTAAATGCTGTGATGGTTCAAATGTGAAAGGGCCCCATCTGCTTGTGGGACTCAACACTGTTCACAGGTGTTAATGCCATTTTAAAAGGATAGAGAGCCTTTAGGAAGTAGATTCTTTGAGGAAGTGGTATCTTAGGTAGGCCTTGACATTTTAACCTACCCCACTGTGTAGTCTGTGCTTCCCAAATCCACAAAAATGTGAGCACACAGCTGCTGCCAGCTCCTAACACCATAGAGTGAGAGTAGTCTGCTGCCATGCCTTCCCTGTGGTGATGGACAACATCCCCTCCAATCAGGAGCCTCCCTTAGGTTGCTTCTTGTCAGGCATTTGGTAACAGCAAGGAAAATAGAACACGCGTGATTTTTTTCTTACACTGGAGGATATGGCAAACAATAACAAAGGGCCATCACTGCTCTTTGCAGAAATAGGTCTGAGCTCCCCATTTCCTCTTGCATTATTTCATTTGTATGTGCATGTCTTTGGGGATGCACATGTGTGCACAGGTGTATGTGTACTACCGTGTGAATATGTGTGGGGGCCAGAGAATAACTTTAGATGTGACTCTTCAAGAGCTATCCCTTTCTTTGGGGACAGGGTTTCTCACTGGCCTAGAACTTACCAATAGACTAAGTTGGCTGGTCAGCAAGACCAAGAGATCCTAGTCTCTGTCTGTGGGAGATTATGTTGTTACATTGTAAATAACTGTCCCACACACTGGTTTAATAAAAAGTGCTGATTGGCCAAAGGCAGGCAGGAAGTGTGGGTGGGGCTACCAGACTAAGGGAACTCTGAGAACAGGAAGAACAGAGCGGAATGCCAGAGAGAAGCCGGAAGAAGCAGAGGACAACTATGCTGCTCTAGAGAAAAGGTACGGAACTACATGGCTGAACAGGATAAGAGACATGGGTTAGTTTAAGGGTAGAGAGTTAGCAAGTTATATGCCTGGGCCTTAGGTCGATCAGCCTGAAGCAACTGTAAGCATCTGTGTGTCTGTCTTTGTGGGTCTAAACCTTGAGGCAAGGCCCGAAAGTCCGGGCCAGAAACCTCCTACTACATCTGTTTTCACAGTTCTGTGATCAAAAGTGCACACCACCACATCTAGTCCTTTATGTGTGCCTTAGGAGGTTAACTCAAGTCATCATGCTTACGAGACAAGCACTTTTCTGACTGAGCCACCACCCCAGCCCCTATGCTCCATTCTTTGTCCATATTGTATGCTCCCTTCCCAGCTCCTCTGTAGTTCAGTGGTATTATCAACATGTAATGAATACTACTCCTAGGATGTGGCACTTAAGCACCTACACCAGATCAACTAGGGTTCTCACTGTAATGCACAGGATCTTGGGTGGCATCTTTCCACCATCTTATCCTGGTAGGTACACTTCACAAGACAGAATCCAAGCCAAAGTCCAACAGACAACATGTTATTAAGTCACAAATAAACTTCATGATTTTGGTAGCTGGGGTATTCTTGATACTGTAGTATTACCCCCATTTCAATCAATCTTGAAATAAAAATAATAGCTCAAATATATAACCTACTTGTGAAGCTTGCATTAAGAGGTGTATTAGATGAACTCTTGCCTTATACTTCCTTGGAGTCCTGTGAAACTCCCACAGATGAAGTGGCGCCTAAAGTGTAAATAATCTTGGAATGTCTTCTTATTAAAATACTACATTATTCAGTTTCTTCATGAAACTGGTAATGCAACGGTGGACTTAGCACAAGGCAGACCTCTTCACGCTTGATTTTAAAAAAATGTTCAGAGCTATATGTTTTACTAGTTTGCTTTTAATCTCTATTTTCTGTCCCCCTTTGCAAAATAATTCTTGCAATTGCCTTGTATTTTCCCATCAGCTTTCTCTTAGCTATAAAAAAGAAAATGAATTTTTTTCTAAGCATAATGATTGCACATTCCCAGTCAAATTCCATGTCTACACCACAAAACTCAACCACAAAATTGCAAAACAAGAAGGAAGAGTCAAGTTGACCCAGAATGAATTCATTAAGTCTTTAGTCGAATAAAGCTGGGATATAGAGTCTAATTAATTTGTAGATATTTAGGGACTAAACCAGGTAGGGATTGAGTTTACATCTCTTGATTTTCAGAGTAAATTACCCAATAAAATATAGCTCTTCCACAATCACCTGGAAGAAAGATTAAATAGAGAAAAAGTTTCTTACCTCTCTCTTCTTTTTTGAGATGGGATCTCATGAAGCCCAGGCAAACTTTGAACTCACTGTGTAGCAACTGATCTATAACTTCCAATTCCCATCTTTACCTGCTGAGTTCTGGGATTTCAGGTACATACCACACACCTGTTTATAAGGTGCTGATGATTGGACTCTGTCCTTTCTGTATGCCAGACACTCTATCATCCAAGCCCCACATCAGCCCTCTGAGGTGATCATTACCTACTAGTTGAATTCCACACTAAATTGGATAAACTCGACATGCTATATCTTCTTTGAACAACTCTCCAGTTAGTTCCATCTTGACATGTTTGCTGCGTACGAACTGTGGGTGAGATTGCTACCCCAGTTTGTGAATTAGTCACTAGGCTTCCAAGTTAATTCAGTTCCACACCTATCCATGGAACTTTGCTGTAGCTAGCCCCTGAGAACCAGAAATGTACTCTGGTAGTTCACAGGTATGTAGGGGGTGTTGTGTGCTTCTTGTCTCTGTTCTTCCTGGATACCAGAATAAACACAAACACCTGCCTCCTCTAAACTCCACCCAGTAGAGTATAGAGTCTGGACTCCAGTCACACTAGAGTGCACGTCCTGCCTCTTATCCACTTGTGGAATTTGAGTATCCTCATCTAATTTTTTAAAAAAGTATTCATGAAAATTCAAATCATTACCACTAATCTGGCTGATGTAAATTTCATAATTACATGGGAAATTGTGTCCTGCATGGTAATGGTATCTAAATGAAACTGTCTCTATGGATAATAATTGGAATCTATATTGTTCCAAAATGTGCCTTGTCTCCTGTACTTCCTAGTACAGTGTCTGGTGAGATCATGGACCCAGTTGCTTCTGCTAGAAAAGAACATATCCTTTACCTACTCTCACACTCATATGTCTTAATATAAATGAGCATGTATATCCATATCCATATCCACATCCAATGATGCATATACTGTTTAGGTACTATGGGTCAAGTATTTTGATAAACATTGGGATCAAACTGTGAATACAGCACAGAAGGGTTAAGCAGAGAAAAAAATGTTATATACTATGCGAATATTAAAAGAAATGCAAGGCTGTGGGTTTGGACCATGGTGGTGTGTAGTGAGGAGTTGCTGAAGGAAGACCTTTCTGAGGATAAAGCATGGTATTGCCGTTCTCTGAGCCCCAGTAAAGTCACATAGGTATACATACACAGAAATCATTAAAATATTCAAACATCCAAAAAGTACCCAACCACCTGATTTTACCAACGTATCGGTTTCTCTCACTCCTTTGTTTGATGTCATGTCATACTTTATGTATATAAACCTGAAGAGTGCCTTTAATAGCAGGTGCCTAACAAAGGTTGTGACTAAGGAGCTCTTCTTTTAGGTAATTAAGAATGGGTTGGTCTTACTGGCAAACTGCACTTTTGTGAACTTCTACACTTCAGTGATGATTGTTTATTCTCATTTTCAGTGGTAAATGACCCAATGCTTAAAGAGTCCATCCTCTTTTTATGTTTATTGATAGCAAAGAAGTTTCATCCTTTCGCCTCATGTTTGACCAAGGAAACCCTGTTTTTCAGTTTTCTATACATCTCAGGGCTCCGGCCAAAGTACTCATCACTCTGTTTTTAATGCGTTTGTATATAGTCCCGCATTTCAGGATGGTCATTATCTTCATTCTGGTTGATTTTACTGCAGATTTCCTGCTATACTAACAGTTGGTAGTTTAATGTAAACATTATAACATGAAACTCATAACTGATTTAACAAATCATGGTCTATTTTTTTTCTTCAAAAAAGTGAGATGATATTTCACCACAAAAAAACACATTAAAAAATGTAAGGATAGGTAACACTAAAATTCAATCATTTTCAGTATTATTCATCTACTATTATTGTGATAAAAGACTTTAATATGTGACAATACTAGATAAAAATACTATATGGAAATGATGGATACATCTTTTCCCTCTCTCCCATGATTCTCTCCTCTCTTTCTTTCCTCCCTCCCTTTCCTTCCCTTCCATCCATTCATTCATTTAATCATCCTTTTCTGAAACAGGGTCACATGTAGCCAGAGTTGGCTTTGCACTTGCTATGGAGCTAAGAATGGCTTTAAACTATAATTCCTGTCTCATTCTTCTACCTCTCACGTGCTGAGATTACAGGCAGCACCATTACACCTAGCTCTACATTTTTATTGCTATCTCTTTGGTTTTTGCATATTAAGTTCAGTTGTCCATTAAACTAAAAAAATACCTTTCTATTCAATCTTCCAGTTTTAGGGAGTGTAAGGGAAATTTCCAGGCTGCACCTCACAGTTAGAATCTACCTACCAATGCAAACGAGCATTTGGAGCTTCAGAAAGATAAGTGGGTGAGGGCACTGGAATGTGGCTTAGTACTGGCAGAACTGTGTCTTCTGCTTGAGAAGCCGAGATTCTATTGTCAGCACCACACCTAGATAATGGATATATAGATGGAGTAGAGATGAGATGGTAGTTAGAGGATAGGTAGGTATAAAATAGATAGATAGAAGATAGATAGATATATAGATATAGGATAGGTAGATAGATGGATAGATAGATGATAGGTGGATAGAAAATAGATAGATGACAGACAGACAGATAGATAGAGGATATGTAGATAGAAAATAGATAGATGATAATCCAGTGGAAGGAAGCCTGACAGAGAGGGATTTCTCTTTATGAGAAATACTAATGTTTTTCCAGCTTGAGTAGACAACAACAAACAGAAAATGATACAGGCTGATTATTATGTTTTAGATTTATTTTCTTTCTAAATGTATGTATGTGTGCCTGTTTTGTGTCTGTCACCCCATATTTGGGTCCCTTTGGAAGTAAGAAGATGTATTGGATTCCGCAGAGTTACAGGCAATTTTCAACCACTTGACTTGGGTGCTGGGGATTGAACCCAGATCTTCTACAAGAATAGAAAACTCCTTCAGCCTCTGAACCATCTCTTTATCTCCTCAAGATATTACTTTAAACAGACAACCTTGCAAATCAATTCTCATTTTGTCCCCAGAAGAACAGAGATACTTGTTCTAGAAGATGGAGGAAGAAATGCATGATCTACCAAATCAGACTGACTACACTGACAGTCATCTTGTACCAAGTGCCCAAATCACCTGAACCATTTATACATTTTATGTATAAATAATTTGTCTGTTTAGAGTAATTCTTTTCACAGATATATGCAGTGGGATTCAGGAGTTATCTAAAGAGGCTTAGAGTCATAGCTTTGAGATATTAAGACCCTAAATAGGGCATGACAAGACCACATTAAAAATCCAAGACACTCTGACCTTCCTTCCTGCTTTGTTCCTGTGTTCTTGAGATCAGACCATCTAGCTTAAGACAGTCCACTCTCAAAAAATTGTCCTAAAGTTCAATTTATATCAGTAAATATTTATATAACCCCTTAATAAATATTAATCCTTTATAATATATTACAAATAAGTAATTATACAGCAGATATGTACTTCCCTTACTATTATGTGCATGTGTGTATGTGTAGGGGATATGCACATGGATGTAGTTCGCACAGAGTCCAGAAAAGAGTATAGAATCCCCCTGGTACAGGAGCTATAGACAGCTTTGAGTTGCCACATGCGGGTGCTGGAAGTTGAAACTCAGATGCTCCGTAAGAACAACTAGTGCTCTTAACCTATAAGCCATCTCTCTAGCCTTAGGACCACAGTTTTATGTTCCTCCATAAAATTTAACATAAAAGTTCAACAGTTCTAAATATGCAATCAATGCAGAAAGAAAATATCAAAAATATATTGTTACAGTATAGTGATTATGAAGTTTTACAACACTGTAATCTTTTAGTTTTGGATTCAAATTTAATTTTTACTCAAGAATTTGTCAAAGAGGTCAAATCTAATAAGAACATTCTGTTAGACCTTCCAGAAAAGTATGCTGTAATCCCTCAAAGACTATTCCAAATCTTTGAGAAGGTCTTTGGATATTAGGTCTTTTGTCACCAATTTAAGTGAAATGAATTTATGACAAACTTGTCTTAGATTATTTTCTATGCATTTTGTTTAAGTTTTTCAACTGTTCTTCTTTGACATAATCATTATAGGACAGAAATATTATTCATATATTTACTATCATATACAATTTACACTATAATTTCAAAGATATTATAATCATATCTGATCCACAATAAAATGTTTTAAAATTCAGATTTTATTAAAGTGACACTTACATTTTTATAAAACAGACTCTCAGAGATACTGATAGAATGTTTAGCTATCTTTTACAGTTAACAAGGCCCCACAGTAGTCAACTTGCAAAACAGGCTAAAGGAAAGTTCTCTGTGCTCAGATACCCATGGTGTGCCTCATCCATCCATCCTTCCGTCTATCCATCCATCCATTTATGTATTCATCCTACTCTCATCTACCCATCCACCCACACATACATCTATCTATGCATCCACCCACTCGCCCACTATCAATCCATTCATCCATCCATTTATCCATTCATCCACCTATCATCTACCCATCCACCCACACATACATCTGTCTATGTATCCACCCATTCATGCACCATCAATCCATCCATCCATTCATCCATTTATCCATTCACCCATCCACCCACTCATCTCTCTACTCATTCAACATTTCTTGAAGGAATCCAAAATGTAACAACTATAAAAGATACAAACAAAATGATTTAGAGATATGAGAACCTCAACATCTCTTGGAAAATTATACATATCATTTTTAAGTTCCACATACATAGGAGATGAAAATGTAGACATCATATAGAAAGGTATGGCTTAGATGTCTGAGCTGCACTGTAGGACTAAGAAGGCAAGAAATAGAACAGCACCTATCACTGGCACAGAAAACATTCTAATGAAGCTACAAAGTCGTGGAAGAGCCTTACGCTCTTTAGAATCATGCACTTTGACTTCATCTGGATACTGAGTTGTTTAAAAAACAAAACTAAAAGCCCAAATTTAACACTAACGTATTCTATGTTCTTTTTCAGGGCTAAATGAGATTATATAAGCATGTTTAGATTTTAGATACCTTTTCTACATGTAAAAGAAGATGTAAAGACTAAAAGAATCAGATGTGTCGCAGTATATACTATGCTTTGTATGAGTCTGGGTTGTACCTTTCATGTGGATTATGATATCGATGAATGCCCTGACTTATGAAAAGTTATTGCTTTGATACTGCATGCTAAGATAAAACCACATTATTTGCCACCCTCATTCCCCTGCCTCTGAACTCGTTTGTTTACACTTTTCTTTCTTTGTCTTCATCCTTTTATAAGAAGTCATTAGCCTTCATTTGACTTCCATATGTAGAAGAACCATCTATATCCACAAAAATTTGCTAGAAGGGTCTCTATAAATACAAGATCCACTTAGAGCCTTAGCTTACCTTTAAGTGATATAACATAGACGCCCTTTTTCACCTGCGAAACTTCTGAAAATGAATTTGTCCTGGTTCCATCTCAGGCTTTGTCCATCTAGGTTTGTAGTTGATACCCAGTGACCTACCAGTCATGAAAATGACCACTGAAAAGTACCTCCCAGGAACTAATTTTCTCCACACAAAATACAGCTGAGAGCCAGCCTTTCATGGCTTTCATATATTCAAAGTTTCTTTCAAGAGAAGGGCAGAGTTAAAAGACCCTCCTCCAAAGTGCTCTGTGGGACACACTAATTCAGGTTTAGATCTTCGTATTTTGGACTTCTCATAATTTATTAAAACAATAACAAAATTGCCCTTAGAAAACAAGTTCCTTAATCCTAAAGAATCCATTCTATAAAAATAATTATCTTCGGCACCAATGTATAAAAATATAATGTGCTTTTAATATTTTGACATCTCAGGTTCTATTCATATGATTATTACTCTTTATTAATAGCTGGTAGGAAATCACTTTAGATAAAGAACAAAACAAGCAAACAAAAAACAACCAATGGCTTAAATGAGCCAGTAACGACCACAAGCGCCAGAAAAGGAGCTTAAACATGGCGGCACCCCTTTCTATTAAGGCAGTGCTCATTTTATACATATAAAAACAATACTCGCTACAAGGCAAAAGGAAACTTCAGATAATACAAATCTTTTCCATAAAATGAAGGAGTTCTCTATATACTAGTCAGAAACAAGGTGCATGCAAATGACATGTCCCAATGACACCATGAGCACAGCCATACATTGAAACATTCTCTGCTATTTAATAACGTAATAACTTTGTTTTACATTAATAAATTTACATTAATAGCAATGTTTACAGTAATAATCAACAAAAAGGGCACAAATGCTTTTTAAGGAAATCTCATTTTGATATAACCTTTTATTCTCAGAGTTAAACTAATGCTTCTCCTTCTCCTGTCTTTTTCCATAAACAAAAGTCACAGTGCCAAGATCCAACATCATAAATGGCAAAATTATATATTTTTCTTCTTTTGGGGCATAAATAGCAATTCCAAGTTCAGTTTGTTCCATTGATTTTAAGCCAAGGATACAGCAAAAAATAGTGGAGAGCCTGGTCCCATCATGTGTCATAGGTTTCTATTCAAGTCTCAATATAAATTCCCACTCCCTGAGTGGCAGGAGGCTGGATTATCTATGCACATAAAAATTCCATTGGATAAGTGGGGGGAGTGGCAAAGAGAAGCAAGGGGACCTACAGGCAAGGGCTGGAGGACCCATATGCCCCGGGATTGAGAATCAGTGCTAACACTAAAAATAAGGTTTAAGTATTATTTAAAAAAAATGTAAACATTGTGTGTGTGTACATATATACATGTGCAGGCATGATATCTTCTGCCATGACACATTTGTTCAAGTCAAAGGACAATTTGCAGAAGTAGATTCTTCCTTTCCTTTAATCATATGGGTCCCAGGCCCTCAGGCTACGTTGGAGGCACCTTTCCCATTAAGTTATCAGACTAGAAACTATCATCTTTTAAAAATCTTATTTTTTTAAAAAAAATTTTAGACAGAATCTGACTATGTAGAGCAGACTGGCCCTGAGCGTACATATACTCTCTGCCTCATCAGCTCTGATCTGAGATTACAGGCATATATCACATGCCAGGTCTTACATCTTATGCTTCCGTGAGAAATTCCTACTCCTAGTAAGATGTCAATTCACAAAGTAATGGGACACTATCCTACATGTTATCTCAGATGAAATGAGAAAAACTCAATGCATCCAGAACTCTTTAGAAACAGAGAAGTCCAAAAGCAGAGGGATAGTTTTAAAAACTTGACTTCTTGGCCTTAGTATTTAAACCTTAAAAAATATTTCATTGAATACTAGAACGTTGCTTTCATACTAATTAACTGATATTTCTTCAACACAGCAGTTCAGCACAATTTATTCAAGTCAGCTCTAAACTCATAAATTATAACTAGCTATCCTTGAAGTCACAATAATTCTCTTTCCTCTGCTTCCCAAATGTTAGAATTACTGGCAGGTAGCAGGTACCAATGTGTCTCCATCATCTGAGAGCCAAGTTATATCTCTTGTAGAGAGAAGCAGCCTTTTAACTATTTTTTCTTCATCCTGACTCTTTTAGCTCCTTCTAAAGTGAATCAATCTACATTTCAAAGACCACTCCTGGGCTGTTTTTCTTTAAACACTTCCTTTTTTTTTTTTTTCTTTTCAAATCATTCTCAAGGTGTGAGCCACTGAGGCTGCAGGACCAACTTTCTCTAAGTGGCTGTACTTTCCCAAATTTAAAAGAAAAGAACTCTGTCACAGTTCTAGTTCACAAATAGTTGCAGAGGTTCAAGGAGAAATGTAAACCAGAAAAACTTAGCAGTGAAGTCATGGAGCCTTTCAGCACATAATTTTGATTGGAGTTTTATCCTCATTGGATATCCTGAGATACAATTTCTATGGGTTCTGGGCATTGAAATGAGAGCTTCAAGCTTTGGCAGCAAGCACTTTTACCTGCTGGCTATCTCACTAACCCATCCAATGTAATACATATAAATGTGGAGATAAGGGGCGTGAGGGTGGAGAGAAAAACAGAGAGAGAGAAACAGAGAGAGAGAGAGCCTTTGATGACAATATAAAATATGTCAAGAACACTATTCAACAACTTTGCAGTTTTGCCCTTAAAATGGGGGCAAAAAGCCCCCTTGTACCATAAATACAATCATAATAGCATATGTACTAATCATACATAAAACTGATGCATTAATAAGGGACTAACTGAAAAAAGTTTTCCTCTTGGGAATTTAATATATGTTAATATATATGTTTAACATTTAATTTAATATAAATTAATATAAATTAAATTAATTAATATAAATATAATATAAATTAATATAAATGTATATATATATATATATATATATAGAGAGAGAGAGAGAGAGAGAGAGAGAGAGAGAGAGAGAGAGATAGATATCAAGGAAATGCCAATATCTGTAGTATTAAGTTTCTAGCCTGGACTTTTGGGCCAATCCTGAGGTTCTGCAGGTATACACAGACACTTGTATTAATTTTATGCTGATCAGCCAATGACTCTGGCATATTGCTAGCTAGCCCTTAAACTAACCCATGATTCTTATCCTGTTCAGCCATGCAGTTCGGTACCTTTTCTCAGAGCAGCATAGTTGTCCTCTGCACATGATGGCTTCTACGGTGTCTCTCTGCACTGTTCTTCCCGTTCCCAGAGTTTTCTTAGTCTGGTAGCCCTGCCCACACTTCCTGTCTGCCTTCGACGAATTAGCAGTTTTATTAAACCCATAGGCAGGACAATCATTTACTAGGTAACAACATAATCCCACTACAAACATCCTATATCTCAGTATTTTGTTATGATGACACATGTCCATAGTCACTGTAAAGGTCAACCATTTCCAAATTCATCCAGTCTTCTGCCACCCTATTTAGTCAACCTGCTTTTTACCCGCCACATGGCTCCCCATTAACATTCTGTGGCCAATGAGTTATTCTAGCCATAACACCATTTCCTGAGATTTTAGTCTTATGTGAGAATCAGTTCCTATCCAAACTATCTTCCCTCTATAGGTTTATTTGAAAGTAGAAGAAGAAAAACTTCAAATTTCCATTTCAGAGTACATTCTCTCAACTAGTGAAAAATATCTTACTCTATGCCACCAAGAATATAAAATTATATAGTATTTAAAATGTATTTGAATTTGACAGATTCAACAACACAAGGATAAAATGGACCCACTCTGAAATTACTATATTTTTCTCTTGCCTTTATAGCAAGTAAAAGAGAAAACTGTAGACTTGCAAAATTAGTTTTCAGAATGTGTGTATGTTTATTTCAGAAGACTCTCATGATCAAATACCACCTTCCTTCACTTTCTTTCTGATGCAGCATCAGGAACCACTAGGGGCTAAAAGAAGTGAGTGCTGCTGTTTTGAGCACTTGGTCAATGTAACAGCTTCTTACTCTTTTCAGAATACCTGCAGGTAAACACCTATCATCCATGTCTGCTATTCTCATTTGGTTTTTTTGGGAAGTTTTATCAGGTCCAACCACGCTGTGATTTGGCAAAATCAGTCATAAGGCACTGCACATGTCATGGGAATGATGCCCCTAGTCCTGGAGATAAGAAGGTCATTCAATAAGCATTACAGTGTCCACTAATCTATAAACATGGCACGAATGAAAGCACATATGCCAACGGCAAATCTCCCTTTTATTTCTGTGGACTCATTTGATTGCTGTCTATTGATGCTCTCTGCAAAGGACCAAGGCTTTTAACAAAGAGTGATTGAGCCAAGGTCACAGAAACACATACTCCATGTAGCCACTGCACGGCCGAAGTACCTTCTCTCCTAGGCCACTCCTGTTAGTCACCTTAGTATGTAAGTCTGGAGACAAAACCCTTTCCTTAGAGTTTCTAGGGAAATTATCCTTCCATGAAATAAAATAAAATCCTTCCATGAAATAAAATAAAATAAAACTACTTCACAAGGATAAGATCTTTGAAAGTGAGGTACGATGTACAGGTTGAACCTGAAATTGTGGAACAATGAACAGCAAATGAGCAAACTCCCACAGTCCTATGTGAAGTGCCAAAGGTAATCAGTGCACAGTCACCAACTCCTTTTTACCAACAGCCCAGACTAGGCTATAATCTCAACCAAAATCAATTATGCTTTCCGGACACCACTTGGCCATGTTTGGAGATTGTGTTCATTGTTCCCACTGGGAAAGACAGTGCCTCTGTCTCCTACTGCCAGACACTGCAATATACAGATAACAAATGGCTCTAAATTCAACACAGCTTTCTGTCATTTCTCAAGTGAATAAAATACAACAACTTTAGGCCCACAAAAATTAGTTTTCAGAATTTGTGTATTTATGTCATAGGTACTTGTATGCAAAATTGTTTAGTTCATTTACTTTCTCATCTCAGAGGACAAAGGCAAGAAATACCTGCACTTTTATAACAGCGAAGAAGCTCTAAACAGTGCTATCAAACCAGACAAAAAAGTCACAAAATGAAGAACATTTCAGAGAGTGTACAAACAGGACAAATCTTACATTATATACATATATCTGTATATATATACAAACATACTCAGATATATACACACACACACACACACACACACACACACACACACACACACACACATGTGGCCCTTCTGCTCACTACTGCATGAGATAACAAAAGTCACAGCTAAAATGTATGGGGCCCAGGCATGGATTTGTTGCAGGGTTCCACTGCGCAGAAGGGATCCTAAACAAATTTCACAACACACCAGAACCACACACAGAAAACACAACAGCAGACGTGGAGAGACAGCTCAGTGATTAGGACCCCTTGAGGCCCTTCCAGAGAACTCTAGTTGAGATGGCAGCTTCCACATTGGAAAGCTTAGAACCATCCACAACTCCACATCCATCTGACACCCTCTTCTGGCCTCCACAGTCACTGAAGCACGCCACACCCAAACGTTAAATTGATCAATCAAATCTTGATGGGAGAAGTACCTCAAAAAGAGCAACTATTGGACTGATTTCTAGGATTGTGGAGAAGTGAAAAACAAAAGAATGAAAGGTGAACGACACCACGTTTGTGCAAAAAGTAACCCTGGCAGCAAGCTCTGCCCAGGACATGAGATGCTAACAAGTAGGAACACATCTGGGAGGCACTTGGAAGATGGGAGTATGGCTCCTGCTCTGCTCACACTGATTCCCTACAACAAATTCCTGGGAAATGTGGCTAAGCATAACCCTAAAATGTATTTTTACTAATACATTTACATAGCCTTGTTACAAAGTGATCTAGAAGACATCTATGTTGCTTTTCATACTCTCTTATAAAAATAAATTATTTAACCCAGAAAATAAATGACTTGCCACCGAAGTAAATATTTATTGGCAAAGGATTAAGTCAGCTAACCATTCTCTAGCATAGCCAGACTGATGGAAAAGTGAGGCACAATGGCTTCCCACAAGTGAGGCACAATGGCTTCCCACAAAATTCAGCCGACTTAAAGCTATAAAGGCTAACTGGACTTGGGAATTGCTTCCTACTCAAGCATTTTCACAGACTGGCATTCCTAGGATGCCACGGACAATTAAGTACCTACCACTAATATAGTTCAGGGGCTGCTTTGAAGCATGATAGGAGCCTAATACACTAAATAATATTTTCCACAAATCTGTTCAGCTACCTCTTGCTTTGCACATTTATAGATCAATAATTTATGAACGGAGAAATAGGAATCACATCTTCTACAGCAAGACTTTAATCACATAATAATTGTTCTTAGGGAACAGCCCCAATTCTTGCCGTTAAAACCTGGCTGTCAGTAGGATATCAACAATACACCAAAGGTGGGGAGGGGGACTGTGAGTTCTTACTGATGAATAAAAGTCTTTTAGCTTCCCATTGTCAGAATAATAGGAAGTTCATAGCGTCACAATCTAGACTTAATCTTTCCCACTGGACCATACACCAGTGGGAAAGTGTTAAGTAAATTTGGGGTTCTTGGAACTCCCCCTTCCACTTAGGTCTCTTTTGTAGGATAGAGATTTTTCTTTTCCTTCTCTTTACTTCCCAGTGGAAATATTTTCATCAAAAATTTAAGGGGGAAAAAAAAAACCATAATTGCCTTCTGAGAATGTCCTGCCCTGACTTCATGTGGTATTACTGGGAACGGTGCCACATGGAGGAGCTCTGCGTGATCCTGGACGTTTATTTATCATTTAGCTTTTTTCCTATATTTGGATAATCTAACAATTGAGAGCAGATGCTTCAAAAAGCAGAAAAGCATAAACAAGAAAGATTAACTGCAAACCTGGAAGCTGATGGATTAAATCAGAGGATGATTGACTATCTCATGAACAAACAAACTTGAAATCAAGTTCTTGCTGAGTCTAAAAAGAATATGCAAGTAGATGATGAAATTTACTCAAAGCAAGATAGGTAGGTTTTAAATAAAAGTTTCACATACTTAAATATTGAAATAATGCATATATGATATAACCTTGGAGGATAAAGGTAAATTAGAGAAAATTCTTATTTTTAAGCAGTGACGAGAATCCTCAAAAAGTCAACTAGAGCCTGATAAAGATTAAGGTGGACTATATAATACTAGATGTTTAGAAAAATTGCTTGCTGTCAACTATATATATGTATGAAAATTATTTTGTTCAATGTTGATTCCTCAAAAATACCTGAAATATATCCATGTTTTTCCTTTTAAAATATATGTATTTAATGTGTGTATGCACACATCCACGGGCCAGAGAGCCACATGTAGGAATTGTCGTTCCCTCTAGTAAGTGAGCTCCAGGTATTGTATGAAGTTACCACCAGGTTTGGAAGCAAGTACTCTCCCATCTAAGCTATCTTGCTATCCTGCATATCCCTGAGTTTCTATTAAAAACTATTTGTTAACTTTTATTTTACATGCCTGAGTGTTTGCCATAGTGTGTCAGAGGAGAGCATTATAAAGGGCTTGTTTCCATGTATGCATGCACAATTTGTGTCCCTGGTACCAATGGAAGTCAGAAAATGACATCAGATCTCCTAACCCTGGAGTTTCAAAGACAAAAACTGGGTCCTGTACAAGAATGGTGTGTGCTGTTAATTGCTGATCCATCTCTTCACATCTTATTCTTAGCATGAAACACATTATAATTTATCCTTTAGGACAGTATGCACTGCTCTACAGTTTCTACTAGGCTATATTCCAATTAATTAATTAATTGTTGAGATAAGGTCTTGTCCTACAGCCCAGCTGCATTCAAGCTTTATGTGACCCTTTTGTCTCACTTTTCTAAATGCTTAGGTGACAGGTATGAGAAGTCACCTCTGCTTCTGCTAGGATTTCTTAATGTTCACACCCCAAGTCAGCTCTCCTGTAGATATCTACATTAATTCCACCATTCAAGATCTTCCATTATATCACACATGCACGCACACACACACACACACACACACACACACACACCCACACACACACACACACACACACACACACAGAGAGAGAGAGAGAGAGAGAGAGAGAGAGAGAGAGAGAGAGACCTACCTTAGGTTGCCAGCAGCCTGCTTACTATTTTAATGAAACTTGGCCCCCATTTCTTACATTGCTCTAGGACAGATGCCTTACTACTTTTCCAAAGCCTATCCATACATGCATATGTGTAGTGGGTATCTCTTGGTAGAAGAGATTTCTTGGTAGATAGTATGGCGTTGGGGTACAAGCTCTTAGTGTATAGCCTTTTGACTAGTTTAAGATCTGGGAAACACGTACACAAGACCCTTCTCTCTAACACTCTTGCATAGTAAAAATGACCAGGTCAGGCAGCATGAAGGGACGTTTATTTATCATTTAGCCTTTTCCCCTATATTTGGATAATCTAACAGCTGAGAGAAGATGCTTCAGGAAAGCAGAAACTTTTTTTTTTTTTTGTCCACATCTTTTTAGGGACTTTGTGACTGATTTGAATTATCCTGTATCAGTGAGTTATTCCCCCATAGAATTCCTTAATAAAATATCCTTTTCTCAAACACCTGTGGATTTCTTCCTTTATTTGGCACCCAACATGGGGCACAAACTCACAATCCTGGGATTAAGAGTCAAAGTGAGATCCTTTCTTCTCTAGCTATGGAACAGATATCTTATTACTGTTCCGAAGCCTTTCCATATATGCACGTGCTTTGGGGGTGTTTTCAAGTTTTTGGTTAACATGATCAGTTTTGCTGCTTTGGTGTAAATGGCTAGAATAGAGTAGGAGGAAGTGGTGGGCTTTGTGAAAGAAAACATTATACAAAGGAGCCAGAGGAAGCCCTTAGCACAAAACAGCATTCTGTCCCATGACAGCAGTTCCCCCCATCATTATGTAGCAGGCCTTGAGGCTTCTCATCCTCAATTGTTCCACATTTATGTTTGCAGATAACTCTAGATACTGTTTACTCCCTCCTGCTGCTGCCCCTCTTCACAATTCTACCTTTCTTTTGAACAGAGCTTTCCCATTTTACCCTAATCTTGGTTTAACTCCTGGATTCACCATTCTACCACAACTTCTTTATCAAAAGCTCACCTGTGTCCTAATCAGTCTACCTAAAAGTATTTCCCATTGTTTTCATTCTCTCAAGTCTGTGGATTTTAGCCTTTTCTCTGACATTACTGCTCAGGTCTGACTAATTTTCTCCCATTGCTGACTTCTGAGACCATGTGCACACAGCACCTCCCTCTCTGGCTTCCTCTCAACTCTACCAGTGATTAATTCCCAAGAAGTGGACTTTCTTCTGTTTTCCTCTTCAAATATTCTTCTGGGAGTCTATCTGCTGCTGTAGTTAAATTATCACATGTACAACTGGCATTTCCAGTTTGACATTCTCTTTCTCCCGGTTATGGTGCAGCCAGTTGGCCCCTTAATTTGATATTCTCTCTCTTCTGACCATAGACCAGCTAGAATGATCCCTTAAGTAATTGTGTGAAGCTTTCTTCTGGAAGTATCATGCTGGCACTCATAGTGAAGATGCCATTTTCCCTGTGAAGGTTTCTGTTAGTCTCATGGAATCTCCAAATGTTCAAACTCTTGACTTTCCTTACATCTCCCCTCCAATCGCATTAACATCATATGACCTTCTCTGTCTCATTCCTTTAGAGTAATTCTTGTGATAGCACCTGCCCCATAAATACTGTGTGACATTTACATCAGGTCTTCCTGTAACATACCCTATAGGTTTTTAATAGATGCTAGAAAGGAAACTCACATACACCCAGACATGTTTCAGTTCAGATTGTTACTCAAATACTTTCATTCACTGTTTTCTCTATGCACTTCTGGAGGCTTGCCTAACATCTAAAGCTTAGCCAACCCTACTGATGCCATTTCTATTAAGTAACACTAATTCTACAAGACAGAAAGAACTACCAAAACCCTGTTACATTGTTTATTTACTTGGTTTTCTTTCTACCAGAGGTTTTACATGGGAATTAAAAATAGAAAAATTGTTCTATTTATTTTCAATATTTATTTTATTATTTTTAGTCATATATATGAATTTGGGTCTGAAGGGGTGGAGTATGCATGTGTCTATCAGGTCCTACACAAACAGTGGTTTCAGATTCCCAGTAGCTGAAGTGACATGACAGGCAGCAGTGAGCCACCTGACATGGATGCTAGAAAGGAGTCCTCTTCAGGAACAGTACACGATCTTAACCACGGAGCTGTTTCTCACACCTTTACAATTTCTCTTTTCCAAGCCACGGCCACCATGCACATTTTTAGAGTAAGTGCTTACAAACTACTCTAAAGCAGATGGAGATGAGATTTCACCAAGGTCTTTGTATGTTAGTGAACTATTAAAGGATAGGCATTCAGAAGATACCTGCTTGGGATTCCCTTTGAAAGGTTAAACTGTTTCAGAATATCCTTTGTTTGTTAAAAGATGGTAAGAGAAGAAGAAATTAATACTCTACCCAATGTTTTTGGTCTTCTATGTAGCAATGTTGTAAGAAATTAGATTTAGGTCAGGAGTACTATCTGGTGCTTCATTTATCTTTCTGGGAGTTCAGAAGGACAAAGGATTTGCCATTAACTCTTATTACTTCTTAGCAGGAACTTTAACAATTTTCACTTAACCTGAAGAATCATAGTAAGATAAGGCATACTACATTGAGAAGAGTTACTCTGCTGGCCAAAAGATTCACGAAGCCCTTGCTGTGCATGATTCAATTCTCTGGAGCACAGGCTAATTCTAATTCCTTTGATTTTCAGAACTAAGACAGCCTTCTAATGTCATCTTACTTTTGTAAAATTTGTGAAAATACGTTTGTGCATATAATTCTAAGCTTTTAAACAGATATAAAATACCTAGACTTTAATCTGACTCTTTGTTTTGTTTTATTTTTACAACTTATGGTAGCATACTTCCAGTAGTTTATTTTTTTATAATTTATATGGCAGTATGACCAAGCCCAAACTTAATATAAATTATAGTACAGTGGGCCATAGAGAGAAACTTAAAAATATGTATATATTTTGTCATCTTCTTTTGGAAGTACATGTTGTCAGCAAGTTGCTTGGCTATTTTGAACATCAAAGTATTTGGGTAGTGGTAATTAGAAACTATGGACTTATGGTGTTTACTTATGAACTATTTTACTAAATCTTTTAAATTTGTAATTATGTACATTGGGCAGGTTTATGTATGTGAATATCCCAGAGACATCAGATTCCTTGGAGCTAGAGTTACAAAATGGTTTTTATTTGCCCAGTGGGGCTGCTGGAAACCATGTTCAGGTTCTCTGCAAGATCTTTTATCCCCCCTCTTAATCACTGAATCTCATCTCATTCCTGTGCTGTTTGTTTCAGTCATAAAGAATTTCTTCTGTTAATCTCAACAACTCATTATCTACAGGAATTTTTCGGGAAATTGTTACTTAAGGTATTATAGATGTGACCAGAGCGGGAGGAGGCCAGCAACAGTGGAAGACGAGGAAAAAGCAGAAGGCACAGTCTTTTAAGATGATCCTGATTTAAAGGAGTTTGTTTACATCAGTTATTCATCCAATTGCTACAGAGAAAAGGAGCACAGACTCTATAAAAATAGACTTACATTATTATCTCAAGGTTTCACATCCGTGCTATTTAAAAATATGTACTCAGTAAGATATTTTACCTAAACATGATCTATAAAAATAACTAATAAAGTTTTGTTTCTTAAAAAATATTGAGTAAACATTGGTTGAAGTAAAAAACAAACAAACAAACAGACAAAAAACAAAGCTTCTAAGAGTAGATTGGAAACCATCCATTGACTTGACTTTATTTTCTCAGGGACCTACAAGGGCAGTTATCCACACACACAGTGGTGACACAGGCACATAAAGCTACCTGAAATACACTCAGGAGCCATCCACACTTGACAATACCCACATACATTAACCTAAAGCTAAGAATCTCCACCGATGTACTTTTTTTGGCCATGCTTAAAGTCAGGTAAATAAAGACTCTTATAAGAAAAATACAGTTTCTACATCTTTACAAAATATACTTGGAGGAAAAAGAATATTCTGAGTGTGAAACAGCCTTTATCCTGTCAGGCAATGTAATTATGGAAGAAAAACATATCCACATTGTCTAATTAGGTCATTAAAAAGGCTTAAATGCGTCATGGAAGCTTTTCCCTTTGCCTAAGACATAAAATGAGACAATGAAAACAGTCTGGTAATATAGAAGGGTCTAGAATTTGTTCTTTTCAAAAAATAATAGGTCCTTTCATCTTTTTTCCTTAGACAAAGACAATTAATTTAGAGACAAAAATCTTCTAATTAGTTCAGAGTTTACCCCCGATTATATTTCAGAATATTTAACCAGAAACAGGAAGATAGAGGAGGGAGGAAGAAAATCCATGGAAAATTATCAAAGGAAGTGAATGAAATCAACAGAGCGGGCTGTTGATGAAAATGCACTCTGCAGAGCAGAGATGGATATAGAGTTCACATTCATAGAAACACGAAGCAATCTGGGAAAGCAGGAAAGTCTCCAGAGGAAAGACTGACATCTGCCTTGTGGATCTTGAAATCCAGACTTTAATTATAGCTAACTTGAATAAAAACAAATGGCATGATTATTTCACCTCCTCCTCCGTCTGCTGATTATTATTTCTCATGTTGCCCAGAATCTCATTCTTCAAAGCATTAAGGAAAAGAACCTGAAAAAATGAGAGGGAAGATATTTACCTGGGATCCTCGTGGCCCTCTTTTGTGGTCCCATTCTGAATGACCCATAAGCTGCAAAGACAAAGGGATTTATGGTAAATTAAATGCATATTTTGTCACCAATATTTTTATTCTTTCTTTGAAAGAATAATTGAGCTGCTAATATCTGTGTTCTACTACAAACCTTATTAAGTAGACAACATAAATAAATTAACATGAAGGAATAAATTGTCTTGATAACTAGCAGTTTCAGCTATACTGGTCACAAAGGTATCTGGATATCTCTGGAAGGAAGAATCTACTATGCATGGTTTTACTATTCTTTGCCAGGGAAATTCTAGACACATGTCTAATTGTGCAAAGCTTCACTTTCATGCCAGTAATCCTGCAGTTACCCAGGGAAATAAACACTGTAAGTCACGCAATGGGGCTGTGTTATATGCTGTCAGCAAGAAGAAGCAGAAAGCCAATTTTATTTTTCAGTAATTTTCTACTACACATGTATATATAAACATGAAAATCCATTGTTTGTAAAAATGTATACCCTTTCGAGGCTGTAGACATAGCTCTTTTGTGAAGTGCACTTGCTGCTTGCTCTTAAGAAGGACCCAGGCTCAGTTCTAGCACCTACGTGGTAGCGCACAACTGACTTGTCTTAACCTCTAGTGTAGGGGATCTGATGGACATCCAAGGGCACCAGGCACAGATATACATGAAGAAAAAATAATTATACATATAAGATAGAAATAAAAATAAGTCTTAAGAAGGAATACTATATCAACTAAGTGAACCAAAGCACAAATCTCCAATAACAATGATATGGAAATCTATTATTCAAGAAAAGACAAACCAGCCAGTAACTAGAGTATGAGAAGAATACAGAGTGCAATTAAAATTTGATTTTCTAATCTTTGACAAAAATTGAATGAGAAATTCGGGTGATAATGACAAGCCAAAAATAAACTAAGGTAATTTATGCTACTCATTGTATTAGACATAGTCAGCCATTGTACTCAGCAGAGTCACTGTAATGATTTAATTATAATTTGGTTAGCACATGACTTGGGCAAAATTATCCAACTAACTATTATACAAAATTAAATGTTCACACAGTTCATATTTCTTTAATGATTTAATTTTAAAATTTTTGATTTATGGGCATTGCCTTTTCTGGTAAATGCTCATTAATTCTAATTTAAAGTTGCTGATGGGATTCACGAACACCAATCAATCAAATAATTAGTACGGTTTATAAATATTTAAATTAGAGCCATTTAATTACTTATTCTCTAGAACTATCAAAAGCAGTCCTTGACACATTTCAATTGTCAGCCTCTTTGTGGCTTTGGTATTGGCTTGTACTAATAGCAGGAAGGTGTAGGAACTACATACTTAAAGTGACATGATGAAGCGGCTCTAGGCTGGGGGTGAAATGGGTTAGTAAAGTGTTTGAGGAAGAATACTTTATCGGAGGCTGACACACATGATTATCACCTGCCATATTAGTTACTTCAAGCCACCAGGGTTACAATAACTTGGCAAAGTCTGCTACATGTGGCTCTCACAGTAAAAACAAGCAAATTAATTTTCTAAATGAAAATTATAACTTATACTCCATGGATTAAAGAGAGAATATTTGCTTGTGACATTAGGCCATGTTTTTCTCAGACCTGAAAGAAACCCTTGATATGTCTTCTCTCCCCATCACTAATGTCTTACATATGTTGATGTTTTAAGCACCAGAATGGTGTTATTTCCAGTGTATACTGATTTGAGCCAGCATGCATTACAGAAAAGATCAATTCAGTACTTTGTAAATCAGAACTTTAAAAATACTACAAAAACTCAGTCTCAATTTGGCCTTTTCTTAAAAGAAAAGCATAATTTCCCAAGTGTATTATGTATCAGAGGCAGCAAATTCTTAGTATGATTGTATAAACTAATGAGAGAACATTAGTGGAAATGAATTCTATTTTATTCTATGAATATGCATATGACTTATTATATTTACAAGGTATGAGCCGACCAAGAATGTAGTTTGTTTAAAGATTTATTTATTTTTACTTTATGTGTGTCTACATTAGCTTATGCATGCCGTGTGCATACAGAAGCCCGTAGGGGTCTGCATAGTGCATCAGAGCCCCTGGAACACTTGTTACAGACGGTCATTGGCTACCTGTGTGTGCTGGAAGCCATATCCAGATTCTCTACAAGAACAGTGATTAACTGCTGAACCATCTCACTAGCCCCTGATACTGGTGTGTGTGTGTGTGTGTGTGTGTGTGTGTGTGTGTGTGTTTGTGTGTACATGCATATACATATATATACATGTATATATATGTGTGTGTATATATAAGTTACATGTGGCATTCTATAGCATTTGCAAAATATGAAAATCAATTAACTATAAATATGATAAATAAGATACAGGAAGGTTCTCTAGATAAGGAGGGAATCCAAGAAAATTAACTGGTCATTCTGCCCTATGGATTTAAAGCTTTAACCCTGAAATTCTATTTTTAATGAAAATAATTTGAACTCAAATTACCACTTATTATTTCAGTGTTGAATGCATGGGGCTTATTACAGTATTTTCTGTGATTAGATTTTAATGCAATAGCAGTGACAAATATTTCTGAAAAAAAAAATAGAATCACAAGGCAAAAGCTCTTTAGAAAGTACTTAGATGTTCTGCAGCCAACTTTCTAGGCTAGGGATTGTGAGTGAAAATATTGCTTATACAAATATTAAGGAAGACAGCATTCATACAAAGGCCTATGATTTCAGAGTGAAGTACAAACTATTGTTATTTTATCAACAAGAAAATCAGATATTCTTTTGATCAATCTGATAGATTTAGTGTTACCTCGCAGATGATCAAAGCAGTCAGGGGATTAGGAAAAAAAAACATTTATGGGCCAAGGACAACAAAAAGCAGAAGTAAAACTGGACATTTTTCTTTCAATTTATCCCATATGGAATAAGCCTTTGAGATGAATGAATAGCAGCAGGGCACCTAGCTATTCTGGAAAAGTATTAACTCCTTTTTGAGACAGTCCTTTGGAAGAGGAATGTGTGTGACTTTATGATGTGTTAAATATAAGAGAAAGAGTTGAGCCCTGGACCATACATAAGCTCTGGGGATACAGATATGGTCTACTTAAGAGTACATGGCTACTTAACTCAGAAAGAGAAACTGCTCATCTGTCACTGTCTATTAAGGTTCCCTCTGGATATTCACTGTGGTCTCTCCTCGGATGAGTGACATTTTGATAAGTACCTTTCCGTAAGGTTTGAGGACACCTAGGTCATCAAGGTTAAGCCTACATATGGCAGGCAAAATATTTTCCATAGGATGAAAGAGTCCTGAGGGAACTGGGGCGGGCAAGACTCCCTTGTGTCCTTTGTAAGTTCTCATGAACCATGACGAGCAAAATAAAGATTCTTAAACTTATTCCTGGTGGACTACAAGAGAGATGAATCCATCACACGAAGCAATTAGAACATCTTGGCCCCTGGACACTGAGTCACTTTCATCAGTACCGAATAAATTCCTCCTTCTCGCCATCTTATTTTCAATAATAAATTTCTGCCTCGCAGCCTTCAGCTAGCAGTATGTCGCGCAGCGCTGCCTTCCAAGGAAAATAAAATGACTGCCAAGCACAGAATTCAAGAAGTTCGCAGGAGTGGCAAGGAAGGCAGCAGAGGCACACAAAGGTTCCATCTGAGCACAGATATTTTTAAGAGTGCCTTGAGAAATGACAACAGCTGGCATGCTGGCATGATGTTTCCATTTGATGTTGATCGAGTTCCATCATGCTACATCCTCCTGCTATTTGTTTCTATGAACATAAATCCCTTTATGGAGGCATCTTGGGAGAATTGTTAACAGAAATCTGAAAGCTGCGAAAGAACTGTTGCTCTCTCGGTTAAAAATAAAGAAAGAAAGAAATCTTCCTAACATATATGTTAAAAGAAGATATGGAGAAAACATAATTAGCTGAGATTTGTGGTCTAGGCCTATGCTGCCGATATTTGGGAATGCAAATTGAAGGCCTGTTTGGGCCATAAGCAAGTTGAACACCTGCCTGAACCCTGAGTGGGACCCCTAACTCCAAATAAAAGTTTTAAATGAGCTGGGCTACAGTTTAGTTGGAAAACATTTGTCTAGCATGTGTAAGGTCACAGGTTCAATCCCCCGCATGGCTCAATGATCTAAGGTGAGGATTGAGACTGAAGTCACCAGGGTTGTGCTTATGACACTCTAAAGAAATCTGTTTTGCTTTTTTTTGGGGGGGGGGGTAGTCAGATTTCATTTCAGGCCAGGCTGACCTAGAACTCTATAGCTCAGGCTGGCTTCAATGTCGCTGTGATGCTCCAGCTTCAGGCTCCCGAGTGCTGGCATACATAGCATTTGTCAGTTACTTTGACTGGCTTTAAGAAAGCGATTTCTTTCAGATGGTGAAAATTACTTAACACGTTTATATTGAACATACAAAGATAATTTACATAGGAGAAAGTCAGAGTCGATACAGGGTCCACTCTCTAATCACTTTTTAACTTCCTATTCATTAAACAAATTTTATTGTATGCCTGTGAGGCACAGGCCACTAAATGTAATCACAGCTAATACTGCAGTGAAGAAAAAAAGAAAAAGCAAAACATACATTTTTTTCTGTGGATTTCATAATCTAGTAAAACATTCAGAGTAGCACCCAGCTCACATGGCCCTGATGCATGAAGAGGTTTACAGGATCAAAAAAGAATGGGGGCATTCGGGGCTGGGCACAGAGCTACTACATTCCTGTACGAACACCAGAGAAGTCCCTTTGAAAGATGGCCTCTCCCAGAGACCAGGAGAAAGGAAGATAGGCATACTCTTAGACGTGGAGGAAAAACACACGTCAAACAGGATGCAGCAGGTGCATGGTCCCTGGGGCAGGAGCAGGAAGTGGGGCCGTGTGAGAAGCAGGAATGCGTCTCTTAAGCTATCATTTAAGAGGAATGAGATTTGGGCAGTTATAGGTCTACATTTGATGACTCATTTCATTTCAACAGCAAAACAAAAACAAAAGCCTTATAAAGCATTCTCTCTAAAAGACAGAGGCACTGGAAATTCTCTTTACCCTAAACTCTTAATTCTATAAAGAGGCACCTTCTATTACTTGCCATATTTAGCATATTTCATTTTGTCTTGTTACCTGTGCTTTAATAATTATAAAATGTGGCAGTGCTGCATCAATAAAGGAAACTCAGGGCCAGATCTCTGGGAAAGGCAGAGATATTAGAGAGAATAAACCTCACAGTCAGATCTCACCCAGCTGTCTTCCAACTTCCTCAGCCTCACTCCTCCTGGCCTCTTCTGCCTGCCATGTCTTTCTATGCCTGCCTTAAATACTTTCTTTGCTCAGTTAAGGCATGGCACCACCACTGCCTGCCTGGGAGCCTGGAACTCCTTCTGTAAACAAGATGACCTCAGATTGGATTAAGGTCATAGGTCATCACTCCCAGGATATTCCTGTGCTGGGATTAAAGGTGTGAGTTACCACTGTCTGATCCTCCTAGACTGACTATGGGTAGATCCCTCCTCTGATATCTCCAAATTTTTTTTTTTTTTTTTTTTTTTTTTTTTTTTTTTTTTTTAACATTACAAAATATCCCCACATGGCAGGGTACAGAGCATTTGCTTAGCGCATGTAAGGATTTAAGTAGGATCGAGGGGAAGGAGAGACTCAAAATGATAAGCGCTTGGACAGGCATGGCCTTGCTTGTTTGATGTGAACAAAGGCTGTCAGGGTGAAGCTCTCTGGACTGGGGAGAGCACCGCTGGGCAGTCAGAACATCACAGTCCTGTCTGCTTTGCTTTTAGATGTTCCTTTCTTTGTCTACTGTTGTCAAGAGTGGGATGGCAATATTACGCCGTGCTCTTCACACAAGAGACAGTAGAGGTCTGCTTTTCATCGGACTAAGTCAGATATAAGCTAACATAATCACACAGTCGCTCACACTTTGTTTCTTAGCCCTCCCAGGTTTTACATTCAAGACCCGAGATTTTGCAAGGTATAATACAGAAAACAGTTTACTGTCCTTAGTAATTTAACGGCTAAACTAAGAGACATTATCAGCTGCCTTTCGGTAGAGCAGATATAACTACTTGCCTGTCTCATAAACAACCTTCATTACAGTTTCTTTGGTATCCCCCCTCATCCTCCAAATCAGCTCCAGGTTATGGTGTTTTATCAGTGATGTTGACTTTACTGAAAGGTTTATGGGGAGGCAGAGGAGTTAGTTACATTATACAGAACACAGCCAGGAGCCCTGAAAATAAGCTTCAGGGAGCACAGAGCTCCTTCTGTACCCAACTGTGCCTTTGTGACAGGGCAAAGTGAGTGAGTCTTTTTCAATTCACTAATCCCAGCTTTTCTTGCCTTTAGAGGTTTTCCCTAGGTTAAGTATCCTGGGCAATATAGCCTCTTCTATGCTCCCTTCGTACACTGTCAGAAAATTTAACAAGGAAAAAAGGAGGGTTTCTTAAAAATATCATTTTAAAAAAATTATGATGTTGATGATGGTGTATGTACGTGTTTGTGTGTGTGTGTGTGTGTTTGTGTGTGTGTATGCGTGTGCAAACCTGAAGGGTTTTCTTTGGGTGCTTGTCTTTATTTATGATCCATCATTTTTGTTTTTGAGATGGGTTTTCTTATTGGCCTCAATTCACCACATATCCTAGACTGTGTGTGTGTGTGTGTGTGTGTGTGTGTGTGTGTGTGTGTGTGTGTGTGTGTGTGTGTGTGTGGTGTTCTGGAAACTGATTCGAATCCTTGCACTTTTGTGGCAGCTCCATTACCATCTGAACTGTCCGTGTTCAGACAGCATTACAAAACCTGAAGATAGCCCACTGGAAGACTGAAATAGTGGAGATTGTTTCTTTTTAAAGACAGACATGAGGCCCTTAGTTCCATCCACCCTAAACCTCTGATCCTGACTCTAAGCTTTGCAGCTGGGCAGCTAGTAGAAAGTCCAGAACATGGAGGAAGAAGGCTGCATACAGCAACTCAGATGAGCTTGGGTTGGAAACCTTGGGTGTTTTATGGCAAGTTTTATTTTTTTGCTAAGTGTAATGAAGTTCCCACACTTGAGTTTAGAATGTTTCAATAATTCTCTTTTTGCCTTCACCCTCACAATGACCACCAACTTACTAAGCCTACATGCTTCTAAATTGTATAAATATTAGTGAAGTGGCATCTGGATTATGCATAACATTTATACCATGTATGCAATGGTAATTCCTGGTGTAGGTACTGTAACTGATTCATCATATCTGCCTCAACAGTTCTTTCTTGTAAGACAGTTCAGAAAAACTTGGCAGTAAGATGAAATAAGCTTATGATTCTCCATAAGGAAATTCCACCAGTGATATTTCAGCCCACATTTGTTATTAAAGTCTGGGGAAGTCTTCAAGGATGGAGATTTAATTTAAACATTCCACAGAAACTTTCTTTCTGCATAAAGAAAGATTGACAATTTTCTAAGAAATGGATTTTCAGGTCTGTTTTGTGGTTTTCTAAATATTTTTATTATACTTAATTTTCTCTCATTACTAAAAGTCACATGACCCCATTTTTTTAATATAAAAATGAATTCAAAAAGGTAGGGTATAAGTAATTATATAGTAATTGAACAGGGATTAAAACTTAGGTCAACTAGGTGTGAATCACACTGTTTGCTTTTCCTACCGTTTTGCTATTAGCATAAATAATCAAAGTCCATGCTAAGTCTTGGGTCTTTGGCACAGGAACATTTTGGTGACGAGAAAGAAAAACATCCCATCTTGACTTTCATTCTCTGTCTTTCTTAAGACTGTGGAACATGAGAAAAATTTTAATTTTCTAACACTATAAATTAATCATACTTCATACCATAGCTGTACAATCATTTCCAAGGCTGTAGTAAAGCATACACTGGGTGCTTAGCTGTCAACTGTTCCTTTGGTACAGCTCATTAATACTACACATTAATTCCTAAAATCATTCACTCATTTATTCACACTTTCAGCATAGATTAGTTGCACATATTTAGCTCCATGTTCTATGAAAGTATAAGAAGGGTAGAATTTCCCAACCTAGAGGGTCTTTTCAAGACCTAAACCATTAAGTAGGAGTCAGGAGTGATGATCCATATGAAATCATCAGGGTAGATGGTTCTAATTTTACCTTAGACATGATGCTGACTTACGAGTTACATGATCTTGGTATAGAATATATACTCACCAGCTATTTTTTTTTTTACCTTGACTAATGATCATATCATATTGCCACCATATTAGATTTCTGTAAAAAGAGTATAATTCAGATAAATGTAGCTACTTCTACATAAACTTGAATGGGAGGAAAAACTCATCCCTTGACTAGACCATTACACAGTTACAAAATTTGATCAACTTTACAATTAAGACTATTTGTCATGCATCGTGAATTAAAGTCACATGTAGCCCATGTGCATAACCATGAGCTCTACACAGCTTCACAAATCAGATTCAGACCGATTTTCTGCAGGGCAATTGGAAAACTCTACATTTTACTATAATGTGGTTTTGGAAGCTGGGGATAGCTTAATAAGAAAAGGATTTTAACCCCAATGCATGTTTTGAGAAGATCACTTGGGGCCAAAGTGATAAGCTGGCCCAACAAGCAGAACTCTCGCTCCAACCTGCACATGTATCGTCTGCTTGTTGGAAATACAATCAATTTTCCAGTGTAAACACTAGGTCTAGAAACACATACAAACAAAAGGCAGGGTTTAGCTCAGTAGCACAGCATATACAAGGTCCTGGGTTAATCCCTGAACTACCACCCATACACCAAAAATAC
The DNA here is from genome assembly GCA_033318265.1 of Phyllotis vaccarum. Classification (NCBI taxonomy): domain Eukaryota; kingdom Metazoa; phylum Chordata; class Mammalia; order Rodentia; family Cricetidae; genus Phyllotis; species Phyllotis vaccarum. The sequence goes on from JARWLC010000011.1 coordinate 75,913,881, forward strand.
CTGGGGGAAAAAAAGTAAGCCAAATGAACCATCTATAAACCACTCCAGATTCTCTGCAAATATTCTAGAACAAAACATGAGAAAAACTCCTAAGTTCTGGGCAGATGAAGAAAAAAAGCTTCTTAAAAAATAAAACATAAAGGCATTATGGCTTTAATTTATTAAGTCCACAGACTTTAGTTCAGTTGAAACCCAAATCACTGATGACCTCTAATCACTGATGACCTCTGTGTGTGACTGTAAATCTGTACTTTACAGTTTATTACACCTTGCCTTGTATTATTTTGCCAATTTGGATAATGATGTAGGAGCCAAAAAGAGGGACCTCATATGCTGTTTCTAAATATTTACCTGCTCTTAGTTTGGATCATGATAACAGTTTTAAGCTCCTATATATATTTAGATTCCATTTACATAATAGCTCATAAAAGGACCCATTCAAGGCTATTTTTCAAGAAAATTATGAAAACTCAGTCAAACCTGCAGTGGTGACTTTAATCTATAAAAATGATCTATTCTTAGAAAAAAGCTAGAAAATTAGAGGAAAATAATGAAATCCAGAAACAGTGTTAGTTGGACCAAAAAGAAATTAACTCAAAAAGATATTTTGTTCTTGAATTTGGATCATCTGTTTCTTCATAAGAGATTTCAATATGTTGAATTTGGAGTAAGTACCACACAATTCTTTTGAATGCAGTACTATAATTAATAAGCAAAATAGCTTACATCTGTGGTTATAACCGTGTGTGTGTGTGTGTGTGTGTGTGTGTGTGTGTGTGTGTGTGTGTGTGTGTGTGTGTGTGTGTTTGGTTATAAATGTGTATGTGTGTATATATATGTGTGTGTGTGTGTTTGTGTGTGTGTGTGTGGTTGGTTATAAATGTGTATGTGTGTATATATGTGTGTGTGTGTGTGTGGTTGGTTATAAATGTGTATGTGTGTATATATATATGTGTGTGTGTGTGTTTGTGTGTGTGTGTGTGGTTGGTTATAAATGTGTATGTGTATATATATATATACGTGTGTGTGTGTGTATAAAGTGCTTATATACACACACATTTATAGATGTTAATATATAACTTACCTCTAACTATGTAATATATAAAACAACTTCATGTTAGGTTGTTATCTGAGGAAGTTCTCTAGGCTACCATGTTAAGAAATTCTCTTAAATATAACTTAAAAAAGAAACACATGGACTCTTAAATAAAACTGTAATTTATATGAATTCCATCACTGAACTCATTTTGAAGCCTGATAAGAAGAAAGTGCTGCTGAATTCACCACTGCGAAACTTTAAAACATGAACCTAGAGTTTGACTGTGGGTTTCTGTAGTACTGGGGCAACTCTTTGTCTGAATATCTGAATTACTATTGAAAACTGTCAAAGGAAAGTGGTCACAGGATGCTCTGGTTAACATGTACCAAAAATGTCCAAGTTCCTATCATCAGAGGATAACAAAGATTTTGCAAGATAAAGTCAAGGCCTGAAAACTCTCCTTAGGTTGAGTAGTGATGTAACTATAATTGCTCTCAATTTTTGCAAATTCCACATGTTGAAACAGTTTGCCAGACACATACACACACACACACACACACACACACACACACACACACACACACACACACACACACACACAAACTTAAGGATAACCCTTAGGGTTCATTCATGATTTACAATGCATTTAGAGTTTTTAATCTTTGAAAACTGGTCAGAGGCAGCTCTGAGAAACTATGGTTATTTATCCAATTAACAAATCACCACAAGGAAGTGCATTTTAAAACTGAGCTCATTAAATTGGTGATTATCCCATTTCCAGCCACTCTCCACGAACTCCCCCGTCCAGGCCCCTTATGTAAGGTACGTACATCTTACTGTGTATTGCATCTTCTCAGTGATAGGGCTGAATTTCATGTCTGCAAGCCCTGGTGTTACCAATTCTTACCAGAGTTGTGAATCTGCAAAGGTTGCCTTGCCTAGGTTCAGTTTTCTCATTTATAAAATAGAGGTAGGTACCAGTGAGAAGGCTAAGTGGTTAAAGGTGTCTGCTGCCAACCAACCAACCTGAGTTCGATCAGCAGAATCCACATGGAGGAAGGAGATGACATTCCTTTTCTGTTCCTTTTCCTTTTTTTCCGTGTGTGTGTGTGTGTGTGTGTGTGTGTGTGTGTGTGTGTCTGTCTGTCTGTCTGTCTGTCTGTATCTGGTGTGCAGGTATATACGCATGTTCTCATGCATACAAGGACACACTGATGTGTGTGCCTGTGTATCTGGAGGCCGAAGGATGACGTCGGGAATCTTACTTGATTTCTCTTCCATCTTACTCACTATGGTAAGATCTCTCAGCCACACTTAGAGTTCATCAATTCAGCTAGTCTCTCTAGCCAGCTTGCTCTTGGGAATTTTCTCTGCTTTTCTTGGTTTTAACTACTGTTGGGCCACCAAGCATACTCAGCATTTATGTAAGTTTTGTGCATCTGAAATCTAGGCCACTTGACTAACAAACACATTTATGGCAAAGCCACCTTTCCAGGCCCCATTCTAATATTTTAGCAATGCTAGAGCATTTCCATTCTTCATGCTTCACTTCTAATAGCATCTCATCAGGGACAGTCTCCATAGCTGTCTTGTAATCTATCTACCTGTCTATAATAACCTCATCTAATGCCAACAAGCACAGAGCATTTACCCTGTGCCAAACTTAGTAGCAGTGGAAAATCAAAAATAAAAGACATGCACACATACCCACAGACCCATACACATTCACACACACACACACACACACACACACACACACACACACACAATCATACACATACTCATGCATAGATATATACAGACAAATATATGAAGCATAAATTATGCTTCTTTGAGTATAATTTACTCTAAGAGTAAAAAATTACATATATAATTTTTGTTTACTTTGGGAATAAACAAAACTTCACTATAACCTGCACCTTCCCTACCATTCCTCACATAACTCCATCTGTGTCCTGCAGTTTCTTAAACATGAATTGATCTTTCATGACTACCTTTTGAAATCGTGGGTTGCAGAATAGAAATCTAGTCTGTGCTGTGTGCACTGAGATGGGTACAAGGTGAGACACACAACATAGATTCTAAGTGATTCATTGATGCAAGAGAAAATGGAACAGCTGCCATCAAACACCACACATACACATGTACAGAGACAAACACACACAGAAAGGCAGACACAGAGAGACTGAGTCAATCTGAAAGTTACACAGTGGTTATACTACTGAGAAATGTAGGTCCTAAATTTCACTCTGCTGAGGAGAAGTGTCTTGGCAAAGAAAAGTATCTTGGGACATACATATGTATATAAAGGTATAAGAAATAACATTTTTACTGCTTTTGTTTTAAAACCCTACTGTGGCTCTTATATGCAAATGAGAGCTTGAGTATAATAGAAAAAGCTCTACGGTGCTCTGCTCAAACTAGTAATTTTCTGTCTGCGTTCTTCGGTCTTAGTAATAACGTCTACTTTTCCATACTATAAATGCTTCAACCCCAAGGGGACTTTATAGTTGCTGATGTGCACAGTTTAGAAGCTGTTTCCTGGCCCTATCTTTCCAACAGATCCAGAAGTCATGGGACACAGTTCTGGCCAATAGATAAAAGCAGAAGTCACAATGTGCCATTTCCATGGGAACTCTTGGCTAGTTGGTGTCTTGACCTCTTGTTTTCTTTCTGCCTGATGTAGGATTCTATGATGAAGTGGTGACCTCCTCACACAGAGTGAGCAATGAGAAAAATTAACAGCCTCTGTTTCAATAACTTAAAGTGTTACCAGCGAGCACTCTCTAAGCATGGCGTTATTGAAACAGTGACCCCCTCTCTCTTTCACACACACACACACACACACACACACACACACACACACACACACACACACACACACACACTGAAGGATGTATGTGCACATCCTTCAGTCGTTCATAGCAAATTCAAGCATTACAGTTGCGTAGTAGACAAAAAAAAGTGTGTCTCAATCTGTTTTACTAGCACATATCTAACCTATAACTTTTTAAAGATAATGCAATCATAACTTTAAAAATTAATACATGTGCATAATGAGACAAAACCTGCCTGAAGAACAGATGAAAATTACATTTTGAAGCATATGTTACTGAACCCTGGCTTTAAAGTTATTTTAGGCAGAAATATTTTTGGAATTTTAGATTAACCATATTATTTTTAGCACAGAATGTGACATGACCTTTATCATTATGATTTCTTTGATAGATAATGTAAGGTAACATTTTTATACTGCCTTCTATCTTAGAAACAAAATTCACTTATCATGAATTAGTTTGTCTGATATGGGACATATAAAAATAATGAAATTGAATATTTTATTATGGAAAAACTATATAGCTTTAATGGAAAAGGAGGAGTTTCAGAGAATATCACAGACATAAGAACTTCTAGATCCATCCTTGTGATTGAAAATTTATCTTCAGATCTGACTACTGGAGCAATAGGTCTCCTTTCTTCAGAGATAAATGTTAAATAGTCCCAAGAAAGAAAAACACAAGAAATAAAAATATTAGTAAATCACAAAACTAGCAAATGACTTGCAATAAGAATAGTTGTAAAGAGAATACAGAACTTCAACACTTCAACAACAGGAAACACTTCAATTAGAAAACGGTGAACAAAGGAAGTGACGCATCTCCAGAAATGACAAAATGTAACAGATACACGGAGATGTGCTTCTCCAGGAGCTGTTTGAGAAGGCCAAGTCAAAGCCATGGCAAGACACCACTTCACACCCTCAAAGACGATGGCTACTTTTTAAATAAGCACACTGAAAATTAAGTGATGAGGATGTGGAACAATAAGCATTTCCATTGTTTGCTACTGGGAATGCAAAGAATCCAGTCACTTTGGGAAAGTATTTGAGAGCTTCTCAAAATGCAAAAGATGAAGTTTCCATATGAATTTCCATAGCAATGCCACTCATAAACATATACTCAAGACAAATGATAATTTATCCACAAAAGCCTGAACAATAATATTCAGGGAAGACATTCAGAAGAACCGAAATATAGAAATAACTCTAAGTCCCTCAACTAATTAATGAATAAACAAACAATGGTAATACACACATTGAATATAATTTGCCAACTAAGATGAATGAAATAATGACACACTAATGACTACGCACATGAACATCCAAAGCCTTATGCTAAAGGAAATATGTCAATCAGAAAACCTGACACTGACTCCTGTTTTTGGAAAAGTCCAGAACAAGCACATCTGTATGGTCAGTCAGTGAGCAGTTGACTTGAGATGGTAATGAAGCAGGTAACCGTGAGGTGTGAAAGTTAGACGACACAGGGTTTTACCTGGATTGATTGTAGCTCCATAAAATGCCAAAAGCTATTGTATTGCATGCTTTAGATGGGAATTTGGGGGGATGTGTTATTTGAGCCTTATTTCTATACACACATATATATGATACTAAATATCTCTTGACAAACAAACATTAAATTTATTTCAACTTAAATTTGAGTAGTACTATTGAAATGTCAGAGGAATAGAGAATTAAACTAACGTTTAAAAAGATTTATTTTTAATTATTTATATGCTTGTGTCTGTATATAGCTATATTCTCGAGGATGAAGATTCCTGTGGTAGCATTTGAGTGCCCTGAAGCTAGAGTTGCAGGTGATTGTGAGCCAGGTGCCATAAGCCCCATGCAATAAAACCAAAATCACAACCTCTGTAAAAGCAGTATCTTTATGCCAACTCTCCAGTCTCATAACTAACTTCTTTGTATATAAGATATTAAGATACTTTAGCTGTGTAGCATATCGTTTATTTTTATAGTGTGTGTGCGCATTATGAGCATGGGTATCAAACTCAGGCCATTAGGTTTGCAGGCAAACACCGTTGCCCACTGAGCAATCTCATCATCCCTGTACATCTTATTTCTAACAGAAGTGAGATGTTTGCATACAGGGTTCTGTATTTTTCTCACTAGCTTCTCTGGAAGGCTTTAGGAATTTTTCCACTTATATTTGCTCTGCCTGCCAAGTCAAAGGGTTATGTTAAGCACTCAAGTTGCTTTTATTTTTGAGTTGGCTGGAGGAATTCTCCACAAAGAGATGCAATATCAACCCTTTTATGGGTTTGTTATCTTTCACTGTGGTCTGCACAGTAGCTTTTACTTTCCTTTTCCCTGTAAACAAAACTTCTCTCCAGACACGTAAGTGGAAATTCAGCTTTAATGTGTACAGTTAAACTTATTTTAAAAACCTCCTATCCATTCTTCAAGTAATGTTTTGAACAAAATATGTGGTGATATATTGTATATTAAATAAAATAGTCTTTCAGAGATCTGTCTGGATCTCTGTGAATTCAAGGCCTAAAGCCAAGCAGTGGTGGTACACTTGGGAGGCAAAGGCAGGAGGATCTCTGTGAGTTCAAAGCCAGCCTGGTCTACAAAGCAAGTTCTAGGACAGCCAGGATTGTTTTACAGAAAACATTGTCTTGAAAAAACAAAAACAAAACAAAAGGTTGGAGAAATTGTTCTGTCCTCCAATATTTCAGACTATTTTATTAAATATACAGTATATCACCACAAATATATAATTGTTCATAAATGTCTTAGAGTTTCTATTCTGTAATAGCCACCATGACCAAAAGCAACTTGTGTAAGAAAGGGCTTATTTCAGCCTGCATATCTCTGACGACATTGCATCACTGAGGGGAGTCAAGGTCAAAACTCAAGACAGGAACAGATGCTCAGCTATAAAGGAACACTGCTCACTGGCCTGCTCTTCATGGCTTGCTCAGTCTGCTTTCTTATACAACTAGGATCACCAGCCCAGTGGTGACACTGCCCTATTATATCAATCAGAAATTTAAAAAAAAAAAAAAATCCCTACAGATTTGACTACAGGTTAATTACATGAAGGTATTTTTGCCATTAAGATTCTATTTTTCAAAATGTCTAACAAAAAACCCAAACATGAAAATGTATGTTACCAACAATCTTGGAAAGCTATAATGACTTTTATTTAATGTGCTTCTGGGAATCAAACTCAGATTCTTATGCTTGCATGTTAAGCATGTTATTGACAGATCCTTTAATGCATTTTTAAAAAATTAAATCCTCAAACCCATTGAGCAGTATCACTGCAATCCTTGTATCAGTGATGGAATCACACCATACAGAGTTCTTTACTAGCTAGCATATACCGAAGGTCTTGGAGGCAGATAGATACAGCAAGATCTGGTTTTTAAGTACTAACACTCATTGCTTTCTGTCGCTTTACTTGAGAATGAATAGATACTGTTAAATGACAGCTGTGAGGACACTCAGTTCTTCACTGAGAGACAGACCTAAATTCAATTTTCAGTTATGCACAGATTATAATGCTGAATAAGGACAGATTTTAGGACAAGCAGTCAAGATACACAGAACCGCTACATAGTTTTAAAACTTCAGGATGTATTTTAGGGTAAGAAAAAAATGCAAGACACTTCAAAGTAGAAATTATATGTACTTGTTTTATGATTTAGAAAGATGGTTTGTATGACAATGATTCTAGTAGGAACACCATTAATGCAGAAATGACTTAGATAATACTTGTTAAACACTGAATTAAAGAAAAGAAGTTCATTATTTTTCTCTTCTAATCCCACAAGGAAATACTTTTCATCCTTTATAGTCAATGATTTAAGACACCACTTAGTCTCAAATAATCCCACAAAGGCTTATATTAATTACAAACTGTTAGGCTTATGGCTCAGAATCATTACCAACTAGCTCTTTTAACTTAATGCAACCCATTCTTATTAGTAATCTATGTATTGCCATGTGGCTCCATGGCTTTACCTGTGTTCCATTACATCTTGCTTTCTTAGGTGGCAACTTGAGTTTATGACTGACTCTGCCCTGCTTAGATTTCCAGTCTGCCTCCAAGCTGCCTTGCCAAAGGCCAAAACAGCCTCTTCACTAACAAATAGAAACATAGCACCTTAACTATATACAGAAAGACATCTCACAACAAGGAAATCTTTCTCTGTCTTTTTTAAAAAGTTCATTTAAGTTTCAAATGTATCTGAAGGTCTGAAGTGGCTGCTAAGCATCTAGATTTCCATTAATCACACAGACTAGGACATGGGCCGCTGCCATCCAGATATTGGACTGAAAGTACTAACGTAAATTCAGACGAAAAGATAAAAGTGTTAATCCCAGGGTGCACGTTCTTTCAAAGGGACTTAATGGAAATGTTTTGTTTGGACCACTCTTACCCATCAGAGGTAGATCAAACCACCTCATGTCTGGAGAGAGCCAGAAAAAGAGGAGTTGAAAGCCTAACAGATTAAAACAATGTCAAGGGCAGACATACTTTGAAGATGGGGCTCTTACTGCTGAAATCTTTCCATCCATTAACTCATTAAGTATCCAGTGATTGCCACCAGCTAGGCTCAAGTGGCATTAGAGAGACAAAAATAAATCAGAGCGAGTTTGCTTTAACAGACTTTATTTATATAAGGAAACAAATGTGTAGGTGAAGAATTAGAGTACCATGCTATAACTCTTAAAATATCTACTTCTCAAAGCAGTGTGCCATCTATTTAAAGCACAGTTTTAGAGTGGAAATGGGCTAGAGAGATGGCTCAGTAGGTAAGAGCACTTATGCTTGTAGAGGTCTACAGTTTAGTTCCCAACATACAAATCATCAGCTCACAACTGCCTGAAACTAGAGGTTGAGAAGAACTAATACCATCTCATGGCCTTCATGGGCACCTTCTCTCTCTTTCTCTCTCTCTCTCTCTCTCTCTCTCTCTCTCTCTCTCTCTCTCTCTCTCTCTCTCTCTCTCTCTCTCTCTCTCTCTCTCTCTCACACACACACACACACACACACACCCCTACCTTCATTTATGTGAAGGGGCCTTATACAAAAGACTGTATGTACAGTGGCTTGGAGGATAAAACACTAGTTCCAAATAGTTCAGTGAACTATTTAGAAAGAGAGGGTTTCTTTACAAATAATATGTATTCACAATATATTCAGGAAAGAGTGCATGGTATGGCACCTCTCATATGATGGACCAAGACTTGGCGTACTTACACCAAAAACTTAAAGGCAATGTTGCCGTGTTCATATTTGCACGTAGGAAAGATTATATCTAAGAAACTAAATATAATTGGCTGGAGTCAGTGAAAGTGAACATCTGCCAAGAGAAAGACATATTATGAAATGATTTATAATCTGGGAAAGAGAAAGGTCTAAGGAAGACCAGTATAAAGACAGATGCCAGGAATTGAGGAGAATGGGAAGGAGAAGACTCATACCTAAGGTGGAATTTTATTTACTAAAAGAACATAAATCAGGACTGACTCTGAAGGAATAATATACTCCTCACAATTTGTACATTTACATACTGTCCTATACATGTTCATACAAAAAGATTCAAATTCCATGGCAACATGCCTTCCACTCATATATCCTGTTACTTTGGAGGTATTCCAGAAGTAACAAGCTACTAATTTAAGTATAGAAGGGTAAGATGTAAAGCCAAGAATAAAGCATGAACAAACGGGAGATGCTAAGAGATAGCTCAATGGTTAAGAGTACATCCTGTTTTAGCAATGGAGCCGAGTTTAGTTCCCAGCATACATATTGGGTAGCTCACAATCATCAGTACCTTCAGCTCCAGGAGAGCTAGTGTTCATGGAACCCAGTAAGCATACGACATTTACAGACATAGACATATAAATAAAAACAATCAAGAGAAATCATCTCATTAAGAGAGTTGTACTTGAGTCTAATCTATTGTTAGCACCATAACTTGCTTGTAAGGACTCTTCCCATGACCTGTACTCACAATATCTACAAGTTTCTTCAATATAGCATGGGATCATTAATATAGCATTGTGGGTTGAGTTACATCACTTTCCATAAGAAAGGAACATGGAATTGTTCAAGAGAAATATTTCTCTCACATCATTGTCAATATTCACAATGATGCTTGCCATATTGTTGTCCTATGTGGTGTAATCAGCTCTTGATATGCTCATTTTAAATGAGAGACTCTGTCCAAACCTTCTTATATGCAAAACATGACTGCAAAGCTCTTCATAAATGCTACTGCTGATGTAACTCAACATAACATCTAATGTCAAGTTAACCCTTCAAATACTCATGGAGTCTACCCAATAATTCTTCTTACTAAGCAAGAACTCCATAGGTGTGTGATATGGGAATGCCTTTCTGTAGGCTGTGAATAGCAATCTTTAAATAAAGGGGCTATTTTGGCCCATTACAGGCACCATAGAAAAAGTAGGAGGAGAAATCAGAATAGGTAGGAGGAGCAGGGCGGAGTCAGAGAGAGACAGAAGGGGCCAGAAGCCCAAAGGAGCAACATGTAAGGAACACAGGTAAGCCACGGGCCACGTGGCAGAAAGATTAATAGAAATGAGTTGATTTAAGATGTAAGAGCTAGCTAACAATGTGCCTGAGCCATAGGCCAAACAGCATAAACTTAATATAAGCGTCTGAGTCATTTCTGGGGCCCTGAGCAGCTGTGGGTGGCTAAGGGGTCTGGCGCTGCAGGTCTGTGGGTCTGGGCCTCTGGCTGCCTAAGGCCGAGAAAACACAATGTAACAGGTGTGGGTGTATATATCGTTATATTTTCCATCATAGACCTCTCCATGTTTAATCGTTCCTTTAACTTACAGTTTTTTCCATAGGTTTTTAGCAAATATGACTCTGCATAAATCCTTTCCTCCAATATTACTACCATTAATATGCTAGTAAATAAATAAATTAATAGATTTCCTAAGGTGTATTTTGTCAGGATTTTTACAAGGTATTGTGGGCCACGGCCAAATTATGCTTATAGCAATTGATAATTCAGATGGCAACCCACCAGATGAATGATTCTCTGATGGAATACCCTGTCAACAAGGCTTATGGACCACTGACTCTGAACACTGTTGCTTCCATCTATAACTTCTTGTGCAGTAACAGCTGTAATATCTTCTTATTTATCATACATTTTCATGTAATGTGTACATGTAATCTCATGATTATATACATCTCAATCTTATAGGCACACATATTTGTGAGTGATCAAAAGATGACTCCTTTTCTGGCTGTACAATTATGATGTATAGAAAATATTCTAGGATATGATTCACAGCTAGATGTATTGTCCCAAATAGATTATAGACACTTAAAAGCCTGCTTTGTTTCTATTACTCAGACTAACACCAGAAAATAACAATTTCTCCTCGGTCTAAGACAAACTACACGCAATTAGTTCATTTTTACCTCAGAGCAAGTTCAAAATAGACTAAAGGCTTATGTAAATAGATCATAAGTTTAAAACTTTACAGCTGCACAAGGCAGAGTTTCAGGTATCTAACAAAGGTTATTAGCACAAAGCAACCTAAGATATGATGCAAATTCCTCATTTGCTAACTGACAACTTAGATCAGCAGCCACAGCCCAAAAAGGTGTCGAGCACCTTGTCCCTGCCTATGCATGTTCATGGTAAATGGCTCTGTTCCTTATAGTTTATTCTAGAAATGTGCTATGAACTTGAGGGTTTTGAAACGTTTCTTAGGATTTCAAGGAGTTTGAAAGAAGTATGGAGAGAGCCTTGTAGGGAGAGGAGCCAGGAGAAAGGAGCAGAAAAGAAGCTGTAACTTAGAGAAGTAGAAGAAAAAAGAGATATTATTGAAATAACACATGTGTGAGAGACATTTTGTTCATCCTCAGATACCTAAGGCTTCCTTTGCTTGCTGTAGCATCTGATCTGAAACCCTGAGAAGTCGTTGGGTCTGGCTCCTCAAAACCTCGATGTTTTCTTTCTGTATTTGCAGATTGTAGAGTTAAGAAGGTAAAAAATATCCTCATTTGACAACTATAGAGAATATCCTCCATTCTTGGACATAGCACAAACGATTGTTTTAAAAATCATATCATTATATACTTTAGATTTTTTTAATGAGAATGAAGTTTTAGTAGATGTGGTAACTGTTTATGAGTCACTCAGGGTTTACACCTTATAACAAGGTCTCTGTGACTGGAGTCTCTTTGATACTCAATTAATTTCACAGTTACTTAAGATAGCAAAATTATTGTCAAAATAATAATTTCATTACATAATAACTGCCTAGCCTCTTCACTGACATCAAAACTCCCTGATGATATTATATTACTCAAAGGTCAAATAAGTAATATACACTCACACACACTCCTACACATTCACACTCGCGTTGTCACACACATACACAGGTGAAATTCTTCATGAAGAGTAAGTCTTGGTTGCACTGAGTCGGCAATGTTCAGACACTGATCTGCCTTCTTTGACATGGTTTCTTATTCATTCCTATGAAGTAATGATGTCAAATAACTGGGAACAAAGATGCTTTCTTAGCTGATGTGATTACAAGATTAGATCCTCTTAGTATGAAATAATTTTTGAAATGTAAACTATACACTTTGTAAATTTAATAAGGTCAGCAAAAAATAAACAATTTAAAGAGCATTATTTTTATATCAAATAAGAATAATTTTTAAATGATTGTTTCTAACACCTTATAAACTATAGAGTAATATAATAAATTTATGCACATAGACCCAGTTGCTTTGAGCACAATGGAATCAGTTTGCTGAGTTACAAATTTAACAGAAAACATATATGAAAAAAGAAGAGGGGAGGGAAGGAGAAGGAGGAAGAGAGGGAGAGAGGGAGGGGAAGAGTGAAGGGGGAGAGGAGAGAGAGAGAGAGAGAGAGAGAGAGAGAGAGAGAGAGAGAGAGAGAGAGAGAGAGAGAGAGAGAGAGAGAGAGATCTAACTGTTTGAAGCTGGGAGGAGAATGATTTAGGGATTAGGAGAATCTTGTTGGCCTGGGGATCAAAGCACCTTGCTTTGGGGTGAAATATCAGAGAAACAGACTCGAATATTGTCATAAGGAAGAGTGTTTTTCTTTACAAAATCCAAACCAGACAGAAAGTCTCTCCTTCATTCTTGGGATCCCAACTCTGACTTCCAACAAGGTTTAATAAACAGTCAAAACTTCAATTTCAGAAAGAGTTTCCAAACATGGGTGCTTTCTAGGACCGTGAACACTACTTCAGCACCATAATTAACATGTGCGTGTCAGAAAGCCTGGGGGTGGACATGATGGATCTCTGTTCCAGGTTTTAATATGTGGAGCTTAGTGAGGCCTGCACATTTCTCCTAATTCGACAATTAAGATTCATTTGAAAGCATAATATTTTTTAATGAAGTCTTTTTCCATGGTACCAATTCCTAATAAAAATATATTATGGAATAATCAATATGAACTCATCCTTCTAGCCAATCTTTCAACACTATATTTGAAACTATTACTTGGTGGCCATACTGAATTTACTTCATGGAATATAGAATGATTTTCCCCTATCTGGAGAAAGTAACCATGAGAGGTCAAAGGTCAAGTGTAGCTGCCTGTAGGACTACTGGATTGTGGCAAAGATTATAAGCTTTAGTTTGTGTGCATACACTAAGCAAATAAGAGACACAATCATAGTTTTTATTAGACTTTGTTGATCAATTATAAGAAATGAAAAAAGGATCTATCTCTTCAAATTCAAATGTGCATTTAAGTTGAAGAACCTGCATATAAAATCTGTACACTGTTCATGTACAAAAAGTAACTAAAATAAGAAAAAGAAGGATTATACTATGATGGTAGTCTCTCTTAAAATATATGAAACAGGATACCAAAGGAAAAGAATGAAAAAAATGTGATTTTTAGAGTTGGGTCAGTCCTCAAATCTGTGTCCAATCAAATTGGGCACAGAGCTGACACCCTTCATGGTTCTCCAAAGACCTCAACCAGTAACATAAAGATGGATAGGCTTGTGAGGGCAACAAACTGAATGTCTTAGGATGACAGTAATCCATCTCACCATTATGTAGAGCAGGGTATCTGCAGAGCCTTGTTCCTTGAGAAACCTTCTTGTCCAATTCTAACTATTAGTGTTTTTGTTGGCAAGAGTGGAATTGCTTAGTCTGTGGATAGATTATGAGAACCTTCCCTCTGCTTCCAAGAGACATTTTCCCTTAGTACATTTGTCTGTATATTCATACCTGCCTGTTCTAGGTATTAATCATGTTGGAGAAGGGTGCATCACAGGGCAGTCTTTATAATTTAATTATCTCCATATATACCAGCACTCTCTTCTGATGTCTTCCAGTGCTGCAGTCACATGGGTACTTGTCCCCATATAGATACACATGCATTAACATAATAAAAATAAAAAAATTAGAACTGAAAACACACTCTATTCTTCATGCTTAGTATATCCCTTGTTAGGAGCAGATGAAATCTTGAGTGAATGTGTATCGATGACAAGAGCATGGCCATGTCAAGAACTCAATGTCTCTGACCAATCAGAATGGACAAGGCTTTTGCTTGGTCAGGCTCAGAAATGGTAAAGTCTCCCTTCCTCAGAGTATAGGTGTTGACAAATGATTAACCTTTAGCTAAAAGCCGTGTGTGCAATGTCAACTTCAGCTTCCTTACCCAGATGTTGACTACAACCTGAGACTACTTCTCCTCAGAGACCTCCCACCCCCGCCTCCTCCCCTATTCTGTAGTTGAGAAATGTGCTGAGTTTCCCAACTGTTGCTGGTCCATCTCCATCACAGGGTATGACGCACATCATCCCCAGCTTTTCTGTATATATGCCTGCCATTTCCCTTACTATTATTATTGTTATTATAACTATTATTACTATTCTTTATGTCTTTTACAACATGCCTCCAGATCTCACCCATCTCTCTCTTCTCACCCCAAAATAAAACAAAGTAAAGCCTAAGAGATAAAGGTAGGAGGAGAAAAAATGGAAAGGAAACTCTCGTCACTGAAACTGCAGCATGACAATGAGGCACATGATAAACCCCTTTATCCAAAGTTTTCTAAATGCAGAATGCAGAAAGAATAATCATTCTGTTTAGAAGCTCCTGGTCTTTGCTGCACAATAAATGTTGGGCCCTCACTGGAACTCTTCCTGGACATCCCATTGCTATCCTGTGTCATGGAGATCATCATGTAGCCCTAGGTCTATAGGACTATCTCCTACATGCTCCAGCAGATCACACTGAGTGAACCAACAGGGCCTGGGTAAGTTCGGGTTGGTCAGCCTGACAGCTCTCCCCTGTCTTCACCACCTACCCTAGTCAGGTCAACCCCAAAGTCCTGAGGTCACAGCAGTTTCTTCCACCAATTCATACTCTCAGGCTATACTCTGTTTTATATATCATGTTATTCACAAGTGTCTTGTTGCTACCTGTTTGCTAGATGTTAAGATCCCAGCTTAGTCTACATACCAACAAGAGTGTTTAGAAAGGTCAGGTGCTTCTTCCTGCCTCAGTGGCCTCAGGTGTAAATGGGTCTTAAATAGTAATGGCTCATTATTAAATCACTACAGATACAGAGGTTCAGAAAGATAATAGCCACATAATTATCTTGAGCACTATAAACATCCAAATCACAAGAGAATCCCTATAGAAGCAGATAGTCTGATTTGTTTGCCTTGGCTAGTTTCTAGAGAGGTAGGTGGAGCCTGAGAATGTTTGTGGCTTTGAACATTATATATATATATATATAATATATATATATATATATATATATATATATTCATTTTAAAGTTATACAGACAGACACAAAATGTCTGCTTCTGCATTTTAGTTAGCCACCTCCCTGTATGAAGTGATGGGTTTAAACAGTAAAATAACGATATAATGGGTGGAAAGAAGTCTTGCTCCTGGCATCGGGTATTATAAACAGCAATGAATGCCAGTGTAAACTTTTATGCAAGAGACTGTGTTCTTTGTCAAGCTATGTCTTCCTTTCAAGATACTCTTGTTGCCATTTGTCTGCCCCGGGCCAGTTGCAGTGCTAACAGGGGCCTCTACTCCAGTTGAATAATGTTTTACAGGTTTGCCATGGGGGTCACTCTCTGCGAGGCCTTTACGTCAGAGGGAGAACTCTGAAAAACAGAGAGTGGAAAGATGCCAAGAAATGCAGAGTTCTAGAAGGGAGGGCTGGAGAGCGTGGAAAGGGATACTGCACAGTGCTCACAGTTTTTCTATTTATCCGGCCCTCACTTAATGCCAGGAGCAATGTTTTCATTATTAAGGGGAGGAGAGCAAAGGCAAGGACAAGCACGAGGTTATATAAACACTATTTTCAAATATAAGATTAGAAGTGCTCAGCTAACCCTCCTGACTTACTTTCTCATAGAAAAGGGTAAACCATGCATCTTTTCAAATGTTTGGTATCTAATTATGCATCTGTTATCGCATGCATCCATCATGGTGAACATACAAAGAAAAAGTTTCCTAGTTAGACTAATACATAAAGACGTCTCAGGAACAACATGGCTTGCTTCACTAAGAGACTCAGAGGCATCAGTGACAAATCTCATACTATTAATACAAACTCAGGCTGACATAAAGTGAGAGTCAGTAAAGCCTAACATGAAATCACTTGAAGACCAGTGCCACACAGTAAATGGCATTAAATGTTTTCCAAAGCAGAGTGGGTGATAGCGTTTCCTGAACCTCCTCTACCCCGCAAGCACCACATGCCTCATTATAAACTTATTAAATGGGTTTCAGATCATTTGCAGAACCTCAGGCTGTACTTCCAGATGCTTCGAAGTTCAGAAGGCTCAGTGCACAGGCCCTTATTTAATTCCCTATGTTGACTTGCTCTTATCACAACAAACACATGTGATATAAAAGCCAATTTTCCAGTGGCTTTTAAAATCCTGGATATAATATGGAAACTTACAGATGAATTTCAATGCAGGCAGGACAAGAAGGAAACGAGTTGGTGGGTTCTGACAGGAGAGGGCAGTTTGAGAGGTGTAGTGAGGTAAGAGCAAAACATCTTGTGTACATGTGGAAAGTTTTCAATAAATTAATAAATGTTATTTGTAAAAAGGGAAAAGCCCAATACCATGTCAATAAGAAGGAAACAATACTGGCTCGTAGAAGAAAGTCTCAAAGCCAGCAGAAGTCACTCACTTGGAGCCAGCCAGATGATGAGGCGATAGGATCCTAGGAAGCGAGAGATTCCTACTAGGTGCTTAAGCCAAGGTATGAGAAAGCAAACATGTGCATGCTGACTCCATGGTGATGTCTCCATCACTACAGAGACATCAAAAAATTATCTTCATACCAGTTGAGAAGAGAAAGTAAGTCCAGTAGTTTCCCGTTCTTTATTAGTGATTATCCTTGTCCACAGTTGATGCCATCCTCCAAGGCCTTTACTCCTCTGAACAGAACCCCAGAGTTTATTTCAGTTCATCTTTCTTTCTCAGAGACAGAAAGAAAGCTTGTCTATGGTTGACCATCCACACCAAAAAGCAGTGCTATGCTTCTCTAGTCTTCCTTCATATTCTTCTTACTTTTCCAAAGGAAACCAGGGGACCTCACTCTCATACTCCTAGCAGCACATTTAAGAAGACCCAGCTGAAAATCTAAAGATACCCTCCTCCAAGAAAAGCAAAATATCTTTTGTAAAGTGTATGTGTGTGTGTGTGTGTGTGTGTGTGTGTGTGTGTGTGTGTGTGTGTACGTGTATATATATATTCTGAAAGAGTCTAACCATGGAGGCCAGGCTGTCACCAAGATTCAGACTTGTGAGAGTCAGGATGGTATGTGTGTACTACCTTGCCATACAGTGAAGTATGTCATACTGACACCTCTCCTTTGCTCTAGTGTACATATAGAGTGGCCTGAGCCAGTGATGTTACTGAGGAGGGTATAATCTCATTCAGAGACGGGTCCACCTGAAAGATGTTGGGGCTTCAGGAATGTGCCTACGAAGGACATACCAGTCCTTTCCTGTCTTTTTCTTTGCTTCCTGGCCACCATGAGGAGGAAAGGACTTCTCCATCATGGGCTCCTAGCATAGTGTTCTGTACTACCCAAGAACACAGCAAGAGAACAATCAACCATGGGCAGCAACCCTGGGACTCACATGGCAAAGAAAACCTTTTATCTTATGTTGATCACCTCATACATTTCGCAGCAATTAGAGAAAGCTACATAATGCAACCTTTCATCTAATCTACATGCAAACAGAAAACACTAACAGCATAATAGCCAAGCTCCGTAAGTTTCAGTCATAAAAACAGCGACTGATGTTCCTCCTATGGAATGACAACTTTGACATAATGAGGTCCTTGTTTAAATCACAATTTCCATTTTGCTTCAATAGTAAATTTTTTGAAAAGATGGCTTACAAGTACAAATTGAGAAAATGAAAGATGATATTAAAAGGCTCTAGAGAACTTGAAATCTCTACCCTGATGTTTATAAAGGATTGACAGCAGGATCGTTCTAAAATCCAATATAGGAGTCCCTCAAACTATAACTTCTAGCACTCACGTCAGGTGGCATGGTCAATTTTAAATCCAGCTCCTGGCGATTTAACACCCTCTTCTGGTTTCTGTAGGTACCTACACCCGCATGCACATAGTTGCACACACACATATAAGCAAAGTAACATACATTTTAAAAAAAAGTCTGATAAGATGCAAAACTACGATAATTATACAAATAATAAATAATGTATGTCTTCACAACATTATCCTAAGCATGCCACAGAGGTGACTATATTCAGTCTTCCCATCATACCTATTACTACACCTATTATACAGATGAGAAAACTGAGTCACAGAGTGAGTAGACTTTCTTATACCCATCCTCTGGCCATGAGAAGGTCCTATCCAGTAGCTAACACTGAAAAGTTGTAAGTTAGATCAAGGACCCAGGTGGGTCTTCCAAGGCAGTAAAAGATTTATTCTAGGCTCTGGTTACAGGAAATGTTCGTTTTAGATTTCATTCCTCTTACAATTATAGTATAGTTACAATCTTTACTTATAGTCAAAACAACATGTACTTTTACAATTTATTGTTAATATGTAAAAATAGAATACAATAAATTTAATGATATAACACTACATTTTTCTTTGTATTCTTCAGTGCTTATTTAACTTTTGATTATTGCAAAATTTAAAAATTTAAGAAACACATTACAATACGAACTTTAACACTGCCATCAGAATTGTACAGACTTAATCTGAGGTTTAGATGATAAACATCATCCTTTCTAGTGAATATACACTGTGAACTTGTCAACCCAGTCCCACCTCTCTCCTCAGAGACAAGCTTGGTAAAGTGGTAACCATTCTAGCCTCCGCTTACCTTATTTACAAAACTGCCAAACAGATCATCCTTAAAAACGTATATTGTCCAGCACTCTAGGGCTTCCAAGGGTTAATTGATTCAAACTCTATCTGCTAATAATACGTATCACTGATATCTAAATACTTTGAACAGTAGCAGAATTTGTTAAACCAGACTGTGTCTTCAACTGGGGTGACTCATTCCCAGTTTCTAGGGCTTGTGATAGAGTCCTGGAGGTGAACCAGACAACATTGGTCCTGAGTCTATGATTGTATGCCCTAGGAAACAGGTATAAGATTTGGTATACAATTTACTTTCTCCTCTCTTTAGAAATATATTTAAAAACATGAAACTATCTTGTCTTCATAAAAGTACACATGAAATAATTACCTCATCATACTATGTGTTTCCTTAAAGAGGTACAAGCAATTCAAATGCACTTTTAAGTAACATGGTAAATTATTTTGAAAGGTAGAAGTTTTCTAGACTAACCCATCCACTGTTTTTCTATCATTATTCAAATTTTGAAATTAAGATTTAGTTGTATATGTTTGAGTGTTTTGCCTACATGTATGTATATGCACTGTGTGTACGCCTGGCGGCCAGAAGAGGATCTTAGAGCCTCTGGAAGTAGAGTTACTACTGAGGGTGCTGAGAATGGAATTGAGGCCCTTTACAAGAGCAGTGAGCACTCTTAACTGCTGAGTCATCTCTCTAGCACCGAGAGTGTCTTTAAAATCGTATACTACTATCTATTGCTCCCTGGAGATATTTCCAAGTATGAAATCCCTTCTTGGTAACTATAAATCTCCTTGTCACTTTGGTCAATAGCTATATCTAGAACAACAAAGACAAGTGTTTTGATTCAATATTAAGAAAGACTTCCTAGATGCTGATGGAACTTTATAAGTCAACTGTGGTGGTGACCCAGGCCATCATTAAAACAATGTAGAAGAGACTTTAATTTTCTTTCATCTCTATAGCCACTCCCCCCAACATCTACTTTTAGAAGAGTTTGTAAGAGCAAGAAATGAAACCTGGAAAGAAGGTTAAATATGATGACACAAAGAATGCAAAGGGCAGGCTTTCCTACCAAGTAGAAAGTTTCACAGAGCATTCACAATCCTGTAGTCTCATGCTTAGCTTATGGCATCCAAGTGTCTGCATAAGATGGGAAGACAGACAGCCTACCTGTGAAACAAGAAATCCTATCAATGTCAAAAAGGACAGCATTGCCTGGAGGATCTCGGAGAGAAAGTGGCAAAGCATATGAGAACTTTCGCCACAAACTACTACTAACCTCAATGAGCACCATCAAAAAATGACTTATCCTTACCAAAATTTTCATTGTGTCTTGTTCTGGGTCTATGCTCTTGTACAATATAAGTATTTGTCACTGTAAATATTGGTTTGATAAAATACTGATTGGCCAGACGTCAGGTAGACACAAAGTATAGGTGAGGAAACCAGACAAGGAGAATTCTGGGAAGAGGAAAAGCAGAGCCGAAGCCAGTCAGATACAGAGAAAGGAAGATAAGAATGCTTTAGGTACCAAGCCACGTGGCTAAACATAGATAAGAATCATGGATTAATTTAAGAGTAAGAATTAGCAAATAATAAGCTTGAGTCATAGGCTGAACAGTTTCTAATTAATATAAGTCTTTCAGAGATTTGTTTTTTGTGGGGGAGACTAAATGATTCCAGGACTGGCAGGATAGGACCGAGAAACTTCTGACTGCAGTGTTTTGCTTCTCTCTGTTCACATTTTCCAAGGTAGTTGCTCTTCATCACTGTGCTAGGCTTTTGCACTGTCCTCTTCTATGGCTATTCCTTCTTTGGGATGTTAGTCTCACTCATTTATAAAAACAATAAGGTGACTCTATGTATTATTTCCAGCTCCAGTGTTGCTATGTTTCTGCTAGTTGTGGTCCTTCCCCCTTCTTTCTCTCCCTCCCCGCTGTGTGTGTGTGTGTGTGTGTGTGTGTGTGTGTTGATGTTGCTGTTGGATGAGAAATAAGGACTTCATTAAGGTTAGGCAATCACTCCAGCACATTCCCTTAACACAGTCCACTGAATTGCTTCAGCAGCTTGAAGTGTTCAAAGCTATGCAGCATCAAAATCCTGTAGCCACCCTTGCATTTTTTATTAAACGGCCAATTCAGAGGATCTGCTCTTACAATACGTCAAATACAGCAGTTCCACCAGTATTTGTTAAAATACAACAAATACAGTTCCACTAGTTTCCAAACTCATTAAAGTCTTTAGATGACTCCAAAGCTCTCCTCCTGGACTGCATGGCAAAGTGGCCTCTCCTGTCCCAGGTACGTGAACTGTACCCCTTTGTGCTGTCTGTCTTCAACTTCTGTGCTATTTCTTCAAAGCCTTCAGGACTTCCTGGAATATGTAATCACTGATTGATGTATTTTCCAGTAAACCTGTCACAATCACATAGAGGCCCTGTTGAAATGGCAATTGCTAGATTTCTGCCCCTAGGACTTCTGGTTCATCAAGTCAGCCAGGGGCTGAGACCTTGTGCTTCTATCAACCTCTAGATAATACTGATAGAAAACGGCCAGAGTGCGGCATTTGGAAGGCATGGTCTTCCGAAGTGAAAGCTCTTGGAGAGCGGCCCTTGATGATCACCACACCCACAGCATAGGAAAGAGCCTTAGATGACATTCACAAATACACAATTTTTGAATGAGCCTGTTCTCACATAATATACATTTTCATGGGCATCAGATTTAAATTTTCTCAGTAACTTCCAAGATAAAACATTTCATAAATATAAACATGCATCTTTGTCAAATGTGGTATGCATTCCAGAGGAAAGGAGCAGGCCGTATCAATAAGTACGCTGATAATCAAAACAACATTCCCTTTAATAATCATTCATTCATCACCAGGCAATTAAAAATAAACTCTCAGAAGCCCCAGCTGAAGTTCTGATTTCATTCTTCACATTTTTTTTCTAAACTTTTACTTTTTCTTTGCTGCTTCTCTCACCACTTCTTTCTTAAAGTATAAATCGTTAGCACGCAGCCGTCACATTATTCCAGGTCAGGTTTCCAAAAATCTGCACGCATTGAAAACTGTGTCTTTCTGTTCGTATCCACCTGCACATAATACAGCTCTAGACACCCAACCCAGAGCTGAGCTATCACTGGATGTGAGGCAGGATAAGAAACAGACCAAACAAAATGACTTATATTGGCTAGAACAAAATATATCATAGTCAGAATAAAGCATATTTTGTTCCACAGGAGAAGCAGGCCCATTTTCTCCTCTAAACCATGGATGGACATGAAGGATATTCATCAGTGAGGGAGGAAGAGAGGCTGCCACGAACCCCTCTCTTCCCCATGCTCCTATCTCCGTATCTTAGCTAACCCAAAGCTTAGCTCAGCTTTGTACATGAGTCCCTCATGAGTCTCAAAATACGAGAATAAAATCTCCTCGGTGGCCAGCACACATGCTGTGATTTCTCAGAGCAGCACTTGGCTCTGGTATCTGTTTGCTGGACTCTGAACTTCTTCCTCTTTTATGCGACAGGGCCAAAGGCTTGATACTGGGTGCTGCTGAGCACAGGAGACCCAGAAGCCATTAAAAAAAAAAAAAAATCACTCAACCTTGGGCCAAATTCTAGAAGTGATTTGGAAATTTAGCTAGATATCTGTTACCTTCTTATTTTATGTTTTAACAAAGATACATTAGAACAAAGCAATAGTCAAAATGTTTAATGTTGCAAATACTTCCCAAGCCATTGACAGGCATGAGAAAATCAATTATAAATTGTTGTAATGAGGTTTATAGACCTGTTGTGTTAGCCGCCCACTGCTGCTCAGGCCCCCAAAATGACTCAGACGCTTATATTAGCTTTATGCTGTTTGGCCTATGTCTCAGGTACATTGATAGCTTGCTCTTATATCTTAACTCAACTCTTTCTCATTAATCTGTCTGCCTCATGGCCTGTGGCTCATCTGTGTTCCTTAAATGCTTTTTTGGGGGGCTTTGGGCTTGGTCTGTCTGACTCCACCCTGCTTCTCCTACCTATGTTGTGATTTTCCCTCTTACTTTTTCTATGGTGCCTGTCATGGGCCAAAGCAGCTTTTTTTATTTAAAGATTGATATTCACAGCACACAAAAAGACATTCCCACATCAATAAATATTTCTGAGGCATCTGTCTGTTTCTTGGCTCACTATTTACAGTTAATTTTGACTCCTTAGTTGGATATCACTCAGCGCAACCAAGGTGGGAACTCACCAACTTCTCAGCAACTGTGTGTTTAGGGAAAAAAAAAAAAAAAAACCAATTCAAATCAAACAATTTGCTAAACCTGATGTTGATTTTACCTCTTTTCTTTCTTTAAGATTCATAATGCCACTATCCAGCCTAAAACTATCCCATCTAATTCTCCATATTAGTTCCACCAAAAAAATCAACGTAGTTACTATGATTCCGATGCTCGCAGATGCTTTGCTTTTTCAATATCCCATGTCTCAACCTCTCCCTTGGTTTCTGTGTGGATCATATCCTTATCCTTCAGTTGGGTTGTAATGCTCGACTTCTGCAAATATGTGGCTCCTTATACCAATACCAACGTGTGGTGGTATATTTTATATTTAATAAAAAATAGTCTGCAATATCAAAGGACAGATTCATCCACAGCCAAACCATGAAGATCAAGGAATGGTGACTCATGCCTTTAATCCCATCTGGATTTCTGTGAGTTCAAGGCCTAGCAGCCAGGCAGTGCTAGCTCACACCCTTAAACCATAGCTCTAGGAAAGTTGATTCAGGAAATAAAATCGCTGGAGGGAGGAGAAGGCAGAAGCTCTACCCCTTTGGGGACTAAATGGCTGCAGAACTGGCCAGGTGGGACAGAGGAACTTCTGACTACACCAATGCCTATGGTACAATACATGTGTTTGTCCATTAGACAGAATAGGCTCAAACTTCAGGTAATAATAATGCACCATCAACAAGTTCCTAGAATGAATGTTAGTTACATCATCACTAAACATCTATATATACCTCTCTGGTATACGACATAAGGAAAAGGAGATGCTGCCTTTAAAATTCTAAGCAAAATCCTAGCCCACAGTGGGTCCAGCCTTTCCTCCCCATCCTATGCTAGGTCTTACCCACCTCCAAAACTTGTCTCATGAGTTATCTTACCAAATAGACAATCTGTTCATTATAGTTATAAAGACAGAATTTAAGATATAGAACCAGCCCAAGAGAGCTCTATTAGGTAAAAGATCGGATGTGATAATATGCACAAACATAAACAGCACCTAAATACTATACAGTGATGAAGCACTTGAGATAAACGGTTTGAATGTGCGGACATGATACTAAGTGATAGAAGCCCCCAAGGTAAGCATTCACATGTTCTCTCTCACAAGTGAAAGTGAAGAAAGTCAACATGAAAATAAAATAGCTAATTATACACATTGAAAAGATGATAAAAATGAGATTTCATTTGATCAGTACATACTGCAAACATAAAATCACACACACATAGAAAGCCACTCTGTGTCCTATCGGCGTGCGTAATTGACGCGCAGTAAGACTGCATTTGAAACATCCCTCCCCAATTTTCCTCCTGTCATCTTCCTCATCCTCCTCATTTCACCACAGACTGAAGAACTCCCCTAAATACACAAAATTTTACCTCCTTTGCTTTTGCTGACTGTATGGGATATTTTAATTTAAGCTTTACTTTCATTATTATGGATTTTTACATTTCAATATATCCAGTTATTTTCCTTTTTCATCAACCAGTAAGTGCACTGCCTGTAGTAAGTCTAAATTATCTTTTTATTCTAAATAAATTATCACTTATCATACAAGGTTATAAATATAGAGCAACTTAATGAATACGGAAAGTTTAAAGACAAACGTTTTATAATAATTTCTATAACTTTTATACTCCTATCACTGAATACTTTGAGGTAACTTTTTAAAAAAGACTTAAACCTAAAACCTAAGACTACTTTTTAATTACTTAGACATATAAGTTTGAGACACATATTCCTCATGTAATTTAACTCATCTGTCAAATACTGACTTCACATCAGGTACCACGGGCATAAGGTCAGACATGATCAAGGAATGGCCATACATGTTATGCTGCCTGCACTCCTCCAGGTGGCGCCAACCTAATTTGGTTGTCTTTGTATGCAATAGCATAGTATATTGTGTAGTACCTACTCTCCTTAAAAGAGACTCTCAGAACTAAAAGTAGAGCAAGCCATAGTTGTTCTTACTGAAATTATAGCAAAGTCAAAAGACTATTCTATTAGAAGCCAGCATGAGGTCTCACGCAAGCAGAATGCTGAACAACCCTGAAGCCTCCTATTGGCCAAGAAATGCCTATTAGTTCTTCTGTAGCTACAGAAAAGGTCTATTTTATACTTTCTTCTAAGGAGACATAATCAAATGCTACCCATAAGGCAATGTATAATAACTGAAATTAAATAAAATTTAAAGTTCATTTCCTTGGGAGCACTGGCTATCTATAGCCCCGACTAACAGTCCCGTGAAGCACACATCAAACACATCTCTCATCACAGAGAGTTCTAGCAAATAGCTGCCTCTAGAAAACGAAAATGAAAAATTTTTTTTTAAAAAAAAATCTAATTTTACCATTCTCTTTAGTTAAATCCATTTGTCATTGGCTTACTAACTCTCTGTTACCAAAAATAAAAATAAAAATAAAAAAATTGGTCATTAATCTCTTAGGTGATAAAGGAAAAAAAAAAAAGAAAAATATTTCTTAGATCCAAAACATCTGATAATCTTCATTTGTAAGGCTGGAAATGCTCCAAGCCAATTCTAGAAGCCTCCCCCTCTTTTTTTTTTTCACAATAAAGCACACATTATTTAATTTTAAAAAGCTTCTATTCAATACTTTCTATTAGTTTTTGCTTTTTAAAAAGTCAGTTATTTTCAGAGGCACAAAGCAGCCCACCTTGGACACATTGATCCTAACTGACTTCTTACCCTGCTCTTCTCTTTCTCGTACTGAACACCTGGGAGCCTTTCTAAAGTCCAATCATAGATAAATTCAGAATTTAAAAGCTTCTGAGAGATGTCCCCTCCTCCATTGTCAAAATGCACCCATTCTTTCTATTTCTTAATGCAGAGTTTCTGGGTTGGTGATTCACGTGGGCAGTCTCTCTAATAACCCCTCCGCTGAGGGAACACAGGACAATTTGTCTCTAATTTCCACCACGGGACCAAGTTACTATCTTCCAACCTTTAAGGAAAAACATGAAATGTTGGCATTTCCTATGCCAGATTGGCTCAAGATGAGGAGGGGCAGATGGCCCTCTGTCTGTTTTCAGAAAAGATTATGGCATAATGCTTTTCCAAATGTAGTCCTGGAAAATGCTAGGAGTCTGTCAAGAAGGTATAACTAAGTAGTCTCCTATGGGTTACACTCCAGGATTCAGCCAAAAAAAAAAACAAAAACAAAAAACCCTAAGTTTAGAATGAAGAAATCTGCATTTGAGAAGGTTGCAAGAGCCTGACATGCAATTCTGATTTGAAAATCACTGTCACGGTGGCATGACCAAGGGCAAAGGGCTCCACAGGATGTGTCCCTATAAGAATGAGGTTGAGGAGCAAATAACCAGATTGTTAGCACAACTGCAAAACGATACAATAGGACCAATAGCTCACATTCCAGCAGCTTTTATGACTTATTTAATATATCCATGGATACATTTATTTATAAATACATGAATTTATGTATGACATACATGTATAAATAAATAAATGCAATTTTCAAGGTTTCCTGAACAATTGGGTTATAATGAATATTCAGTTTGCTGCATGTGGGAACTCTAAGAATTACAGCAGGAAGCGAGGGGGGGGGTCTAATTTACTTCAATATGGCTCCTACCAGAAAGATATTCTAGGAGCTTATGCAGGGATGCCGCATTTTAAAAAGCAAACATGCTCAGTTTTTATCTCATTGTCTCCACTGTTAAAAGAGACTCTAAAATGTGCCTTCTTTTCAAAGGACTATTGGCCATTAAGGAAAGCTTTGTATTGTTTGGTGGTCTAGTTTTAGCTCCTATGCTCAGAATTTGTTAGTTGTTAAACAATAGTAGGGGTGGATGGAGGGATGATGGGTGAAAGGATAGGTGGGTAGGTGCATATGTGAGTGAGTGGGTGGGTGGATAAATGGATGGATGGATAGGTGAATAGGTGGGTGGACGGATAAGTGAGTGATTGGATAGTTAGGTGGGTAAATGAATGAGCTGGTGGGTGGATGGGTGGATGGATAAATGGATGGATGGGTAAATAGGTAGGTGGATAGTAGGTGGGTGAGTGTTTAGGTGGGTGAAGAGATAGGTTGAGTGGGTGGTTAGGTGGGTGGATAGATGGGTTTGTGTTAATGGATGAATGGGTGGATGGGTGGGTCAGTGAAAGAGCAAATAAGTGAGTGAATGTATCCATAAGAACAAGAACCATCAACGGTACCTCTCCTCTGAAACCAACAGCTTTTAGAAATTCCCTGGAACTACATTAGAAAGTATGAAACAGAAGAGGAAATGTACACTGAGGACAGGGCACTGTGAGCTTTCATAGCAATGCTGCCTTTTCTGATTTCCTTTAGGACACAGAGCAGAGCTCATCTTCTATTGGGACTCTATTTCCTGTCAAGTAGGGTTGAGGTTAGACATAATTATCTCACATCCTCAAAAATCTGTAATTGTAAATTAAGAGAAAACAATTCCTCTAGGGCAGCAAGATGGCTTAGTGGCAAGGGCACTTGAGGTCAAGCCTGATGACCTGAGTGCCATCCTTGGGGTTCATATGGGGGAGGTAAATAACTCTCTGGAGCTGCCATCTAACTCACATGAATGTAGTAGCCTGCATGCCACATCGATCAATCATTAACAAATGAATCAATGTAAAAAAAAAACCTAAGTTCCTGTGCTGGCTATACCTTTCATCACTGCAGAGAACAGTATCTTCCATAAAGTGTTCTGACTAAAATTTATCTCACAATAGTCCACAGTGGCTTAACAAAATTCTAAATGTTCTTTATAATTGCTTATGTTTAATGACAGAAGCAATAGAATCCAGCCATCTAGAGCATAAAAGCATTTGGTTGATAAGAGGTTTTCACTATTAAGCACAGTGAAAACACTTTGACAAACTTAAAAATAAAAAAAATAAATAAAAAAAAAAAACCAAAAAACCACTTACTAGAAATGACATGAGAAGGCCATATCCTAAAATTGGAATCAGCACAATCCAAAGACATATGAGTTTTTTTTCAATATGTAATTATAGAGGCATTTTACAGGATTTGGGCTATGTTGATTATAGTACATTTGAGTCATATAGAAAGTAGAATAAGACATATATATCACAGAAAGATTGTACTAGCATCCACTTATATCT
Organism: Phyllotis vaccarum; assembly: GCA_033318265.1. Lineage (NCBI taxonomy): Eukaryota > Metazoa > Chordata > Mammalia > Rodentia > Cricetidae > Phyllotis > Phyllotis vaccarum. Next base: position 75,942,554 of record JARWLC010000011.1, read on the forward strand.
ATCTATCATCTATCTGTCTATCTGTTTATCATCTATCACCTACCTATATACCTGAAAGGTTTTTCATGTAGCCTAGGCTGGTCTCAAACTGACTATGTAGCTGAGGACCATTTGAATTTCTAATTCTTCAATTTCTACCACCCAAGTATAGAGATTACAGATGTATGGCTCTATACCCAATTCTCGATAGTATTTTAAAAGTTACAAATGAAGTAAACCATAGCCTATTTTATATTTGTTTTAAGTATTTATTTATTTAATAATAAAATTTTATTAATAATTAATAAATGCCTGCACACAAAGATATGTCTTGGCAATATTACTAACTGGTAAAGTCAGAGATTGTCCTAAAAATAATAAACAGAATTTTGAGGTTCACTCTTTCTCAGGATCTGAAGAAGATCCATGAAAAGATAACCATCTTTATAACTAGCTTTATTTCTATTATGATAATTCTCATTTCATATGCTGTTACCTCAGTCAAGCATGTGGCTCTTGCCCAGAAATCACTAAGCAAGCCAGATTCCATTACACACTGTGGGACTCTCCACTGCCATGGAGATCTGGGACACTGCTGTCTGCTTTAGACTCCCAAGTAAGCTAGAATATTCCAAAGGTTGTGTAGAAGGTCAATTTAGATTATTTCCAGGGAAACTCAACCCCCATGATTATAACTTGGGTGTCCAGATGACTGCTACTTCCAATCTATGGTTACCTAACATATTATCTTCATTAGCAATTTCTCAATCATTACTCATGAGAGTGTGAAAGACTTTTTCAATCAGGAGTCTTAACACTCAGATCTGTATCAAGAGAAGCATTGTATCTCTTATTTGGCATGTGTGCTGAGGCCATGCATTCAGAAGCACATGTTTGTGGTGAGGTTTATAATGATCAAGCATCAGCAATTATTCTTTGTATGTCTACTATTGTGATACATATTGAATTATTAAAACTTTATAATACCCACTGAGATATATTTACAAAAGCTCCAGGGAAGTCAAACATGTCACAATCGCCCAGGTGGTAAGACTAATGAATCAATGTCTAAAGCCAAGTTCACAACCAAGGCCCTGCTATTTTCAGTATGGATGCTCAACTCTCACTACGTTTATAATGTGTACAACCAAAGCTAACTGTGAATACATCCTTAACAAAAATGCCAAAACAATAACAGACAGTGAGAAACAAGAAACTGGATCTCAAACAAAGAAGGCACTGACCAGCACCCCAGCTTGCTTTCTGTTCATATGTTCACTGTGGCATACAAGTGTCTACAGACACACACACACACACACTCAGTTAAACTAACATCTTTAGGAGAAAATACTCAAAATTTATTATCTAAATGTGTTTAAAAAAAGGCGTTTCCAGAATTTTCAAAATAAAAATAATATGTAACTAAACTGTGTAAAAATGGATTTCAACGCATATGAAGTAGTGGTTGTCAAGTGATATTTGAAAATCACTATGCCATTCAAAAGATGACTATGCATAATGAATATTTAAGATGTTATTGAACAGAAAACTCATGAGAGAATATACAAACGGCTAAACAATGCAACATGTCGGCTTCATGAATAATAATATATAATGATAAAGCTATGGTTTATCTCCTGCCAACTTTATAAATAGTTCAGATGCCTATATCAGCCCTAGAAACTGATTTAAAAGCCTCCCAGTGATAATCCTAGAGAGCAGTGGAGATACATATGATTCTCATTTTCTGTTTATTTCTAGATTGTCTAAGCAGCAGTAAAGAGAAGTAAAACAATTTAGAATATAACATCATACACCATTTAGTAGCCAAACAAATAAAACATAAAAAATTTTACATAATCATAAGTTTAGTAGTCAACACTATAAAACCACAGATTAGTTTGCTAGGCCTCTTGAGATTTTTGTAGTGTCCAAAAGTCCCTTCAAAATACCCCATGATCAACTTACTCTTAGACAGAAGCTTTATTTAGTAGCAAATTAAGCTAGGAAAGTAAATACTAATAAGGCATATAGTTTACATTGATATAAATTATAGGTTATTTCTGGGAAAGAGGTTTGGATGAAGGACTCAGAGGCAATATGTACGTACCCCAGAAAGTGAACAAAAGTGTCATTTCATATGGGGAAGGGAACAGGCCATCAAACCAAAGGCCACAAATGCTAAAGACTGCCCTGCCAGACACCTAAAACTCAGGTCCTATAAAAGGCCTTTGTCCAGGATTTTAAACAATACCTCTGCTTGGAAAGAAGCAGCTGTGGACACAGATGCAATCTCCCAGTGTGACCCAGGCCAAGGTTCTGCTACAGAGAAAGAGGTTAATATAGCTTTAATGCTGGCAGATTAGATAGTTGGTCTGTTTGTGAGACATAATTGAATCCGCATCATTGAGAACAGCTCTTGATGACGCACAATGTCACAAATCCAGCATAAGAAGGACAATTTAGAATCTGGTGACAGAGCGCACATGCTAGTGAATGAAAAAGCTGGCTTACAGGGCAAAGAGCAATGCAAACATGGTATGCTGGAATTTTATGTTTTCAAATAAAGATAATTATTTATCTTGAAAGGGTTGTCTCTCCAAATAATAACTCAAATAAAGACATTGGTAGATTTTGAATACTTAAGCAAAATAGCAAGCACAGAAAGGAGATGGGGGAAGAGATTTTTCCCACTTGGCTAATTATTTGTAGAATGTTTAGGGTAATGGGGGGGGGGAGGATAATCATACTGTGAATTCTCTGTGCACCAGAAAAAGTTGTATAGACTGCTTCCAAGTTGTTTCTCAAATTACAAACTAGTCATCCTAAAAAATGCACTATTTAGATGGATTTCTTTCAGACAAATGTATTGGGTGAAAATGCAAAGAATCTTCAGAAAGCATCTTTTTTTCATGTGGTTATATTTCACTTAGTTTATTTCACATGTGTTTGGGGAGTATCTACTATACCAGACATGGCAATATACACTTGAGAGATATCAATGAAAGAAATAAAAACCATTTGCTCTCAGGACAGAGCTCAAACTGCAATGCAAGAGGAAAATAAATAATGAGCATAATAAATAAACATAGCTGAAGCACACTCAGTGGTTAAAGAGCTTTAAATGCAAGAAAGAAAGAAAAAAAAAAGAAAAAAAAAAAAGCTTGAGTACAGAGTCCAGAGCCCTGTCAATCAATGCTAGTGGGTGTGCCTGAGTGCAGGATGTGAAGACAGGAGATCCCCAGAGCTTCTGGCTAGTTAGAAAAGCCCAAGTTGCATGCTCAAGATTTGATCGAGAGACTGTGCATCAAAGCATAAGGTGAGGAATCATAGAGAAGATTCCTCACACCAGGCTAGGGTCTTCACAGGCATAAGCATGTGCACACATCTATAAAGGCAGACGTAGGCAGAGACCCAGACCCAGGGGTGTATACAGACACACATGCATGAAAAGACAAGAAGAAATACATCGATAAGAATACATATTTAGTGACGTGTGCTGCAGAGGTTGGAAAAATAGGATAAAGAAACTTGACAGGACAGGGAGGCAGATTTCACTTTGAGGAGGGAGACAAGGTAAACTACCTAGGAAAAACATGAAATTGATCACAGCACAGGCCAAGAGAAAAGATCTATGAAGATATCTGTGAAGAAAGCAGCCTAGGATAAGGAGAAAATCTGCATGACTAGAGTGTTTCTGGCTGATACAAAAAAAAATCCCTCAAGGATAAGTGTAGCTGCACGAGGTGGGTGAGGGACTTGGGGCTAAGAAATGAGGTAAGTAAGGTAATCTGGTTACAAAGGTGGTCTAGGCAGACAAAGGTCTGACTTATACTTGGATATGTGGAGTTACTGGGGAGCTTTGAGCAGAGGAGTGACATTAACTATAGGTTCCTAGAAGGGAACCCAGGTCCTCTAGTGTGAACAGACAGCAGAAGAGACAGTGGAGGCAGAGAAAATTGCTAAAGGCTTTCTGTGGTATCTGGAATGGACCTGATGATGGTCTGGGCAGGAATACAGTGGCAGAAGTGATAAACAGTTCTCTGAGTCTGGATTATTATGCAAACAGATTGAGTTCTGGGTGTGATGAGAAAGGAGGGAAGGAAGGAGGGAGAAAGAGAAAAAAGGAGGGGGGAGAGTGGTTGTCAAGCTTCCTAAACATTCAGAGGATCTGGAAGGTGGAAATTGTCATCTAGCTTGCAGCCTATAGGGACTTGTATAGAATCTGTGATTCTGGTGGGGTCTGTGATCTGTCAGATCTCTAGGAAAGAAGCCTACAAGCATGGCTGGCTGCCTGAGTCTGGAATTCAGGAGATGGGTCTGAGCTGGAAGTACAAATTTAGGACTTGTCAGTCTCACACCTGACTGTCTAATATAGCAAAGAATTTGAAACTTGTACACATCATTTAACATATAAATGCATACCTCACCATGCTCCTTCACATACCTAATGCCATTTAATTTGTATACATTTCCTGTTTTTACAAACTAGTGTTTAGAGACTACTGATTTAATTGCAAATTTTTAAGGAACTCACTGTGGCTAACCAACTTTCTTCATAAGAATGGATTTTAAAACAGACAGAATCTCCTTTTGTCTAATGGAGATCTACCATCTCTCACAAGCTTAATATGAATAGAAATGCAGCTTCTCCAGTAATTGAAAATATCCCTAGTCCTTGGGGAAGCACATGAGGAAAATCAATTTTAAAGAGTAACCAAGGTTTGAGTTGTTATAAGCATTTAGTGCTATTGCATAAAACTTGAATTCAATTCCCAGCACCTACAAGGTGACTAAAAACCATCTGTAATTCCAGTTCCAGGGGATTTATCACATTCTTCAGGCATGCATATGCTGCACACACATACATACAAGTAAACACTCATAAAATTAAAAAAAACATTTTAAAAGAACAAGATATTTTAAGAAAGCAAGTATTATGCGAATTTTTGTATAGTATGTGAAGGATAGGAGGGCCACTTAGAGAACAGATGCTGACTTACGATCAATACTAACAAACACCTTCAAGAGTACATTCATTATGGGTCTAGGATGTCCCAGCTTCTAGGGCAGGAGATTAAAAGAAGTCTAAGGTGTGTTGTGCTCTCCTGGTCCATACTGAACAGCTCCTTCCACTCTTTGAATTGCCTTATGTGAACAGTCAGATATGGGTGAAAACACTGACTTGTATGCAGAATGACAGTGAGGTACCAGCCTAAGTTAGCAACCACGGGAGGGTATTGTAAACATGTGGAAACAGTGATCCAGTTTGGTAATCATAAGACTTGGCATCCACTACACATATACACCTCCAGCCTAATTAAGAAAGTGGAAGCCCTTTTCTCCAGCTCTGACATGAATGGTCCCTAAATTTAGTCAATGAACCAGTTGCCTTCATCCCAGTCTTGTGATCATTGATCATGGGGCATTTTCTTCCTCAACCAAAAGTTTTAGGCTGAGAAACTGATTTATATTTTAATAGTAAAAAAATTAATAGATTCTATTACATTCACAGAACTTCAATTCAAAGAAGCCACCAACTTAAAAGGGTATATACAGTCTAAAGAATATAAAAATTATGTCTGTTGAGACTAGAGTTATAGAGACAAACTTCGTAAAGAGTAAATTATTTACTACATTGGAACAGGAACAGTTAACACTAAGCCTAATACATCAAAAGCAATATGGATATTATTTCTATTATAATTATGATTTCAAATTCGGTAAGTATCGCCTTCTAAAATGACTTCCTAATTTGGATTTTATAAAGCTGTCATAAATGACCATTAAGAATATTTAAGACCACTAATAAATAGCTTCATTTTAAAGTGCTCACTGGCTGAATAGAAAGCAATTCATTTAGTACAGTTTGCTTGGAGGAAAAAAAAAACTTAATTACTTTACTCTTCAAATAGCTTGAGATTGCTACTATTGAACTCAACAGCAATTCTTACTCTATCTAAGTAGCTAAAAATTTCACTCACAGGCATTCTGGGAATGATTCTATTTCTATTTGGAATTACAGTACTAATATTGTACAAAATAGATTATAAAGCTTCATCGTGTATGCTTTCATTAATCCAATTTTCTAAATATTTACTTTGTATTGCCCTGGCTATGTGCAATCCTGACATGATACTGGGCGTCAGGAAGGCTGTTGCTATTCAGAGATACTCTGTGATGAAGAAAAAAAGACCCGTGATACAACAAATAGTTTCTCTTTTTAGGTCCCTGAGTCCCATTAATTCAAAATGTCACTAAGCCAGAAAGAAAAGGTTATATACCCTTGCTCAAAGCCTTGTGGGAACATAATTTTAAGAAGAACTTCCCTGATTTGAGACCTAACTCCAAGTTAAAGTTGTAGCACAAATGGAAGAACATGAAGGGAATACTACTTGGAAAATTCTGGATTTGTTCCTGATTTTCAAGAGCAGTCACCTGTACTTACACATCTTGCTAAAGCCTCTAGTGTTTTACTTAGAATTATTATCATTCTTGTATTCCATTACAGTCTCGCAGATCTTCCATAGACTTTCCCAACTATATATTCCTCAAGATCAGGTTATTTTAGAGGCAAAATACTCAGACCCTCTGTCTTATAGGGACTCACACTACGTTACTAAAGATGCTCACTTTTTAGTTAATTAAATTTATTCATTTATTTTACATCTTGGTCACAGTTTCCCCTCCCTCCTCCACCTCTCTTTTGTCCCATCAACTCCTCTTCTGTTTCTGGTTTTTGTTTTTTTGTTTTTTTTTTTATGATTAATACTGTAATAGAAGATTCAAACTAGAGCCATTTCCTAGTTAAGGTATTATAAGAATGATCACATTTAAAACAATCTGTTTACACAGAGAATTTGCTTTTAGTTAAAATTATGTGATCACAAATTCTTATTCTTAGATTATTGAATAAATTATAGATTTAAATAATCCTGGCTGAATACATATGTTATTTGACTTTCTGTCATTGGAACAAATGTCTGAGAAAATCAGTCAATAAGAAGTTTATTTTGGCCCACAGATGTAGAAGATTTTAGCAAGTGGTTTGTTGACTCCATCACTTTGGGGTCGGTCTGCCCTGGGGAAGCACATCCTGGTAACACTGCTTAACTCATGGCTGAGAGGAGAGGTGGGGGAAGGGTTTGTGATCCCACTAACCCCTGGAAAGCCATTCCCTGAGGACATAAACCCTTTCTGCTGGGTTTTTCCTCCTAAAGGTTTCACCACCTCTAAAAACTACCTAGGTAGAAACTAAGCCTTAAACACAAAGACCTTAGAAGATACTCAAATTCTACACTTTAAACACTAGAGATGTAATTCAGTGGGTAAAGTACTTGCTTATCATTACAGAGTCTTTTGACTGGCTCTCCAGAACCAAAAAATCCAGGCATGGTGCTACATGCCTCTCATTTTAACACTTGAAAAATAAAAACACAAGTATCCATAGTTTCAGAATATCTCCAACTACATACTAAGTCTGAGGCCAACCTGGGCTTCATAAACCCCTCTCTCAAGAAAACAAAAATTCAAATTATACCATAGTTGTTCAAAATCAAAACAAGTTGTATTCCTGTGATTGGCAGTTATATAGTAATTATTTACGTGTATGAAAATAGCATTAGATTGTTAATTTTAAATACTATACCGATGTTTTCTCTAGAGAATTACTGTCCACAGATGTCATTAAGGTAACCGGACTGGGCTCTAAGAAGGGAGACTTCAGTAATATAATGTCCACTGTGGAACTTCAACGTGTCGCTATGCAGCCACAGTCACAGGAGACCGTCAGCTCTTACCTGGACTCAAGGCCAATGCTGCGCTGCAGAAGCAAGCGTCTCTTAGATTCCCTGACTCATTCCCATGCTGAACATCTCACGGGAATCATTTTCTCATAGGGCCTTCCCAACTCCTTTCTTTTCTACCTATTGCTCATGTTCACATTGCTTGCGTTTTTAAAATCCTACAACCCTTAAGACTTCTATCTCTGCACACAAATTCTAGTTCCATGAAAAATATAAGTCTCAAAACAGGTTCCTTATTTTAATTCAACAGAGAGATGTAAGCAGAAATCGAGAATTATATACTTCTTAATGTCTGAAACCAGGCCCTTAATTTTAGAGAAATTTTTACAACTGAATGATACCCAATTAAAAGCAAAATAAGTTAACATGGATTTCTATAAGTTTTATCACATAAAGTGATCCAGAGGTTGCCTGAGGGCAGGTCATCATTCTAGATCTCTAAGAACAAACTGTTTGGCTTATGGATAAGACTTGCTACAGAGATCTACAGGGTCACTTGAGTAAGTTCTACCCAAGCTTACTCTTATCAGCCAAGTATTCCATCATCTCATGAGGCATGTCCATCTATATCACAATATAAATAATGGCTTTGGCCTTTAAATACCTGCAGATTTGTGAGTTCATCATTGTTCTGACAAATAAAGCTTCCCTGAAGACAGAATAGATAATGGAGTATTTTCTCTGAATGTGACAAAGGTTAATGAACTAGACATTTTTGATGTAATTATTGCCTGTATATAATTATAGTTATTTACTTATTGTATATAGTTTTTCTTATAATAGTTATAACCTTTTTATTTTAGACAATAGGGAGAAATGTGGTAATATTTTATTTGTGTTCTGAAAAATAAAGCTTGCCTGTGATCAGAGGGTAGAGCTAACCACTAGTTAACCATAGAGATCTAGAGGTCTGTACACACATGAGACAGGAAGTTATATGGCTGGGCAGAGGGAGAAAGTGATAAAGCAGGGTAGACACAGGAACTTGCCTCTTTTCAGTGAGGGGAACCATAGAGGTAAGAGGTGACTGTGGCTTGCTCCTGCTCTGATCTTTCAACATTTATCCCTATATCTGACTCCAGGTTTTTATTATTAAGACCAATAGGATTCATGACATATATCACTTCTTCAACTCAGGTACATATATATCTATGCATCCATATATCCTATTGAGTAACTGTCCCCACTGATGACAGGAACTGTAGTTTGAAGTTTCTGTGTCCCACCTGACCAGTCCTGCAGTTGTTCAGTCCCAGATAAACATACAAAGGCTTATATTCATTACAAGCTGTTAGACCTAAGGCTCAGGCATATCAGTATCTAACTCTTATAAGTTAACCCATATTTCATATTTATGTTTAGCCACATGGCTTAGTACTTTTTCTTTAGAGAAGCATTCTTGTCTTCCTTCCTCTGCATATAGCTGGTGTCTCCTCTCTGCTCTTTTGCTTTCTAGAAATCTATTAGTCTGGTTGTCCCACCTCTACTTCCTGCCTGCCTTCTGGTCAATGGGCATTTTTATTAAACAAATACAAGTAAAACATATTTACAGCAGTATCCCATATCTCTCCCTTTTTTCTTTTTAAAATAAAATCCCCAAATCTAATCTCCTTTGTAGACAAAAATCTAAAATCTATTTTTGAGACGTGTAGGAGTAGTTCTCCAAACTACTTCCTGCTGAGTGGGCGTGCTGGTAATCTTATGGAGATCCAAAGAAAATTTAGGATTATGGTCAAGTCCTAACTGGAGCATTCTGTGAAGATGGGTTATATCAGTCAATCTCTTTGAAGCTGTTCTGGATGAAGAACTCATAGGAAACTTCAACAGAAGTGCTCTGAAATGTTGGATCATCTGGGCCATCCATTCTCATTAAGGGGGTCTTCCTTAATCAGATCCCAATTTCTTTAATAAGAATGAATCCATAGTATCTCCTTTTCTGTGGGAATGTAAGTAAAACCTCTTCTCCAAAGTAACATATCTTTTGACTTCAATTTTGAAGTCAAGGCATTTACAAAGTATATAGGTTGGAATAATCCAGAAACATTTATAATCATATGTCTTTCAGCAGCTCTTGCCACTTCCTTTGCAATAAAAAACCCTCAAAACAACACAATAACATTCAATATTCAGACACTGTATATATCTCACCTTTACAGGCTTATTACTATGATTTTACTCTTTATTTTTAAAGATTTTTCTCTACCTTTTTCTATTCTCTCCCAAGCCTATGTATATTTAAACACAATGTAAACCATTTAGAGTTTGTTTTGTTGTTGTTGTCTGAATTTTTTTTTTTTATTGTATCTCTCTTTTTCTGATGACACCTTTAATATGCTAAGGCTTGGCTAGGATTAAAAAGACTCAGCTATGGCAATTTGCTCCACCTAGTTCTTTGGTCTGTGAAAGCTTATCTGCTTGGCAGAGGTACTGGCAGGGACCACTTTTATCCCCCAACAACAACTCTGGGGAATTTTAGGGTTCACATTGCCACCAAGTAGAGCACAGCTGCCCACTGCTCTTGAAAATAATTTTAGTGTTAGGCAGCAGGGCCTCTTTTGAGGTTGTTGCTGCTGAGTCACGAACTCTTTAAAAAGCCATGTCTCTGCTTGCTGCCAGCAAACAGAGGCCACTTGAGAAAATGCTGCTACCAAGAAGCAGTGCTTTATTTCCATTCCCTTTTTGTCTGTATGAGCAGAAACCTTAAATATATCATATACAGATCCTGTTTGTACTCAGGTTTCTGTGAGATTGCAGGAACCCACCATGTTGCAACTCAAGCTTGCAGGCCACAGAGTCTGGGAACAATGTGGGCCAGCATTAGTGTTCAGTTTTGAGGATCTATCAAAATCACTTTCCTTTCTAACTATTGACAGGACAAACACAGGAAGGAAGGAAGAACCCTAATACAGGATTCATTAATGCTGGCTTATTCTATTAACATCAAGAATATCAAAGCTGGGGAAACTTGGATCAAATTCAGAGTATCATAATTGTTAACTGTGCGATTCATGTAGTGAGTGTTCCTTAAGCATAGTAAGTAATATGCAAACTGATTCTCATCTTTGTTCTAATGTTTATTTTAATGTTGTCTAGTTGGCTTCTTATTAGAAACAAAAACAGCTATTAGACATTCTCCAACACTGCTTTTAGCGAATGTAAATTGGTTCAATCTTCTTGAAGAGCCATTTGGCAACATATGCCAGGAAAATAAAAATATCCCATATTTTTCTTGTTTCCTCTACATTTAGGAATACCTTTTAAATAGGTTTTCTGCAACTGAAACTTTTTAATACCTTTTTGATGTGGGAATGTCTTTCTGTATGCTGTGAATCTCAATCTTTAAATAAAGGAACTGTTTTGGGCCATGACAGGCACCATAAAAGAAGTAGGAGGAAGAATCAGAATAGGTAGGAAAGGAAGGGTGGAGTCAGAGACAGATCAAGCTGAAGCCCAAAGGAGAAACATGTAAGGAACACAGGTGAGCCACGGGGCATGTGGCAGACAGATTAATAGAAATGTGTTGATTTAAGATATAAGAGCTAGCTAGCAATGTGCCTGAGCCATAGGCCAAACAGCATGAAGTTAATATAAGCGTCTGAGTCATTTCTGGGGGCCTGAGCAGCGGGCGGCTGGGCGGCTAAGGGGTCTGGCACGGCAGGTCTGTGGGTCCAGGTCCCTGGCCGCCCAAGATCAAGAAACCCCACTACTACACCTTTTCATATTATTATTTGTGATAGGAACAGCTGTAACCCAAAATGGCACTAATGACTAACAACAAAATATGTAACGTTATAAAGTCACAGAGTACATTGCCACATGGCCCTTAAAACGGTTTCAAAAATATACAAGAGTAAATATGCTATATTTTTCTGGGTAAAATGTAAAAAAAAAAAAAAAAAAAAAAAAAAAAAAAAAAAAAAAAAAAAAAGGTTACTTAATAGTGCTGGTTGATTATAATCATGAGTATTCCTTTGTCACTTGTTTGTTGTTACTGTTGTTCCCTATTAGCATCACTTCTAAAACCTTGCAGTGAGATTATGTTATTACATTATAATTGTCCCAGATGATTCAGTGTTTCAGAGCACCTCTGCTACAGTTTCCTCTGAGCTCTGCATTCAGAACAACTTCAGAGAAACGGGCTGAGATGGTCCAGCCTTACAGACTAGTTCACTAAGGACTTGTCCACAATCCTAATTTTTTCTTGGGTTCCCGTGGTGTTGCCAGCACCCCCATTCATCAGGAAGTAGCCTAGAGAACTACCCATATTCCCCCCAAATGGATTATGGATATTTGTGTTTGTTTAGTGTTGGTTTTAAGTTATTACAGGTAATGGTGTAAAAAAGGATATTAGTTTTGGGGTTCTTGTTTTAAAAAGAAAAAAGGGGAAATGCAGTGGGACTATGTCATTCCATTATAAATAATTATCCCACCTACTAGTTTAATAAAAAATGCTGATTTGCTGAAGGCAGACAGAAAATATGGGTGGAGCTACCAGACTGGGAAAACTCTGGGAACAGGAAGAACAGAGCAGAGAAGCCAGAGATAGACCACGGAGCCACCACAATGAGACAAAAGCAGATGCAGAGGAAGAAGTTGAAATGCTGCTCTGAGAAAAGGTACCAAGCTGCATGGCTGAACAAGATGGGTTAGTTTAAGAGCTACCTAGCAATATGCCGGAGCCATAGGCTGATCAGTATAAAAATAATACAAGCATCTGTGCGTTTCTGTGAATCTGCAGGTCTGTGGGTCTGGGCCACAGGCTAGACAGGCCAGAAACTTCATACTACATGACCTAGTAGTTTTCAAATGAATGAAATCACAAATCTGTTTATTGAAAGCACTTAAAACTTGGAGATGGCATGCTGCATGCCAGGGTTAGAGGCTTAGCCAGAGTTCAGAGGATGCATTAAGAACAGTATGAAGACAGGGCTGAGAAACAGCAAGAGGAGGAGACAAGCAGGATTCCAAAGTGGGTTTGACAAGAAAACCTGGGGCGTAAACAGAACACATGAGGCTGCTTATTCTGTTGTCCATATAGAGGATTCTTGAATCAACTGAGATCAGAAACAAGATACAGCTTTGTGATATAGCTTCTTTACATGAATAAAACCTGTGCAAAATCAGTTACTTGGCGAAACAGAGTCGCTTTGTAGTTAAACAAATTAAGATCATCACCACTGTATACAACACACTTGCTGTTCAAGACAGGGTCTCATATTGCCGGCATCACACTCATTAAGGAACCAAGGATAAGCCTGAAGTTCTAATCCCTCTGCTGGCACCTCTTAACTTCTGGGATGACAAATGTGTGTCAGCACACTCAGTTGGGAATGGAGTCTGGGGCTTCCTCTGTGCTGAGCAAGTACTCTATGAGGTGAGCTACATTTCAGTCTGAGCTTGTGTTATTCCGTTTTATAATTTAAAAAAAAAAATCATCATTTCTTCACTTCTACAGTGAGTCCAGTGTTAATGGCCTCCAGAAAGAAAATAAAACTCATCATTAACAGTTTTGTACCAAGATAGACAGTTCACAATTATTCCTTTTCAAACATACATGGGTATCTACTCTTACCCTTATTCGTAGGTAAAGGAATTTTAATTGACATTTAAAAATGATAATCACTGAACCAAGATATTTATTTCTTATATGTAGCTTATACAATGTTTTTGTAACCAAATCCACTCAAGAGCTAACATCACAGATGATCAATTTTTTCCTCCTAAGGCCTTTCAATCTTTCATTTTCTTTTAATACAAAATGTTAAATCCAACAATTATGCATGTGTTACTTCCTAAAAGCCAAATCTAGCTTACCAGAAAAAAAAAAAAACCCACGAACCCAGAATCACCCAGCTTCTTGCAATAGAAAGAAGCCAGATGTCAACTCAAATCCAACCTACTTCACTGAGGATTTATTAATGAATGACTGCCAGCAGTGATCATGAGCATACTGTGGCCCCAATCCTTCTGCCTCAATGACGTCAAGACTTCTACAGCCCTGTATTTCCTGGGCAAATTTGGGGAAAATCCAGGTCACTCATTACTGGAGCATAAATGTTAACAAGCAATGTCTCCCAGCCATGCTGGCCTGAGATGCATCTGCCATGGACATCTAAATCCTTGAACATTATTTTTGGTTTGCTATTATTAGAACAGAGCTATGCAGTCTGTACATGAGGCAGAAATCAGAATTAACCAGGAATTTTGAGGAACTGATTCATCTTATGATCCATCCTGTATAACAATATTTATCAGAGTTCAGTCAAACATTATTCATGTACTTATTTGCCAGCCTAGTGACTGACTCTTCAATCTTATATGATTTACAGAATAAAGTAACAGAAAAATGTCTATTCTGCTTTATGTTGGGGGATACAGCAGTTTGTTTACACTCTAAATAACATGTTTTAAATCAGCATCATCATCAGACATCAGCACACAGAGACCATCATCTATCATGCCCACCTAAGCTTTGTTTCTGTCAGAAAGGACTGCCAAGCTTGCTGGCTATGTCATTTTGGCCATAACCTCTAGAAAATGCAAATGATTGCCTTATTCTTCTTATTTTGTACTTAAACAAGACACAGAAATCCTTAAGAAGAAGAGAAAATCTCAAGAACAGCCACAGATTGAAATCTCTAAGCATAATGAGAGAATTGTGGTCTTCTGCCTGGGAGTATACTTCAGTGGGTAGTATGCTTGCCTTGAGTATAAATAAGCTGGACTTGATCCCCAGTTCTTCACAGACCTGGTATGATGGCACAGGCCTGAAACATCAGCATTTAGCATATGAAGGCTAGAGCATTAGGAGTTCAAAATCATCCCCTGCTACAGAGGGAATTCAAAGGCAGTCTGGAGCACGTGAGACCCTGTCTCAATAAACAATGAACAAATGAATGAATAAATAATATGTCACATTCAGATTCAGAGTATCTCACTGAATTTAGAATAATACAATTTGAAGAAACAATACTTCAAAAATTTCCAAGCAATTACTTTTACAAGAATTATTGGTTTATCTTCAAAGAACTATAAGGTAAAACATACAATTTTGCTTTTAACATGGATAATTCTTGCAAAATAATAGGTTTCATTTGGAAATAGCACCTTATATTTAAGGCTTTAAAAAACAATTTTCTCAAAAGGCTGCTTATCTAAAAGGAGATACTGGTTGTATGGAAGTGAAAACAAAGATGATTTATAAAAAGGTGAGTGAACATCAGACTAATTTGAAAAATTTCTATAATTAGCAATTAAATTGCATCTCGAAAGGTAATTTTTTTTTCTGCTGTTTTTGTTTTGTTTTTTCAAGACAGAGTTTCTCTGTGTAGCCCTGCTGTCCTGGAACTCACTCTGTAGACCAGGCTGGCCCTGAACTCAGAGATCCATCTGTGAATGCTGGGATTAAAGGTGTGGGTTACCAAAACTGGCTTGCAAGTAAATGTTAAGGTTTTTTGTAAGCCCACATTGAATAACAGCATTGAACGCAATCCTTAAACAGCAATGTCAATTGAACAGGAAAACTTGATTCTAGAGTTAGCCTTGACTCTTCGGAGGGTTGGGTGGAGGCCATGAAGAGGGGATCAGAAAAAAGTGAAAGGCCATTTTGCTCCTCCAGTGTTAAAACCTCAAAGTAGTACTTCTGTTTCGTTTATTTGTCTTTAAGTTATTTTATGCATTTCATAGAGGTCCAGTAACTCTGAAGACCATTTAAAATTCAATGGGATAAAGTATACTAGCATGGTATTGCTACTGTCACATTCGTTTTTAGATAGGAAAAAAATGGGAATATGTAATTCTTAGTGAATATAAACAAATAACACGTCACATGCAAATTTGGGGAAGAGTCTGAAATGGACAAAACAACTGAACAAATTAGTGGATACCCTGATCACTTTTCAAGCTGGTTTACAACTTCATATAAAAAAGTGAATGCAGTATAACATAAGGTCAGAATGTTGACAGTCACAGAAATGCTGTCTCATCCACTGGAGTGCAATTGGTTACTATCCTGTGATGACTAACTACCTTTGTGAATTTTTATAAATTTATTCCTTTACTGACTTGAACTATGTGTGATACTTGGACTTTTCATTTGAATCCATTGTAACTTCCTACTAACTACTTGTAATTAGTTAAATAAAATATTCAGCATTCACTAAATAATTCTATGAGTTATGATTTAATTAAAAAATTCTCCCTCGGGTCTATATATACCTATATGTATACATACACTCAAAGAAAGCAGATATCAAAAATTAAAACTATATTATACTTAGGTTGTCAGTACTTTCACAGTTTGTTATTTTCCAAAATGTATTCAGTGACATTGCTTACTCTAGTTATCAGTGGAAGGAAGAAACTAAGAGAATAACTCAAGTGGCTCTTGAAACTACATTTACATCTAGCTATCAAGCAGCATATGCCTTTCATTTCTGGGTTTAGGTGAACAATGCAATGCCATCAGCTCCCAAATGGTCATGCCCATCACATTTTCATTGTTTTCAAAAACTAGAGGCAGACACTTCATACTAAGAATTGTTCATTATTATAACATTATGTTACCTAAAATATTATAAAATAAAACTCAGTGATAGAAAAATGAAGCAAAAAGATAAGGACAAAACTGAAATTTTAAACAAAATGTAAGCCTGGAGTTTTCAAAAGTATTGATTACATATGCTGGAACTCTAATGGTATCAGTTAATACATACTAATGTCAAAGAATGAGATTACTAAGTTAAACTCCCTTTTATGCCCCTCCGAGACCAGAGTTAACTCCAAAAATCACATAGCCTTCTAAAACAAAATGGTTGGACTGTAATAACAAAAGAAGAAACAAAATAAAACCATGTTGATGTTAGAGAGACTGATAATATCATAGTTTATAAAAGGCAAGTTATTGTTGAATAAGCATTAAGTAAAACATTGAAGAAGATATCACTGGAAATCAATCACCAAATTAACTATGGGGTTAGGGGTTCAGAATATGCTACCTGGAAGTTCTGCTGCACTCAACTGTCTGGACAGGTCCCACATGAAAAGCAAGAGCTCTGCTCATTTTTATGCATGTTTAATTTCCATCAATTTATAGTTATTAAAGTCTACAAGAAGCATCATCAGCAATATTTAAATGCTGGGTGAACATGATAGCTCATTTACAATCCCAGCACCCCAGAGTCAAAATCCTATAGCCAACTAGAAGACATGAACTAAAATCCCTAAATTCCAATGAGAGACTGTGCTTCCAGATATAAGAGTGATCAAGAAAGATTTGCAACATCAACTTCTGTTGTACACATTCATTTTCATGCATGCACATGCACACGCACCCCCCCCACACACACACACACTGGATTGTCAGGTATGCAGAAAGCTGAAGTCTCCACACCAAACCAACAGGAGGGCAGACTCTTTACTGTAACCATGATAAAAAGGCCATAGGGAGGGATGGTTAATGTGTTTTGTTGTGGTTGTTAATCTAACAAAACACACAGGGAAAATTATCTCTGAATGTTAAAAGGTTGAAGTTCCAATTTAAATAACATATGTGACACTGGATGATCCTCAGAGCAGAGAACTAAAAATAATTGGCTAGAACTTTTTTTTTTTTTTTCTCATTTCTAAGGAACTTTGACAGAAGCTGTTTGCAATGGAATGGGTGTTTTGAGATAACTGATGTGTGGACATCAAATCTCATCATATTTGTGATATGAAATAAAGGTATTTACAGAAACGAGGTCAGCAGAGACAGGAAATCCCACTTTGCGTCTGAAAAGATTGAGCAGCAGCTTGTATTTGCCAAATTGCTACTTTCTTTTATCCTTCAAACCTTCCAGAAAAACACAGCCACTATATTCTCTTCCAGGGAAACATGAAGCCTTGAAGGTCTTAAAGGCACAGACTGTAAATGAAGCACAGGGTGCCAACGGAAATGCAGTTCAGCTGCAAGGCACAGAGAGCATCTGCTGTGAAACTGCGAAGCCAGCTGCAGCAGGGTGGAGTCGAGCCAGAGACCATGGACAAAGGGCTCAGTACAGTTTACCTTAAACACTACATTTGTTTATTTGCTCATTTGTTTTAAGATGGAGAAAGGGTTTATCTCTGAAACACCTTGAGAACTACAGGCTCACTTCTTCATCCCAGTTCCTGTTTCATTAAAAGACTGTCAGGCAAGTGTGGAATTAGGCAATCAGGTTCTGTGCTTTTCAGCTTTTGGTCCCAGGTTCACTCCTTTATGTATAAATTCTAGTTGTAGAGAACCTTGATGTGACTCTTTTTCATTCCTACCAGCTCCCAAGTATTTTAGTGATGTTTACTTAAGAGAAAATGATTGATTGAGAAAGCTCAAGTACAGAGAACCGAGAATTTGAGGCAAGCCTGAGCTTCACAGGAAGACCATGCTTCACAAAACTAACAAGGAAGTACAAATGAAAACTCAAAATGACAAATCACAGATCTCTAGAAATAGAGTTTTTCACATTACAGCATTCTGGTGATTTATTTTGGGTAAAAATATTTGTGTTTCCATATCATTAGCCACATTTGTCCACACTACACGAATGCTCTGTAAGGCAACAAAGAAGTGCACACTATATTGTTTTCTGTCAAATGATCAATTCTGCCGTCATAACAGTCAAAGCCACAAAAACAAATGATCCACTATGCTCATTACTCACCAAGGAAAAGCTGTTTGAGGCACTAGATAAAAACATATCCGTTTACCAGGTCACGTCCCCAATGGTGAGGCTGAACCTATTTCAGGTTGGAAGTCTGGATAGAGTTTGGAGGGTTTGAGAAGACAAAATTCAGTGTGATTTTCTTGAGGAGATGTAAACAAATATTCAAATGTTTGTCACACTCAGGTTGCTAATTATGTTACTTTTCATAAAAAAGCAAAGATAAACTCCCCAGAACACCTCAGTTGGTTAAGGGTAGAATCCATTTGGCAAAAGACCTCTAATATTGATTGCTATGAGTAACATGAAACACCATCTACACATTCAATCACTGATTTTTCTCTAAGAGCCCAGACACTTCAGGGCTTAGGTCTGCTACTTCATATTCTACCTCAGCTTCATTCTTAAATAAAATCAGTTTATTATAACAAACTCACAAAGATGTCACGTAGCTATCGTAAAGAAGGCTCTCAAATACAACTATTTACACAAGCCCAATCCTGCACCAGGAGAATAGCCACATGGTTTTACGTGGGGTTCTATACTTTCACTGTCAATTACATTTTTATTCATTTATCCATCACTAAAAACAAGAAAGAAACTATGGCAGAGTTGAAACTAGAAAACATAAAGCTGTATATACTCATATGTCAGTTTTCCTATATTTTTTTCTTTCCTCCTTACCTTACATTACCTCTTTTCTGAATTTTGCACCATGCCCCTACCTATACCTGCTTACATCTATACATGTACATGAGGGAGAGCACGCACCTTTTTTTCCCTTTGCACTAAAGAATCTCATTTTATAACATCACACATCAATTTTCCCCTAAATTTCTTTGGTCCCTTTTTTATGATTGAAAACATTCCAGTCTACATGTATATCATATATTCAGTATCCATTCATCTGTTGATGGACATTTAGGGTTGGTTCCATGTTCTTGCTGCTATAATAATAAAGCACCAATAAACATGAATGTGCAAATATCTCTGTGGTAAGATGTCAAGTTCTTGGAGCATATGCTGAGAGAATGGTATGGTCAGGTCATAAGACCTACCAACATTAAGGCTAGAAGATATAAATAACCTAAATAGTCCTATTATGAGCAATGGAATCAAAACTAATCAACTAAAAAAACTAGAGACTAAAAAAACCAAATAATTCAATTAAAAAATGGGTTTTAGAGCCAAATAGGGAATTCTCAACAGAATTTCAAATGGCTGAAAGACACTTAAAGAATTGCTCAACATCTTTAGCCATCAGAGAAATGCAAATCAAACAACTCTGAGGTACCATCTTACACCTGCTAGAATGGCTGGGATCAAAAACACAAATGACAGCCTGTGCTGGAGAGGATGTGGAACAAGGGGAACACTCCTCCATTGTTGGTAGAAATGTAAACCTGTACAGCCACTTTGGAAATCAATATGGTGGTTCCTCAGAAAACTGAGCATCAATCTACCCAATGATCCAGCAATACCAATATTGGCATATACCCAAAGGATTTACATTCTTACCCCAGGGCAATAGCTCAACTATGTTCATAGCAGCATTATCTGTAATAGGCGGAAGCTGGAAACAACCTAGATGCCCCTCAACTGAAGAATGGACTAAAAAATTGTGGCACATTTACAAAATGGAGTACTAGTTCTACTCAGCAGAAAAAAAAAAAAAAATGACATTCCGAAATTTGCAGGCGAATGGATGGATCTGAAGAGTATCATCCTGCGTGAGGTAACACAGACCCAGAAAGATAGACATGGTATGTATGTACTCACTCATACGTGGATTTCAGATATAAAGCAAAGTATAACCAGGCTATAATCCACAACCCTGAGCAGCTAGGTAACAGGAGGAACTTAGGAGACACGTCTACGGATCCCTCTGGGAAGGAGAAAGATGATCACCTGAGTAAATTGGGATTGTATGGAAGACCAAGCAAGGGGAGGTGAAAAGAAATGAGAGGAGATGGTTGAGTGGGAGGAGCAACAGAGAGGGAGAACAAAGAAATGGATATCTTTATAGAAGGAGCCATGGTGGGGTTAGAGAGAAACCTGGTGCTAAGGAAACACTCAAGAACCCACAAGACGCCCCAGCTAGGACTCCAAGCAATAGTGGGGAGGGTTCCTAAACAGGACTTCCCTATAATCAAATGAATGACCACCCTAACTGTCATTATAGAACCTTCATCTAGCAATAAATGGAGGCAGAAGCAGAGATCCATAACTAAGCCCCAGGTGGAGCTCCTGGTTTAGTTGAAGAGAGGAGGAAGTATATGAGTATAGAGATCAGGATTGTGAGTAGGAGACCCACAGAGATAGCTGAGCTAGTGCCGACTCACTGACAGCTGAGGAACCTTCACGGAAAGAAACCCTTTAAATGTAGATGACAATCGAACCGCGTGGGGGGGGGGGGGGGGTTGTGGAACCTCTTGCAGTCAGACCAGAGTTTATTCCTAGTACATAAACTGTCATCTTGGAGCCCATTCCCTACAGAGCAACACCCTACTAAGCCTTGATACTGAAGGGAGGGACTCAGAATGGATATGGCAGACTGAACTGACTCACCTTGGGATTCCTTGCCCTCCCTGAGGAATGGGTGGAAGAACAGGGTGGGAAGAAGGCCGAGGGAGAACCGGGAGGAGAGGGAGGAGGAGCAGTAGTGGGTATGGGAAAAGACTTTTTAAATAAAAAAGACTAAAACAAGATTTATTTGGTTATTATCCGTGGGAGATCCAACACTGCTAAATCAGATGTTTTCTGGACTGCTAAAAAATAAGTAAAAAATGAAAGAAAAATAAAACTGTCATCAAAAGTCTCTCTACAAAGTCTAGTTAAGGAAGATTTAATAGCAATTCTTATTATAGACAACTAAAACCATATTTTTATATTATAATATGAAGAATGCTTCACTTAGAAAGAGATCTGACTTCAAATTGGCATAAATTTATTAATCATAATAATAATTAAGCTCATAATCCTAATCTCAATTTCTAAGCTTCTCAACACAGACATTACTGTTTCTATTCCTTCATAATTATATAAAGAGGGGAAAATCATGATACCCGAACTTTGAATAAATTTGAATAGATGTAACGTTAGAAATAACCACTCTAGGAAAAAATTGCCATGTTTCTAAAGTATTACAAATGAACAACTTTTGGATATCAAATACTTTGTTACTAGCCTATGAATTAAAAAAAAATGATGTACAAATTCATTGGCAACATAATTCTAGGGCTGAAGAGATGGGTTAGTAGTCAGAAGCATTGCATTTATTTTCAGAAGAGGTAGTTTTAATTCACAGCATCCACATGGTATCTCAAAACTATAATTACTACAGTTCCAAAAAAAAAAAAAAAATCCTCAACACCTCTGGCTTCTGAGTACAGTGGTCATTGCTGGTACATAGAAATACATGGAAAAAACCCTCATACACATAAAATAATAAAACAAAAATATTCTCTCTATGCTACAAAATAAGGAAAAGCTTGTGTTTAAAAATCTGTTGGGGGGATGGAGAGATGGCCCAGAAGAGGATGTTTCATGTTCTTAAAGAGGACCCAAGTTCAGGTAGCACACAACCTCTTGTGACTCCAACTTCAGGAGTAGCCAACATTCTCTTGTGGCCTCCACAGAGATTCACACACATGGTATATATTCACACAAATAAATACATACAACACACACTTAAAAAATAACTTACATCTTTATAAAAACAAGAATTCTTTTAAAAATCTTTCTGATTATCATAACATATAAATGAAAAAATAATGGCTGGATAATTTTGAAAGAGGAAGATTTTAAAATTTTTACAAAATAAAGCTCACAGGCCTCCTTTTTACTTCATTGTCAAGATGATGGTTAAAAATATACTAAGAGTAAATTCTAGTCCTGACAATAACTTGATCAAATGATTTTTATCTCCATTAATCCCCATTTCCCTATAAGAAAATTAAAGCAAACAAAATTAATTTATAGAGTTTTTCTATGAATCAAATCAAAGGGCATACTTAAAATTCTTCACATGGTGTGAAAAGCTGCAAGCTATTATTAATTCAAGATAAAGGATATGTCTTCTCAGCCAGTTTTTCAACCTCTCCTGCTTTTGGCAACTTTTTCTTCCCACAAGTACTTTTTCAAGCCAAGGCTCTTGAGACTAGTTCAATTAAAAACATAACTACCTGTAAACAAATGGTAAACTCTACTTAGACATGCATGATCGTACACTGCAGAGAAGGGTTCCTGTGCTTGTAGTTTGCTCGGAACTGTATCCAAAATTTAGAGACATAAGTGGATGGATAACAAGTTGGAGGGTGCATGGTATGTGATTAAGCAAGGGCTAAAAAATGCTAATGGTGAAATCTAGCTGGAACCAACATAGGTGCTCAATATAAAACCATCACAAATTTTACGTGTTTAATATTTTACCATCGTCAAGATGGAGGAACCTAGGCATCCAACACACTTCAACAAAAACTCACTGAATCTGGAGAAATTCTAAGATTAACTCCATAAAAAGAAGGACTTGGGAGGAACAGGACTGCCTACCTAGTTCATATCAAAAATCATGCTCAAATGTGTTACAAACATGGCTGGAATTTTCACCCAAACACATCAGTATACACACTGATGAGGTCACTAGTGATTTTTGTTTATTCCACAGTGACCAGATTTAACCATCTTCACCAGATTTTAACCAAGTAACACAGCAGCACTTGATATGCCTGAAGAAAATGTTACATAGAAAAATTAACTTTTGCATATCATGTGTTAAATACTAGGAACTGAGTGATAAAGCTAAAGTTCTCAGAATTAAGCCTATTCTGCTGCCCTGTCCCATTTCCATCCTTTCAACCATAAGCCACCCTGCAGATAACTCCTCAGTTTTGTTTTAAAAAAATGATTGTAGCAAAATCTCTGGGTTTTTAAAGTTCTATTCTAACTGCATATTGAGTTATCCCTTAGTAGATTTTCCTCAACTAGAAACTCACTTTTATGGCTGAGAAACATTTTCTTGACAATAGAGCAGAGTTTCCTGGTTCTGCATGGAAATTTGGAAGGTTGCATTCCTATTGTTCTTAGAAAATTACATGCTGATTGTCATGAAATTTTGAGATACATCTTCTGACTGACAGAATTTATTTTGCTGTGATTTTAAAAAACTGATAAGATGTAGGAGATTGTGTTGTTTCACTGTAAATTAATTGTCCCACCCACTGGTTTAATAAAAAGCGCTGATTGGCCAAAGGCAGACAGGATGTGTGGGCAGGGCTAACAGACTAGGAGAACTCTGGGAAGTGGAAGAACAGAGCAGAACACCAGAGAGAAGCCGGAAGAAGCAGAGGACAACTATGCTGCTCTAAGAAAAGGTATCGAGCCGCATGGGTGAACAGGATAAGAGTCATGGGTTAGTTTAAGGGGTAAAGAGTTAGCAAGTTACATGCCTGGGCCTTTGGCCGATCAGCCTAAAACTATAGTAAGCATCTGTGTGTCTTTGCGGGTCTGTGAGTCTATGGGCCTAAACCTTGAGGTTAGGACTGAAAGTCCAGGCCAGAAACCTCCTACTACAGTAAGAGGAGTCTTGTGATGAAATATTAATTCAGATACTGAATAGTACCTTCAGATTTCAGGGGCATTTTGAGCCAGACACAGAGCCCTTCTCTGTTCCACAAACTATACTGTGGACTCTGAAATGCTGAAGACTGTTTGGACCATGGCAGGCACCATAGAGGTAGGCAGAGATAGGGGAAGGAATCTGAGCATAGGTAGGAGAAGGGTGGAGTCAGACACAGATCAAGCCAGACACCCAAAGAAGCAACATGTAAGGAACACAGGTGAGCCACGGGCCATGTGGCAGGGCAGATTAATGGAAATGGGTTGAATTAAGATGAAATAGCTAGCTAGCAGTGTGCCTGAGACATAGGTCAAACAGCATAAAATTGATATAAATGTCTGTGTGTTTCTTTGGGACTTTGGGATTGGTGGTCCAGATAAGCAGCAGGCAGGTCTAAATTGTGGGCTAGTCTGGGCCAGAAACCTCATTGTTACATATTATAAAATGCTATTGTTTTGCTAAGTCTTGAAATTATTATCCTTTATTTTATATTCTAATTATTTCAAAGTTGACAACATTATTTGTTATGCAGCTACTAAATCCACCCTAGTAAGCACAAATATCATAAAGTCAAACATCACACATAAAACTACCTTTCAACCCAGCACTATTATTAACAGCGGACTGGTATTTTCCAAGTCTAAGTGTTTACAGACCATCTATATGTGGGAGGCATTAACATTTTGCTATTCTTCCACTTTGCTATACTTTATGCGCTACAAACATTTTTTTTTAATTACTACAATCTTCAAAACAAGAACAAGAGCCAGAAAAAAAAAATCACTTGCTTAAACTGCTTCCTGAATATTCAGGGACCCCCAAACGTTCCATACCTCTAACACCATAACTAACAGCAATAGTCAGAACAAGACACCAAAATGTTAAGTTTATCCTGTGGCAACATGAATGATGGATACTAAAGAAATTTATTTTCTAATCCCTGAAACTTGTGAGGTTTTTGTTTGTTTTAAAATTCTCAATAAAGATTCTTCAGAATTATAAAATGAAGGTGTCTGAGATGACCCAGGATTAATTGGCTGGGCCCTCTACGGAGCCTCAAAGGTCTCTATTATAAGGGAAAAGTGGAGGAAAGAAGAAGAGCAGAAGCACAGAGCAACACAAAGGTGAAAACAGGATGTTAAGAAGCTGGGACTCTGCAGATAGCCACGGCATCTTCACAAGTCAGGAAAGAAAGAAAATAATTTTCCTAAAGTCCCACAAAGAAGGCAGGCCTTGTGGGCACCTTGATTTCAGCCTAGAGGAACTTACTGCAGCATATTTCTGACCTGCATAATTTGAAGAAATATATGTGTATTATTTTCAGCTGCTAGCTCTATGACAATGAATTAAGAATCTATGGGCAGTACAAATTAAGGGGAAAAAGAAGAATATAAAGTTGGGTGTGTAGAAAAAAGTTAGGGAGGGATTGGGAGAAGGGAAGATATGAAAACCCACTGAACTGAGCAAAATTCTCAACTAATAATTTACATCTTACAAAAAATATTTATCATGTTGGTAAATCATCATTTATTAAAATGGGAATCTGAGAGCATGTACTCTTCAATGTCTAAGTGTTTTGAATATCAAGCTATTTATGGTTCCCAAACATTTTGACCTTTAGTCCAAGCCAAATTTGAAAATTCCCCAAACCTAGATTAAAAGCTCAGCATTCCAACATCTAAAATGACTTCAGAGGAGACTCTGATAAGATTTAGAATTTAAACCATTTTTTATTTGTTTCTTCGTATACTGGGGGTCACTGGCTACTTGCTGGTTTTTTTTTCTGAGAAATAGTTCTGAAGACAAAATGCAGCTGTGACAGTCTAGTCACAAAAATTAGTAAAACCCCAGAGAGAAAGAAAGAGAATCCAAAGAGAGACGTGATTGCTGAAAAGCAAGGCCTCATGACTCCACGGTTACATCTTTAAGGGGGGGGAAATAAAAGATAGAATCCTTCTATTAGTTTCTAGAATTTCTGAAGGGGTGAGAAGGGAACCTGAGGAAACAGATTTGGATTTGGAGAGGTGTGAATTTGCTGTTTAGAAAATGCTATCAAACTTCTCCTAAGACGTGTAAGAAAACTGGAGTCATCATGATCTGCTGCCCTTGTCCACAGACAGGGATCTGTGGAACAGAAGTGCAGAGGGCAGGAATAGCCCAGACCAGTGGTTTCTTGAGTTCATATTAGACTCACCAAGGGAGCCTTTAAACAATCTCAGTGCCCTGGACTTGGGCGGGGGGGGGGGGGGGGGGGATGTGCACCACTCATATTTAAAAATTCTGGAAGAGATTTAATGGACAGGTTATATTGAAAACACACACACTTAAAAACAGAATTGCTTCCTACCCTAACTAGACTCTTCAAAATCCTGTGGTGAGTGTGAAGTATTTAAATGCAGGCTGATTTGTAGATGTGTGAAACTAACCTCCAAAAGAAAGCCTAGGAATGCATATTTAGTAGCTCGAAACACTATACCAATTCATTGGTTGTTTCACGGTTGTTGAACCTGGATGTCCAAAATGATGGTACAAATACGGTCAGTTCCTGCCTGGGCTAAAAGTCACGGCTTGTGTTGTGGATTTCCCTCTTTTCATGTGTCCTGGCTTAGTGGAGGAAGATCACACACTGAAACTCTGTTCTGTCTCAGTGCTTTACTCTCATGACTGCATTTAAACTTCCCAGATGCCTTTGCCAAACATAGCCACACTAGACTAACAGTGCTTATAATAATGAATTTCGGCACTGGTGGAACATAACTCAACCCGTTATACTGCATTTCAATATTTTAAAATTTTTATTTTATTTAATTAACATTTTTTATTTATTTTACATACAAACCACAGCCTCCACCCCCACACGCCATCTGGTCCCCCTCTCTCTAACTTCCACCTCCCCCCACCTCATTCACTCCGCCATCTCCATTAAGAAAAGGGGAGACTTCCAGTGGGCTTGAATATCAAGTTGAGGTTGGACTGGACTCCTCTCCAGCATAAAGCTTGGGTGAGGTAATCCAGAATGGGGAACAGGTTCCCAAAGGCTAGCTAAGGGCCAGGGACAAGTCCTGATCTCAGTGCTAGGAGCCCCACAAACAAACCAAGCTACACAACTGTTGCACACATGCAGAGGGCCTAGGTTAGTCCCATGCTAGCTCCCTAACTGTTGGTCCAAAGTCCATGTATTCCCACCAGCACAGGTCAGCTGTCACTGTGGGTTTCTTTGTCATGACCTTGACCCCCCTGGCCTGTCCAATCCCTCCACTCTATCTTCAGACTCCCAGAGCCCTGCCCAATGCTTAGCTATGGATCTCTGCATCTGTTTCCACAAGTTACTAGGTAAAGGCTCACTGATGACAATTAGGGTAGTCACCAATCTGATTATAGTAAATAGTCAGTTTAGTCACCCTCCCCACTGTTGCTAGGAGACCTAGCTGGGGTCATCATCATTTTAACCTTTTTTGAGGGAAGTAGTGCTGGAGACTGAACCTATGGCCCTGCCTATATGAGACAAGAACTCTACTATTGAATGACAGTCGTCAAAGTGTTAGAATGAGGGTACAGAAAGGGATCCATGGTTTAAGAGCTCCTACTGCTCTTACAGAGGACTGAAATTTGGTTCCTAGCAGGCACCTTAGGTGGCTCACAGTCACACATAACCCCAGCTCCTAGGAATCTAATGCTCTCTTCTGATCTCTGTAGGCACCTGTACTTGTAAGTATAAGGATTCATGGCACATAGTGGCCATGTGGTAAACCCAACATGGCACAGTCAGAACACCAACTAAGGAGGGCACACCCCTAGGCATGGCTATGTAAATCTGTGCGCCCCCCCCTTAAAAGGAGATTCCACCCTACTCCCTTCCCCACCCTTGCTTTCTCTCTTACTCTCCAGCAACCCCCCCTGAACAAACTCTCATGTGGCATCTGGTAGTGTGTGTGTGTCTGATCTCACATGCAAAACCAACAGTAAGTACATAGGAACACACATGCACACATACATTCATTCACATGCACACACATATACACATATATATACACACACACAACAATTTTGATAATTTTTAAAGTATTAGAACAAGCTTGATGCTCAGCCAAAGCTCATATTTAAAGATTAAAAAAATCAGAGAGTACTACATTGAGAAAGTGAATTATTACATCTCCACTCCTAGAAATCCTGGAAGGCAGAGATGCCAGGAAGCAGGGCAAAGTGGTATAAACCACTTGGCATCAGAACTCCTTGCCCTGTCAGGGGCTGAAAACATATTACTGATAAATTGGCAAGATCACCAAGGGTCCATAATCCCTAGCAAAGCCTCTCTGCTCCATCCCAAGGTCAAGAGAGTAGACCTTGTGGACAGGAATCTCACTGAAGTGGAGATTTACTGAGGAAAGAAGGTTCAGATTTCCACAAAATCCAAAAGAATTATCCCCGAACCAGAACTTCTCAGAATATATGGCACTGTCCCTAACTGCCCCAAAGACACATAAGCAGAAGATCTGCTGTCTTTATGGAAAATGTTCTTTAGAATTTCCTCAGAGCTTTTCCAATGCATTTTTGCCATTAGAAAGCCTGTTTTGATGTGGTCTTTACTCTTAGGCATTATCCATCTTTACAGCACTATTAAGCTCATTTAGTCTCATTTTATTTCCTAAAACATTTAGCATTTCTCTAACCTTTCTACATAGTATTGTTGAGCGAATAAATGAGACTCAGGGATAGATCTCTGAGAAAGTTGGAGATATTAGACAGAGTAAACACCACAGTCAGATCTTACCCAGCTGTCTTCCAACTTCTTCAGCCTGGCTTCCCTTGGCTTCCTCTAACTTCTGTCTTTCTATGCCCACCTTAAATACTCTCTTGGTAAGTTAAGGCTTGGCCCCACCACTGCCTGCCTGGGAGCCTGGAATTCCTTCTGTAATCTAAAATGACCTAGAACTCAGTTGGGATTAAGGGCAGAGGTCACCACTCCCAGGATACTCACTGTGCTGGGATTAAAGGTTTGAATCACCACTCTCTGATTCTCCTAGACTGACAGTGGTTAGAACTCTGGAACTTCTGGAGCTTTTATTAAATTCCCACATAGTATTTTTTCTCAGATGTCATCAAAGGTATGGTAAACCTAAATATGTTCTAGATGTTATCTTATATGTGCATTTTTTCAATGAAGGCTTCCAAACACACCTGTGCTTGTCATAAAGGGATCTAAAGTACTTTTAAGCTAATATAATCAAAGTATTACCAAAAAGATTGAGTTGACTTCTCAATTTAAAAAATGAATTATTTATTTTGTTATGTGTATGACTGTTTTGCCTACATGTATACATACACTATGTGTGTGTCTGGTTCCCATGGAGATCAGAAGAGGGTGCTCAATCTCCAGAAACTGGAATAACAGACAGTTTGGAGCAGTCACATGAGTGCCGGAAACCTTGCTAGGCAGGTGCTCTGGAAGACCAGCCAGGGCTCTTAGCCACTGATTCATCTTTTTTGTCCCAATTTATCAGAAAGTCAGTTTCTATTCTGAGTACATGTCCTGCATATAGATATTTTCAGGAAAGAACCTTAGGAAGCAATGTGAAGCTGATGAGCAATGAATGGGTGAGAGGCAGAGGGCAGGCTACTATGAGGAGCCGCAAGGGCAAATTTAACAGAAAGTGACTGAGGCTAGATAATGCTTCAGTAATGAGGATGAGCTGACAGATGCAAACCCAGTTAGATATTTTGAAGCAAAAGCGAGGAGTTATGTTCAGAAAGACAGAGAAAACCAGTCCTGGGAGGGCTGTGGAGATGGCTCGGTTTGTAAAATGCTTGCTGTGCATGCTTGAAGACCTGAGTTCAGATTTCCAGGTATGACAGCATATGCCAAAGTACAGGGGGCTTACTGGAGCTTGCTGGTTAGCCAGTCTAATGGAAATGATAAGCTCCATGCTCAGTGAGAGACCCTAAAAAATAAGGTGGAGAGAGACAGAGGAAAACACCTTGACCTCTTCCTTCCACAGGTATCACACCCCATACATATGCGCAACAAAGATGGATCTTAGCTGTTACCTGCTGATAACTAGAGCCTCCAAAATTATTAAGGTATCTAGGGAAAAAATATGAAAACTATCAGTCATTCCCTGGTTAAAGAATGGCTTGGAGACTTTCCTAGTTCACAACAAGAAAGAAGGTCTTCATTATCTGTTACTACATAAAGAGAATAAATCTAAGAGCAGTGATGAGCAATCTCTGCCCTCCAACATTTCATGCCTGCTCATAAATGGTTGTCAAGCAAACTATCACTGTCTTCTAAGATACAGAGGAAGAAATGGACGACTATCATGGCTTTGGACTTCACTTCCCAGTTCGCTGTGTCGGTTACGAGGACTCAGTAACTTAGACATGGTCATGATAGGCTTGATAAAGTGGCCAGACTTATGGTAATCAATAAAGTTACCTCTCCTCTGGACTTGTTTTAAAAATGATCTTCTGCTAGCAAAATTCGGAGAGTGAGCATGGTTGGCAGTCTATCCACTTTTGTGTAGAACAGGCCACCAAAATCCAGTCTCAGGGCCACAGATCCACCACTACGGGGCAGTGAACAAATACTTTGAAGGTACTTCTTAGTTTTCCCCTGCTGTAGTTAAGTTAAAGGTCACAACAACAGTGAGATCATTCTCCTGGGTCTGGAAGGCATTGAGCTGCATGTCATGGGAAGAAGAAAGAGGAAGTTAAGTAGCAAGACCAGAAAGACAGGCAGCCTGTGGCATCTCAACCTTTTCTCACCTCTTTAGACAGCTACAATCAGAGTTGCCAGGACTGTGATGTCACTTCTGGTCCTTTATCTTTAGTCTGCTCCATTTTTTTTTTCTAAGACGAACATGATAAAGGTACTTTTACAGAGGACAAAAATGAGATCTGAAGAGATCGGAAAGTTGTTTTGTTTTGTTTTGTTTTTTTCCAGGATCACAAGTTACTTACAGTTCTTACGTCACCCACTGTCACCCTAATTTCCAAAGACTAATGACAATAAGAAATAACTATAGGTGCCAACTGTATATAGCATAAAACATTACTCAAAGAAAGCATGAATCTGAGGCATCTTAGAGTATAAAAAGAATATTCAGAACCCTACTACAAATAGAAAAATAAATCTATGAGGAATTTATGGACCCAATGCTTACACAACAACATCGCTATTTTAAACCTGAGTGATACAGTTTGCTTTGCCTGAGAATGAGGAGGAAGTCACAAAGAAAAATATAGGAGGCAGTTGTGCCCTATTCTTGAGAGTTTCGAGAAATGCCCAGGCCCCATTGGTCGGTCAACACTCTACAGAGAAATGCTAAGAGTAAGGCGGATGTCTTGGTCATCGAGATGGCTCAGTGCACTTGATTTCCAGTCTGATGACCTGAGTTCCATTCCCATAATCCACATGATAGAAGGAGAGACCCAGCTCCCAAAACTTGTCCTTTAATCTCCATATGCTCTATGTCATCTGTGTGCCTACATGACGTATACACACACACACACACACACACACACACACACACACAGAGAGAGAGAACAAATATAAATTTTTATTAAAAATAAAATAAGTAGAATATTTTTTAAAATGAGGAATAGAGACTAATGCCTAATAAAAGAAGCCAATAAGTTTATATCCTATAATTCTACAAAATTATCATTAAATTAAAAATTTAAAAATAATTTCATATTATCAAGAACAATAACTTATTTTAAAAATAATTTAGATGGAATAGACTCTCTATAAAATCAGGGAAGAAATAGGAAAGCATTTTGTAAAACTTTGAAGACCTGTAGGGTCTCATTAATTTTAAAGAGTTTTGCAGTTTGCTTTTTATTTTTAAATGAGTTATTTAAAATATATTTATTCAAAGAGTTTGGGCTATTTTTATTATTCATTGAGAAGTTACTTCAAACACAGCCATATAGTATTAATCTCTTTTTTTCCTTTATCCTTAAAGACCCTCTGGGAGACATTTCATGTATTTACAATCTATCCTTCTAAAGTATGCCGATGTGCTAGTCCTCACGTCAGATTTTCTGTTAAGATGAAAATAACCAGTAACTCAGAATTTATGTTTAACACCTGTCTACTTTTACTCCCGGATATACAAAAGTTGAATGTATTTATTAAAATAATGTGTAAGTTGACAGGTTTAAGAACCAAAGAAAAGATGTGAAAGCATATGCAACAGAGCTTGCTCATTCATCCCCACAGCAAAAACAAGTAAAGACATCCACAGATAAAATGTGTGCTTATTTCTTCAAAGTTTACACTTGCAAGTTTGATACTTATATTTGTTTTACACTTATTATCACATAAAGGGAAACATTCAAACCCATCATCAATTATGGGAAAGCAAGGGTATCATTAGCAACTGGAACAAGGGGTGCTGGGTAAAGAGTGAGGACCAACTTTCACCTAGTAGGCACGTGTCAGCAGACTGTGGCTTGTTCTTTCTATCCAACACCTCTTTAGCTTATGGAAGCACTGAGATAAAAGTTCTTAAGTAGGGGCTAGAGATGTAGCTCAGTCGGTAAAACACTTGCCTGGCGGGCATGACTTCTTGCCCTCGGTCTCCAACATTACCCAATCCAAGTGTGCTGCTATAATTTCCACCTTAAAATGTGGAGGCAGGAGGATGAGAAACTCAAGGCCATCCTTGGTTATATAGTAAGTTTGACACCAGTCTGTAAGTACATAAAAGCCCGTCTCAAAGAATCCCAAAACCATACAGAATAATTCTCAATTAGGAGGGTATCTTTGTTTATATGTTTTAAAACCACTTAAAATTTTTAAAGTTGTTTGTTTTGGCTGGGGGTGTAGCTCAGAGGGACAGCTTGTATTTAGCATGCCCAAGGCTCTGGTGTTCAATGCCTAGCATTAAAAAAGAAAAATAATCTAAAATATTTAAACCTTCTATTTGTTCATATAACAAATACCAGCTTTAGCCACAGATTATGGCCGGCAGTACACAGCGTTTGCCCTCCCTGGCAGCTTGCTGTCTCTGTTGGTCTTCCAAGCGTCTGGCTGTCAAGGGTAGGAATGGGAACAATTTCCATGTTGCACAACACAGTTCAGTGTACTGAAAAGAGGGTGGGGCCTCGAGACTCACAGCTACTATTCAGAGAAATCTCCAGGGAACATGCTTTTCAAGAGTCAGAAGAGAGAAAAATAAATGGGCCACAAGGTCAGACTCCAACCTGCTGACTTAGTTTCCTGGCTCTCCACACTCACCAGTGGCCTCAAAGAAACACGACCATAAAAACATAGTTTCTTAAAGATCCAAAATCTCAAAGAAAGGAGAGAGAGAGGGAGAGAGAGAGCACATACTAAGATGAGCAACATCTTCTGGCACACATTTATATTATTTATAATGTTTCCTTCTAGTGGGACATTCTTTTAAATCTAGTCGCTGGAGTTCTAAGAACTAAGAACCATTTGTTCCATCCACTTCCCTCATTTCTTTAGACTCCAGGACTTTAACTCCTGTATTTTATTCAAGACATGCAACCATTTCTGAATTGCGTAAGATCAAGTACCTAAGGTCTTAAACATTCTAGAACACTCGGTGCTCAGCTTGAGAAATGGATGAAAGCTTGGCACAGCATCAGAGCTGTGGGCTCGTGTAATCTAAGAACCTATTACGAACTCACACATGGGTTACTTTGTTCTTAGAAGGTATCTACAGCAAAAATAAAGAGAGACAAAAGATTCTAGTAGAGAAGACCATCTGGTCCTCTCCTATTTCATTCATTTAGAAGACGTGATAAACCTAAGGCTTATAGAGCTTTTACAAACAATAGGTAAGATAAAATAAGTGGCTCATTGTAACCCAAAACCACAGCAGTAAATAGTCATAAAATACCCAAGCTTCTAATTTCAGGATTTGCCTACAGATTAAAAAACCAACCAAACAAACAAACAGGATCTCACCATGTAGAGACAGGCTGGCTTGGAACTTCCTAGATAGACAAGTCTGGATTTGAACTAACAACCATGGTGAACTGTAGGTGGAGTTTTACGTACAAGGCACCAGTGAGCAATAAGCTACTTCTCAAACAGGAGCGCTGAGGTTTCTAAGTGATATTTTAACAGTTCAGGATGTAGTATACGCCTCTTCTCAAGCATTCTATTCCCCTTCAGTAAGTCACTGGTCAGTGATAACCAAAGAGAATATCCTACTTGTCCCCAGAGGCCTCATTGTACTCAATATCAGCTCAACCGTTTCTTGTCCCCAGCTGGTCTTTAAGGACAACAAAGCTATGTTGAACACCATCCTTGAAATATAAATTAACATAAGCTAGGGAACTACACAAAAGTGATCATCACAAAAAAACACACTGGGAAGGAACTGTGAGTCAATCAAGGTAAACATCTGCCTACCATAGGCATCTAGAATAACCACGTACATTCAGTATGCATTAATATATTTATAGGTCATAATCATATAGAAGTACCAAGAGGAGAAATTTAACTAAAAGCACCTGAGTAGTAGACAAAATTAAGACACAATAATCTACGGTCAAGATCTAGGCCAGTCTGTACCAATGGCTCTGGGTAAGAGAATGCATTGCTTTCTAAACACATCCTGTCACCATGCTGAAGGCATGTATTAAACCTATGATCCCTTGATATGTTAAAGTATCTCAGGCCTATGTCATTAAATTAGTAAGTGATTTTACCCATGGATTGTTCATGTCAAGCTGATAAAACCCAAGAAATCCTCTACCATTTTAGCTTAATTATATTGAGGGCTCCATTCTTAGGAAAAGGTCACTCAAACACAGAGCAGCCACCTAGTGGCCAGCACAGGAAGCTTGTTAAATGCCAAGAATACATGCAACATTACTAACTTTCAAGTGGAAAAAAAGTGAACTACACAACTATACAAATGAATGTACTCCACAGAGTGCACCTTTCACTGTGTCAAGTCAAGTGGAAATTAAAGGAAGTGGGCTCAACCCTCGTGTATCCACTACATACATGCAAGACACACATACATAATCAACACATGCAAACATATATGTGGATTAGATACGAAACTTTAGACTCACAACAATAAGGTAGATGATAGAATATTTTCCTTAATTTTGCTAAATACAAGTAGACTAGATATTGTACCTGTAATTCTTGCTTGATAGCTGTTTTGTTAAATGTAATTTTGCTATGTTGAAATTGAAACCTTCCTCTTTGATGAGACAGAAAGGGGAAGTGATGTGGGTGTTGGGATAGGTTTCAAATTTAATAAAAACCAGTCTGAGGTATCAGAGGGATCTACCCACAATCAGTCTAGAAGGATCAGAGAGCGGTAACTCACACCTTTAATCCCAGCCTAGGGAATATCTGGGAGTGGTGACCTACGCCCTTAATTCCAGCAAATCCGAGTTTGAGGCTCCCAGGCAGGCAGTGGTGGTGTCATGCCTTTCATCTTAACCTGGATGTGAAACAATTGAATGAAGAAAGTATTTAAGGCAGGCATAGAAAGACAGAGAAGCAGAAGTAGCCAGGAGGAGCAAGGCTGAGGAAGCTGGAAGACAGCTGGGTGAGATCTGACTGTGGGGTTTCCTCTCTTCGATATTCAGCCTTTCCCTGAGATCTGACCCTGGGTTTCTTTCATTCATTCAACATATGGGGATGTCTTTCTATATGCTGTGAATAAAGGATTGTTTTGGCCATGGCCAGTACCATAGAAAAAGCAAGCAGGAAAATCAGAGAATAGGTAGGAGAAGGAGGGAGGAGTCACAGAGACACTCCAGCCAGATGCCCAAAGAAGCAACATGTAAGGAACACAGGTGAGCCATGAGCCACATGGCAGACAGATTTATGAAAATGGGTTGAGTTAAGATGAAAGAGCAAGCTAGCAATGTGCCTAAGCTATAGGCCGAACAGCCTGAAATTAATATAACAGTCTGAGTCATTTTTTTTGGGGGGGGGGGGTGAAAGCAACAGCAGGCAGGTAGGTACCTGAGACTGCAGGTCTGTGGGTCTGGACTTCTGGTAGGGGGCCAGAAACCTAATGTTACACATATACACACAACACCAAACACATACATACACACACAAAACACAAAAAGCAATACACAACATAATACATAACAGATACATAGATAACACTATATACAATGCACATTCACTAACCATGTACACATGCATACACACATACACACAACAAAGAAACACATATATACAATCTATGAGAGAGAAAACTAGAATACTCAGAGGACCTAAACCTGGCCATGGGCTCATCATGTCAGCATACATTCCATCTTGCTGGTTTTCTGCACGTTTGTGGATTGTATTACTTTTATAAACAGAAAATAAATCATTTCAGCCAGACCTTGTGGAAAACACTTCTAAGCCCAGTACTCAAGTGGCAGAAGCAGGAGAATTATTGTAAGTTGTAGGCCAACATGGGCTACAAAGTGAGTTCAAGGATAAGCTGGGCTGCAAAGAAAGTAAGGCCTTGTCTCAAAAGAAGACAAAACAAATTTTTCACAAACCTCTGGAGAACACGGAAACAAATGTGAGAAATTGTAATAAATATACACGAGGATAAAGTCAGTGCCCTCAAAGTATGAGATGATTCCTTCTTCTAGTTGTTTATCTTTGTAGACCAACAGTTTATTTCTGGAACAAAACTGAAACACCCCCTTGTGGTACATGAAAATGCATTATTCTATATAAAAAAGGTATAACATCTTCTGTGAATTTTTAAATTCCAAATACAACTTCCTATAAATTTTAAGCATTAATTTGTTTTATATGTGTATGAGTGTTTGGTCTTCATGTATGTCTGTGCAGCACGTGTGGTGTCTGCAGAAGCCACAAAAGCAGCACATATTCTAGAACTGGAATTACAGGCAGTTGTGAGCTACTATGTGGGAGCTGGAATTGAACCTGGGTCCTTTGTAAGAGCTGTTATTGTTCTTAAGCACTAAGCGAACTCTCCAGCTCCTTAAATTACTTTGAAATATATTTAAACTGTAAGCATCACACTGAAGGAGAGAGAGGTGATGTTTTCTCTCTGCTGAGGGAGGAATGGAGCCTTAGAGAGATCACAGATTTCTTTCCAGCTTTGCCACTGAGATGATAAAAGTCTCTTGACCTCTAACCTACTGCCCTTTAAACCTTATCAGTTTTTACGTCTGAGGCTTAAAATTACCTGCAGGCTGTCAGAAAGTCCCCTCTGGAAGCAAGGAGGTATTTCCTATTTTTGGACAGAGATAGCAACTCACTTTTAACACTAATCAGAGTCTAGGTTTTAGTCTTCTAGATTTGTTGCTCTTTTGTAAAGCTTTCTAACTAAATGAATAAGGCCTACAAGAAAGCTTGCTGTAAATGTTTGGAGTCAAGAAGGAATCTTTGCATGTTAAGAATAATGATCAAATTTACAATGATTTTCCTGTAGCTCATGACTTTCTTACACATTTGCACACCACATAGAAATGTGTCATATAGTTATCAAACATTAAAACGAATCCAATTTCTAGATAAAATGAGGCTTCAAGGATTCCAAAGAAATGGAGCTTAAACTTTAAAATAGACAGACTAAATTAATGGACTGTAGTCAACAATTCTCAGGAGAAAGATTCAATTCGGTTAGGAAATGTGAGTTGAATCTTCAAAACCACCAAACAGTACTTTAATTTTTAATATCCCCAATATTCAAAACAATTTGGGAATGCTGCCACTAAGTACTCACAGATGCTAACAACTGTTTCAGTGAATTTTCTTTCTAGGTCTAAACTTTCTACCTGGAATCCTTTGAGTGGCAGTTCCAACTACGGCTGACAGTGGGCAGCCACCCATAGAGCAATGAGAAGACAGGGCAGTGGCTTCAGTGCATCCCCTTGCTCTGTATTCCTCTTACTCATGGACTTATCCCTGTCTTCACAAACTTAAATAACACACACACTGCAAATTACACAGGGAGCACTCTGGAAAGATAGGTGAGAATAATCATACTTTTTACATTTATCATTTACTATTATTATTAAATAGCGTGTGTCCATGCATGTGCCTGTGTATGCCATGGCAGGCACACCCAGGGACGAGGACAGCTTGTGGAAATCGTTGTTTCCTTCTTCCTGCACGTCTCAGGGACTGAATTTGGGTCCTCGGGCTTGGCAGGCTGTTTACTCACTAACCATCTCATTGGCCTTGACCTGTATCTTTGCTGTACATATTTCTTGAACTAACAGGTCAAGGTTCACAAAATCTGCTAAAAGGACATTTTGATAGTTATGGAGGGCTTTTTAAAATAAATAGTCACCATAACTATGGGTCCAAACTTTAATCTGGATTACTTAAAGAAGGAAGAGAATAAAACAATGGCCTTAATTTCATTTTTCTAAATATGTCTCTTATTCCTTTTCATCTCTGTGACCTCGAGGAAAAGATGTGTGTAGATGTGTTCTGTATAGCACTCTATACATTGCGAATTCACATTTCATGCCTGTAATCACACATAATCCACTGAAATGGTACTATAAACGCTCCTACTAAAGAATTTCTAGGAAAAAATAATATCATATGACAATTTCCATTATCATACAAATTACCTTATGATTTTTTTTATCATGTTACAGAATGAAACCATGTATTAATTTCAGTTAGATATTTTAAAACTTTAAGTCACTACATTGACTTACTAAATAGGAACACATTAATATGCTAAATAAAGTAGAAAGTGATTTAAAAACATAAACTCATGGAGAGACTATGCCATGCCATTCGACTTTCCTTAGAGAGTAACCACTCAAGGGCCGCAGTCCTCATGACAAAAGATGACCACCATACACACTTTGGTTAAAGTCTGGCCATGATCTGGTTTTTCTTCATGTTGTTTTTATTATAAAGTATGTGTATGATACTACAGACCGATGCATATGTCTATGTTACTACTTTTCTAATTTCTCAACCAATCACATCTTAAACCCTTAATAAAGAACTGTACGTACTTTTGGCAAATAAATTGCTGCAGATCATTTATTTGCGGTTAAAATATTAAAGCAAGCAACATAAAAATGGGCAGAGAACAAGCACATGTGTAGGCTCTTAACCCTTAGCTTTTCATTCACAAGAATCTTGATGAGTTTAAAGTATATTTTAAAGGATAGAAGGAAAGGAAGGTGTTTATCTTTCTGTCTCTATCTCTGTCTCCCCTCTCCCCCTCCTCCTTCCCTTTCCCTTCCCCTCTCTCTGCTTCCAACAAAGCCAAGGGCCACAGAAGACTTAATTAGTTTCTCCTCAGATTGCTGAGGCACCAGGCTACCATGTTTCAGAACTGTGAGTGGTTTTGGACCCTTGGAAACAACGAAGCCACAGCGGCAAGTGCTGTTCTAGTGATGGATGTAACCCCCACCCAGGTAACCCGGTCTCGTGAGATTCTGTGGCTTCTAGCACTGATAACAGCATCTTGCTCTCTGTGGGGCTGCAGGCTTCCTGCTGCTTTTGAGATAGATGTCTCTCATGTTGCTTTTGTCCCAGTGAAGTCTGAGTTTCTGAGTGGACACAGTGACAAAGATTGCTGTAACTGAAAAGGACTTCCTCTCTCTGTCACTGCTGGGGAAAGCTCTCAATATTGCGATTCATGTGTGCACATTTGACACAAACACACAAAGCTTGTGTTACGATTCAAGTAGTGGTCAAATCAATGCCATGCTCTGAGCAAATCCAGGATTTTCTCTCACTTAAATTTACTATTTTTCACTTAAAAACATATTAAAAGGCACATGGAGATTTAAAATGTCGAAATCATGCCAGTAACTTCCAACAAGCTTTAAACAACTATTTTTTTGTTTTGTTTTGTTTTTCCCGGTAGTGCAGCAGATTGAATCCAGGACTTGAAATGTGGTAAGCACTCTTCTACTGAGCTACAGCCTATGCCCTACTCTAGAAGACTTTATTCTATAAATATCTCTTGGCAAATTTTCTATTGTTGAAGAATTGTATCAGGATAATTTCTGTTTACATCAAAGTATATTAAAAGAAATCAGAATGCACTACCATCTTCGCAAATACATCTAGCTGCTAAAAATACACCTCACAGGATTGTTAAGAATGTTATTGAAATTATAGCTGCCAAAGATGGACTTGTTCATCCACTGTTTGTTTCCATGTATGTAGCAACTAGATGCCTACCAAAGTCATAACTTAGTATAAACTGTGAGAAGTGCAGGGAGAATTCATGGGGAAATTGCCCTTTCCAGTCTAAGATGGGTGTACTCTAATCACAACACAGTTGTTTACTCCTGTAGTGACCCCCCCACACACACATACACACATACACACAAGCGTGCCAGTGCAGTGCAGGAATCAAAACTAGACACATTGGGCAAGTATTTATTATGGAATTATGCCTGCAGCACATCTATAGGCACTTTGCTTAAATATTTGATTCTTTTATATATCACATTTTTTAAAAAGCCAATCATTTTCCTATAGGCATTTAAAAATAATTCCATGACCCTCTGAAAAGACTCCATTAGTGGCCTGCACAATGCATGGTAGTCCATGTTCAGCCTCAAATGGATGCACACACGTAAAAGATGGAGGCTGTCTACTGTGTTTTGCTTTTTGTCCAAAGAACCCAGTGCTTCTGAACGCTATGAAACAAATTGTCTAGTGACTGTCAGGTGGGTAGAGGAAAACTAGATGCTGATGGCAAGTTTCATTCTAGTTTTATTTATATATGTTGATAAAAGACTCCTGGTACATTCAGGTAGTGGACACTGTCTTGATCTGTATACCTTCTCTTTGTCTCAAAGGGCACATTAGTGAACAGATAGAGGCCATTTCTGCACTGGAACACAGCTCACTCTCAAATCTACACTGATTTTCCCAACGTTATCTAGTCATCCCAACACAGTTTTCTGGAAATTAACATCTGTAACTAGAAGGGCTATTTTGGGAGAAAATACGAATAATAGTGACAAATTCCATACTACAGAAAGAGAAACAGTAGGTGAAATATTTATGTGCTAGGAAATCCATACAACTAGGAAGCAGGTTAATAACTTTGATCAAAGGTTACTAAGTCACCAGGTACTGCATCTTTGTGGTCCATCAACAACGGACAGCCCCGTGTGACGATAGCTGAGGACACACAAGCACGTTAAACCCTTTGCATTCAGCAGAAAAGCAACAAAAGGTATTGCTGCTGAAGCACGGAATGTCAAGGACCATCAGTGTGGAACAGCAACGCTGAGAGCTGAAGAAACTGAAATACCTACAAAACACGACTATAAAAAGACCTTAAAGAAACCAACAGGCTAACGTGCGCTCAGGACACAGCACCTTTATCAAATAAGCTTCCTAACTGATTTGAGGCATTTGTTAGTTTAATCATGCCAACGTTTTAAATTTCTTTAAAAATATTTTATAACGCTACTGTAAACTGTCCGTGATAGACTTAATTATACTACACCTTTTTTACACAGATGTAGTGATCTAACAAGAAAACGTCTAATTTGTCACCCACTAGAATTAGGTGAGTATTTGTAATATCTTGGCATACTGCAGACAGTATGTCTGGTTTTACCACTTGAGATACAAGGTTAGGAAGCCTAGGATTCAGCCACTTAGATAAGGCAACACTGTACAATAATAGATACGTAAGATATGCATATCTAGCATTCATTTAAGATATTTTATATAAGGACAACATAAAGCATATATGAATTAAACTGTGCACTCATGTATATGATTTAATGAATGTTATATGTTTGTTTATGCACAGAAAAGTACACCTCAATTCATGCTTAATTTTAATCTACTAATGAAGGATCTGATTTTAATCTACTAATGGATGACTATGTGGTTAATACATTTGAGAGTTTTGTGGACTCCTAGAAAAATACAACTCCTAAGCATGAAAGGTTTGTTATTAAAAACAAGTGAATAAAATGTATTTTCCTGATTGAAAAAAATAGAATCTATACTATTTTTCAGATTGTACTTTAAATTTGAAGTAAATTTCTAGGCCTTATTTATTTATTTTTGCTATGTTTTATTGGGAGGTTAGATCCAAAGTTAACTTGTAAGCTCCATTTCTTCAAAGACAAGATAATTCCCTGGGATTCTGGGAATTATAGGTCTTAAAAGATAACACCTGCACAATGAGCAGGTAACTTCCTGGAATTCCAGGAGTTGTAGTTCTTGTAAAATAGCAACAAAGGTCTGTGGAAAAGATGGATGGATGGATGGATGGATGGATGGATGGATGGATGGATGGATGGTGGATGGATGGATGGATGGATGGGTGGGTGGGTGGGTGGATGGTGGATGGATGGATGGATGGATGGATGGATGGATGGATGGATGGACAGAAGGATGGATGGACTAATGAACAGATGGGCGGATGGACAGATGACATATAGATAGATGGATAGATTCACGAAATTCTACCTCCCTCTGAAATTTTGTAAATGTGTGTGCTGCTACTGCTGTCACTCAGAAAGTTTATTTAGGTTTAACCATGGCAGATGTCCCCAATTACTAGTTCTTCGATAGTGCTCAGCATCTTTAGGGAAAGCTACTGCAAGAGTCAATCTTCCAAGAGAAACTCTAAGCTTGTCAAGGTGATCTGGATTTAAATGTTCAATGGATAATTCATTTGGGGCATCATGCAATTTTTAGTATTTTGCTTTATGAAATTTTCATAAGGGGAAAGCATTATCCATGTGATCAAAGGCCAATCCTTTTACAAAGAACATGTCACAGTGCCAGTGATCTGCAGGGATCTTCAATGTGTTTTCATGTGGGGAACCCTGGGGTATGTCCTACAGTTACAATTCCCATAATTACAGAGCAACTTCCAGGGATTACACAGTTCGTAGGCCGTTGTCCTCTGCTTTAACAGTAGCTTTCTACTTATGCTTATAACATTAATATTATCATAAAGTACAGTGATGTACTGAAAAGCAACATATTATTTCTTATTGGATGTTGAACGTTACAACAAATAAGAAGGCTTGCTCATGTATCCTTTGGTCTTCATTTATTTGGCAACTATTAATTACATGCCTACTGTGCGTCAGAAACCCTCCAGCAAGAGTCACTCTCAGCACCGAGTAGAAAAACCAAATCCTGCTCCTCCTCCTATTCAACTTCATTGTGCTTGGAGAAGGCACAGCATAAAGAAGCAATATTGGAGTAATGAGCATAAATCAGATATACAGATACAGATGGAGGGGAAACAGCATGTATGAAAGGCTTTAAATAAGGGAAGACAATTAGAGTGGAGACTGTAAGGAAGTAAAAAGGGAAAACCTGTGGGAGTTGATAGGAAATAGTATATCCAGGGCAGAGGAAATTATAAACTGAAAAAACAGAAAGTAAAGGCAATCTTCCAGGCCCAATCAAGAGCAGTGAAATGATGTGACTGGACGAACAGAGAGACATGTTAGAAATGGAACAGACAGATACAACCCGGCTGAGCTCAAGGGCTGTATTAAGAATTTTGAGTTTCACTCTGGCTGAGAGGTAGAGCAGCAGTCTCAAGATTGCATGGAAATGACATGAGCTGACTCTGTTCTCAAAGGATTAGTAAAGTGGCTTTGTGATAAATAAACCATAAGGGTGAAAACGGAAATCCTTTCTAGACTACTCCAATGATCCAAGATGGCACC
Organism: Phyllotis vaccarum; assembly: GCA_033318265.1. Lineage (NCBI taxonomy): Eukaryota > Metazoa > Chordata > Mammalia > Rodentia > Cricetidae > Phyllotis > Phyllotis vaccarum. The sequence goes on from JARWLC010000011.1 coordinate 75,986,272, forward strand.
TGCATAGATAGAACATGCTGAGAAATAGGAATGAGCACATTTTCAGATAAACTATGGAATACAAGGCCAACCAAGCTTAGAAAGATGACTCTAAAATTTGTGCCCTGAGCAAATGGAAAGATATAATAGGATAATCAATGTGTCAACATCCTGATTTCCTGAACATGTGTCCTATTTATATTCAAAACAAGTACAAAAAGATCCAATATTGTACAGACTTTCCACTTTGGTCTCTGAATTCTTACATACTTTTGCAACTCATAATTCTGTTTTTCTACCTTTATCTCAACACAGGGCCAGATAACACACACACAAAAATGTCATGGTAAGTCTGTCTCCCTGATTCAGTTAAAAAAAAAAAAAATCTGTTAAATCAAAGTCCAGAGTCCACCATGCCACATCCATAAGGCTACTTTTTTATGGGTCTGAACCTGCAGATTAAAAGCAGTACATTCAAAGCAGTGCAGAAGGCAGGCTAAAGTAGCATAGTGCTCAGTCTGAAAGTGTGTGTCTGAGGAACAGAGGCTGACAACTCCTTAAAGTCCTACAAAGGAAAATAGACAATCCATGTCACCATGAGGAGAAACTGTTTTTGGTAGGGAAATAAGTTGTGCCCTTCCTGCTCAGAGATTCCTGCTTGCCATCACCTGATGGAGACAAACTGACATCATGGACAGTGTAAGAGAGTGAGTGGGAAGCTATTCAGTGCCAGGAGCCAGGGTACCTCCTTACCTATCCATGTCTGTCAGTAAGGAAAAGCCAGATGATGAGGAGATACTAGCCTCACTATCTCTCCCAGAATTCCCAACGTGGGGTCTGTGGGTTGATAAGCACCTAAGATGTCCCAAAGGGGTTAAAAAACTAATATTCTCCAGTTATCCAATTACTAGAAATGCTCTCTTCTACATTCTCCTATAGAGATTAATAATGTTTCCTTTGCAGTAGTAAGTTTCCAGCCTGTCTAGTCTGTGGTCCATACTCACAGACCCACAGTCCAACAGAAACATACAGACACTTACATTAATTTTATGCTGATTGACACAAGGCCCAAGTATATAACTTGCTAACTCTTTACTTTTAAACTAACCCATGAGTCTTATCTTGTTTAGCCATAGGACTTTGTACCTTTCCTCAGCATTAAAACTTCTTTCCTCTGCATCTGCTGTTATTTTATTGTGGTGTCTCTATGGTATCTCTCTGGCATCTCTGCTTTGCTCTTCCTGTTCCCAGAGTTTTTCCAGTCTGGTAGCCCCGCCCACACACTTCCTGTCTGCCTTCAGTCAATCAGTATTTTTAATTAAGCCAGTAGGCAGGACAATTATTTACAATGTAACATAATCCCACTACATATCCCCCTTTTTTCTTTTTAAAACAAGAATCCTAAATCTAATTTCCTTTGTATAATTTTTTTTTTCACCACTATCTATAATAACTTGTAACCAATACTGTAAACAAAGACAAACATCCATAAATCCATTTTTTGGGGGGAATGTGGGCATCATTCTCTAGGCTACTTCCTGCTGAATGGGGGTGCTAGCAATCCAGTGGGGACTCAAATTAAAATTTAGGGTTATAGACAAGTCTTTAGTTGAGTAGTCTGTAGAACTGGGCCATATCAGTCAGTCTCCTTGAAGTTGTTTTGGATGCAGAGCTTGGAGGAAACTGCAACAGAGGTGCTCTGAAATGCTGAATCATCTGGGCCATCTGTTTCCATTGAAACTTTTCAGGGAGTCTTCCTCCATCAAACTTTATTTTCTTTAACCAGGAATAAATCCACAGCCTCTCATTTTCTGTGGAAATAAAAAGAAAAGCTCTTCTCCAAAGTAGCATATCTTTACGTTTCAATTTTAAAGTCAACTCATTTACAAAATATATCGGTTGGATAATCTAGGAGCATTTATAATCAAAGTCCTTTAGCAGCTTTAACTACTTCATTTGTGGTCAAAAACTTAAAGACAATAACATGTAGTATCCAGATATTCTTTATAATTTCCATCTTTACGTGGCTTACTATTTTTTTTACTATATTTTTTAAGGACTTTATTCTTTTTTCCTTTTTCTTTTCTCTTTCAAGCCTACATATATTTTTAAACACACTCTAAACCATTTAGAGGTTTTTTCTTAATCTGTCTCTACTGTATATCTCTTATCTTTTTCTATTTCTGATCACAAATTTGCTTGGGTAGGGTGGCTGACTCCACCCAGCTCCCTTTATTTCTTTCTGTCTCTGACCATACTTTTAATATGCCAAGATATGGCTAAGGATTAAAGGATGGCTGGCTCCACCCAGCTCCTAGTCTAGCCTCATACAATTTAGCTTTTTAGGCAAGGTACTGGTAAGGACCTACAATTACCACTCTGGGCAATTTTAGAGTCCATATTAATCACCAAGTAAAGAACTGCTGTCTGCTGCTCATTAACTCCATTTAAGTATTTGGCAGCAGGGCCTCTTAAAAGACTCATGAGTGTTTTGCTGCTAACACTGAGTCAGGAAGCCTCTCAAAAAAAAAAAAAAAAAAAAAAAAAAAAAAAAAAAAAAAAAAAAAAAAAAAAAGCTGAGCCTCTGCTTGCCTCCAGCAAACAGGGCTTTCCCAAGAAAATGCTGATGCTGCTCCTAAGCAGTCTTTGACTCTGCTCCCCTTTTGTCCACAGGGACAGAAAGTATAAATCCATCATACGTAGTTTGTTGCTTATATTGAGGCTCCTGTTAGACTTTGAGAATTGGCCTTGTTGCAGCTCAGTCTGCATTACAAAAGCCTGCCATTTTGAAATTCAAACCCACACAACACACCAGGGCATCTCTGAACCAAGGCTCACATGAGAGACAAACTCAGAAGCTGCTTTTGGCTTCTATTATGCTCTAGAACCCTTTATGTGGGTGTATACGACCCATGTTTGGCCACCATTTCTTGATTAAAAATATTGCCATATTTAATGGTAATTAAATGATTAATTCTCCATCGTTGTTCCACCAGTAGGTAAAAGAAAGACCTTAATTCTGATAAAGAGAAAAGGAAGCCATTTATAGACACCCGATGGGAAAACTGCCCAAGCTTGGTACACACATTGAAACTCGCCCTCACACTGAATTAATTTGAGGGAGAGTTAACAGCACAGATGACTCTGGGTACAATACTAACGACCGGGAAAGGGAGGAAATTATGTATTAAAGTAGCTTCATAGTTTTAAAAGGCATTTTTCTTTAATTTTTATGAGTCAGGCATTCATTGACTGGCTGCTGTGTTGTGTTTCACGCAAACTGCACTCAACAAAACAGTGAGGTAAAGCAATCTGTTTGAGCTACCATGAAGACTGCTCTCATGAACAGGGGCCCATGATTCAGAGGCACCAATACCTAATGTGTTTGGGAACATACAAAGTATTTTCCAAGAGTATATTCCAAGGGCAAGTAAGAAGTGAAGTGTACATTTTGGCCAGGTAACAAGAAAGATTGTTCAGACATGGAGTGGGAGAACTCAGAGTAGGTGTCAGCAAGGAAACAGAAAGAAACGGGGTTGAGGTGATTCCTCAGTTGGCAAAGTATCTGCCTCATAAGCACAAAAATGTGAGTGAAATGTTTAAAAATAAAGTATTATACGTGTAGAACAGGTTTGTAATCTTATCTTTGGGGAGACAGAGACAGGTATATCTGGGGGGGGGGATCCAGGGTGCACTAGTCATTCAACCCTCTGAACTTAGTAAATTCCAGACCCTCCAAAAACAAGCTGCATGGTACTGTAGGTATCTCATACATGTGCATACACATGCACTCATGCACACAGACACACATACACACATGAAACACATGTATAAATTTAATATAACTGAAAACTCACAATACATTGTAAAATACACAAAGTACTGTGTGCTGTGGCTGTGTCCACCTGTTCTCACAGGAGACGCACATATATTTCTAAGGGGATCTAGCACTCTCATATCAGAAGATTCCTCTGCTCCCGAGTGCCAAAGAATGTGGCAAAAAGACAGGGATCATTCTGAGCTCCCTCTCATATTTTAAAAGTATAATTGATCTCTCCTACACACATAAAGCTGAAAACCACAAGTCAGTTGGATATCAGTGAAATATGGTGATTTAAATATGGTGATTAAAATGAGAAATGTCTTCCACAGGTTCACACATTTGGACCAGCTAATGGCATTGTTTGTGGAGGTTGTGAAACCTTCAGGAAGTTCAAAGGAATATGTCGTTAGTGCAAGCTGTGTTAACAGCCTTACCTCATTTCCTATTTTCTCTCTGCTTTCTGTGTGTAATAACTAATTGTGAGGAGGCATCATTCTGCTCCTGCTGCTGCATCCTGCCTGCTATTCTTATAGACTTGAACCCTCAGGAACCATAAGCCAAGATAAACTGCTTCTTCCTTGAAGCAAAAGAAAAGCACAAACTCATAACAGCCAGGGTTAAGCCAACTGTACTAGTGCTCAGTTGGAGGCAACTAATTTCTTAGTCAATTCTTCATTTGGATAGGCTTCACTCAAATGGCAAGATCCTACATTGAAGGTCATCCAGACACCTAACTCACACACATTTTTAGTATTTAAAAAGTTGTGTTTCCCTTTCTCCAAAGACAGCTCCAAACAGAAAGGATTTTCCATCTTAAACACCATTTGACATGGATCATATGCCAGCTAGTACAATAAAAATACAGGCAAATTTACTTTTGCTTGGTTGAGTGGGGAAGTTAATTCTTTAAAACTGCTCTACCATTAAATTTTCTTCAGGAAATAGGAAAGTCTCATTCTTGCCTTTGGCGTATGGGGCCACAGATATTGGAGACTAGACTGATTTACTGCTATGTCCACTGGTCTCAGCATACAACTCACAATCTTTGACAATTTGGCAACTTATTAGATATCTAGTATACACCTGAGTAAGAAGTCTAGAGAAAAGCACCACACACAAGGACATTAGGCATAGAAATAACTAGTGCTTATGAATAAACCAACCTTTGTTGGCAACAGAACAATGTGGCCATTGAAGTCTTTACCTGTATACTGTCTCATGTGTGTGTGTGTGTAGAAAGAAAGAAAGAGAGAGAGAAAGAAAGATAGACAGACAGATAGAGACATAGATCCAGTCACTGAGTACAAGGATTACAGCATGTACTTCTATGCTGAGCTTCTAAAGCAATTATTAAAGTAAACTAAGAGGGTTTTATGATATTTTGTTTGTTTTCTGACATTAAAGCTTGCCTGGAGATTTAAGGTTGGATTTCCTGCTAGTTAACCACAGAGGCCAGGTGGCGGTGGCTTATAACCTTAATCCCAGCACTTTCGAGGCTCAGGACTTGGATTCCAGCTAACTGAACCATCACATAATCAAACTGATTCCTCCTCATGACTTCTCATCTCACGAACTGACAGGACCATCTTCCCATGCGCTCAGAACATAAATCTACTTGTGTAGAGTGGAGAACAAAAGACAAAAGATTTCTCCCTCTTCCCACAGACCATTTGACATCTAGGACACCAGAGTCTCCTCAAACTTGATTCAACATAGTTGACCTGAATACAGCATCAAATTATTCAGTTTCAATCCCATAAGTACATACCTAATATACAAGTCATAGGTTATAATCCTTAAGCTGTACATAGGGTTTCTTATAGCACATATTCTATATAAACTCAAAGAAATATATTTCATATGGTTGCTCAATTATTAAAGATATACTTCACCACAGACACAATAAAAGATTCAATGGAGAGATACATGGGTAGGTGGAGATAAGGAACAAGGCACTTCTGTGTGTGCTATTTATCCCAGGCACTTGAGCATGACCAGCTATGCCAGCCTCCAAACCGGGTCCTTTATTTAGAAGATTCATCCTGTAGACATGCTTTGTCCTTTGCCTCTCCCTAGGGTTTTGGGGAGAGGCTGAAGTCCCAATCTTCCAACTCTGCCTCTATCTTTCAGGTACCAATCTCTGCCACTGGTCAACACAGAAAAAGAAACTGAGGCACTTCAAAGGCATGTGAGAAGAACCTGGGACTACAAACAAATGCTATGGCCTAAAGTTATTGCTCAGGAGTTAAAACTTGTGTGTGTGTGTGTGTGTGTGTGTGTGTGTGTATACCATTTTTCCCCCTTTTTCTTGGTTTTTTGAGACAGTGTTTCTCTGTCAGTGTAACAGCTATGGCTGTCCTGGAACTCAACTTTGTAGACCAGGCTGGCCTCAAACTCACTGAGATCTGCCTGCCTCTGCCACCCAAATGCTGGGATTAAAGGCATGTGCCACCACCACCTGGATCAGACAATTTAAAAACAAATTAACAAATGCACCAGCTAGGTATGGAGTTAAACACTTATAATCACAACACTCTGTGTGTGTGTGTGTGTGTGTGTGTGTGTGTGTGTGTGTGTGTGTGTGTGTGTGTGTGTAGCAGAAGTGACACAAAAGGACTACAGTTAGTGTGAGACCAGCCTGAACTATACATTCAGTTCAAGGCTAGCCAAGTATACAGAGTGAGACCCTTGCCTCAGAACAAATGAAACAAACAAACCAAATACAACTTTCACAAAAATCATGATCAGTTTGTTTGCCTGTGGCTTCCCACCACCTTTACTGCCACTCTAAGCTACTTCCTGTCATCTCTGGAAAGGCAGGCAGAGATGACTCACTTCAGGCTTGTAGCCCTGTCCATCTACAATTCACCTTCCACATGATTCCTTTGAAAAGCAAAGGAGACTGTACTACTCCATTGCAGTGCCACACACTGGTCAAAAGAACTTGCAAAGTCTTCAATGTGCCCTAAGGGAATCCACAGTATGTCACCTGTGTCAGATGCCACTCTATCCTATCTTCTTTGTCCTAAGATGCAATGGTCCCTTTGACCAGTGCAGTCTGCACGTACAAATCTGTTCAACAGCGCCCACACCCGCGGCTACCTGCTGTATTTTCCTTCACAGAATTTAATCCATCTGGCATATGCTCCATAAGAGAGTGGTTTAAAATGCTCATAAGACATTATTTCTTTGTTGCTGAGCCTTCTATGTGCTTGATAAGTATCCCGGCACATAGTAGGCTAAATATTCACCAGAGTAACATTCTCTAACAATATACTGACAGACCCTAAGGATCTAGGACCCAGAGCACATCCTTATAACAAAGACTTGCTCCCTGGAAGGGTACCTTAAGACATGGGGCCTCATAAAGAGTCTAAAATCATTGTGAAGATTAAGTCTTAAATCCATGAAGAGAATTACAGAGCTAGTCTCCTTTGGCTCACTTTGCTTTCTGCCATCTGCTCACCATTCCCCCAGTGCCTTAGCCCAGGCTCCAAAACAGTAGAAATAAAACTCTTGAGGACAGTGGGCCAAGAGAAACCTTCTATTTACAAGTTGATTGTCTCAGGCATCTGTTTACAGTGGCTGGATGCTAGTACACAGTCCTCCAGACTTGCAGCATTCTGAAGAGGCAGATACTTTGTTTCTCGGAAGAGTAAAATAGCTTCAACATGAGCAAGGAGACAGAGTTAGCATCCCTTCCTTGCATTAAAGATGAAGAACAAGAAAGTCATTCTTTGGAAATGTATAGTCATTTGTTTTGTAAACATATGATCAAGTATAGCTATTTTGACACATTGTTTTTGGTTTTGATTTCAACTTCCTTCAGAAGTGCCTGTGCTAATGTGGATGTGAAGGAAATCACAGTCATTGGCAGCCTTCGGTTTCTGTAGCTGTTGTTACTGCAACCCACCTTAGCCTAGAACTACTCATGTGTTCAGACTTAGCTAGGATTGTATGCCATACACAGGGGGGTTTGAAAAGAAATTACATTCAATAATTGTAATGGGGGGGCCAATATTGAGGACTGAACTTTGGGCCTCATGTATCATAGGAAAAGTGCTATACCTCTGTGCTAAATCCCCAGTCTAAATTCAAACTTTGAAAGACATTTTAATATGAAATATGCAGTATAGTTGGGAACCAATAATAAGTTCTTGTCTTGATATAGAACTAGTTATATGGATATATATTTTTAATTCTGCATCAAACAACAGATTGCAAGCACTTCAATATTGCACCCCCCAAAAACTGAGAACTGAGGAGTATTAAAGAGGTCTTAGAGTTGGGAAGGGTCTTCCAGGGTAGGAGGAGGGATAAGATTACAGGATGCAAAAAAAAAAAAAAAGAAAAAAGAAGGAAGGAAGGAAGGAAGGGAGGGAGGGAGGGAGGGAGGGAGGGAGAGAGAGAGAGAGAGAGAGAGAGAGGAGAGAGGAGAGAGAGAGAGAGAGAGAGAGAGAAAGAGAGAAAGAGAGAAAGAGAGAAAGAGAGGAAGAGAGAGAGAAAGAAAGAAAGAAAGAAAGAAAGAAAGAAAGAAAGAAAGAAAGAAAGAAAGAAGAAGAAAGAAAGAAAGAAAGAAAGAAAGAAAGAAAGAAAGAAAGAAAGAAAGAAAGAAAGAAAGAAAGAAAGAAAGGTGGTTGTGGTGAAGCTCTGGATAGCAGAGAGGCCTCCATCGCCATGGTCTACAAACCTTCAAGATGTCGTCTGTGATAGAGCATCTTCTTCGCCCTCTGCACCTGGTTAATCCCGTTCACCCACCAATCCAGATCAAGTCCTGTCTGCTCTGTAGACCTTCGACCCCTCCAAATGCTCCTTATGCCTCAAGAAAATCTTTTGCTTTTCAATTATTCGAACCCGAGGAATGAATCTAGGACCTTAAACACATAAAAACTGTACCACAGATCTATATCCACAGCCTTTAATCTTTAGATTCATAAATACACCACAGACTGAACTACTTCGTGGCTCTTATATATTCTTGCCATTTTATTTCAACGATGCTCTATTTTCCTTTAGTCATTATTACTTATATTTTTATATTTTCATAATAGGACTTTAGTAGCAAAGCCTTGCAATTATCATTACTGTTGAATGATTCAAGAAATTGGATCTATGGTTTTAGGTTGAGACAAGGTCTCGTATATTCCAGGATGGTCTTGAACTCCTGATCCTTCTACCGCTGTGTTCCAAGTGCTGGATTACCACACTAGGTTAGAATCAGATTCATTTCTAACAAATAATTCAATTTTAGTTTATTCATAAAATATACTTTTATTATGAAACATCATAAATATTGCCAAAAACTTGTCATTTCCCCTTCTTTGGGGTTATAAATAATTAAGGATAAGATTCCTGAATCATTCTTCTCTCATCCTGTTGCATACCAATGACTGGTCAAGGAAAAATTTACTGTCTGACAGAAAACCCCTAGTTCTACATCCCAGAAGCAGAAAGGGAAGAAGTTAATCTCCCTGTGATTGGGTCAAATAGCATTCCTCACTCTCACGGTCATAAAGATGTCACAAGGAAGATAAGGATCCTCTGAGAAAACTGGCTGTTGAAACAGATTCTCCCACCAAGCAAACCTGGCCCTCCTTGAGACTTTTAATCTCAGCTGACTATTACAAATACCATTTGAAATAGGTTGTGGACATGATACGGCTTATTGGAAAAGAAATTTACTTATAAAGAGACTGAAGGGCTGGGGAAGTACTTTAGGCTTAAGTCATAAAACTTTTGCCTCACAAGCACGGAAAGGTGAATTCAGACCTCCACTGCCAGCATAGAAGCCAGTGCCAAGGAGGTCGACAGACAGATCCCTGAATCTCATCAGCCAACTGGTCTAGTCATGTTGGCGAGCTCCAGGTTTAATGAGACCCGCATTTCCAACAATACAGTGGACATCAAAGGCAGAAGACACCTGTTGATGATCACTGGCAATATGCTACATACTCACACTTGGACACAGGTATATGTGATACATGTACCACAGGTGGAGAGGGAGGGAGGGAGGGAGAGGGAAGGAGGGAAGCAGGGAAGGAGGGAAGGAGGAAGGAGGGGGAGGAGGGAAGGAGGGAAGGAGGGAAGGAGGGAAGGGAGGGAAGGAGGAAGGAGGGAAGGAGGGAAGGAGGGAAGGAGGGAAGGAGGGAAGGAGGAAGGAAGGAAGGAGGGAAGGGGGAAGGAGGGAAGAGGAAGGAGGGAAGGAGGAAGGAGGGAAGAGGGAAGGAGAAGGAGGGAAAGAAGGGAAGGAGGAAGGAGGGAAGGGAAGGGAAGGAGGAAGGAGGGAAGGAGGGAAGGAGGAAGGAGGAAGAGGGAGGAGGATGGAGGGAAGGGAGGAAGGCGGGAAGGAGGGAAGGAGGAAGGAGGGAAGGAGGGAAGGAGGAAGGAGGGAGGGGAAGGAGGGAAGGAGGAAGGAGGGAAGGAGGAAGGAGGGAAGGAGGGAAGGAGGAAGGAGGGAAGGAGGAAGGAGGGAAGGAGGAAGGAGGGAAGGAGGGAAGGAGGGAAGGAGGAAGGGAAGGAGGAAGAGGGGAAGGAGAAGGGAGGGGGAAGGAGGAAGGAGGGAAGGAGGGAAGGAGGAAGGAGGAAAGGAGGAAGGAGGGGAAGGAGGAAGGAGGGAAGGAGGAAGGAGGGAAGGAGGTAGGAGGGAAGGAGGGAAGGAGGAAGGAGGGAAGGAGGAAGGAGGGAAGGAGGAAGGAGGGAAGGAGGAAGGGAGGAAGGAGGGAAGGAGGAAGGAGGGAAGGAGGAAGGAGGGAAGGAGGAAGGAGGGAAGGAGGGAAGGAGGGAAGAGGAAGGATGGAGAAGAGAGGAGGAAGGAGGAAAGGAGGAAGGAGGAAGGAGGAAGGAGGAAAGGAAGGAAGGAGGAAGGAGGAAGGAGGAAGGAGGAAGGAGGGAAGGAGGGAAGGAGGGAAGAGGGAAGGAGGGAAGGAGGGAGGAGGAGGGGGAAGGAGGAAGGAGGGAAAGGAGGAAGGAGGGAAGGAGGGAAGGAGGAAGGAGGGAAGGAGGGAAGGAGGAAGGAGGAAGGAGGAAGGAGGGAAGGAGGAAGGAGGGAAAGGAGGAAGGAGGGAAGAGGAAGGAGGAGGGAAGGAGGGAAGGGGAAGGAGGGAAGGAGGGAAGGAGGAAGGATGGGAAGGAGGAAGGAGGGGAAGGAGGAAGGAGGGAAGGAGGAAGGAGGGAAGGAGGGAAGGAGGAAGGAGGAAGGAAGGGAAGGAGGAAGGAGGGAAGGAGGAAGGAGGTAGGAGGGAAGAGGAGGAAAGGAGGGAAGGAGGGAAGGAGGAAGGAGGAAGGAGGGAAGGAGGAAGGGGGAAGGAGGAAGGAGGAAGTGAAGGGGAAGGAGGGAAGGAGAGGGGAAGGAGGAAGGAGGAAGGAGGGAAGCGGGAAAGGGACAAAAGGAGGGAAGGAAGGAAGGGGAGAGGGGTGGAGGGAGGAGAGGTGGGGGAGAGGGACGGAGGGAGGAAAGAATGAGGGAAGAAGCAAAGGAGAAGAGAACTGGTTAAAAGAAAGAAGGGAGGGAAGGTGGAGGGGAGAAAAGCGGGGCAGAACTAAGAAAAACTAAGAACTAAAAGAAAACCTTATAGAGGTGATTCTGCTAACCAGCTGATGCAGCTTATGTGGACTAGTCTTTGACTGTAAATTGATTCTGTATAAAAATCTTTCTATAGTCAGCCCCAAGCAACACATTGGGTCATCGAATGACCTACAAATTCTTTGCCTCCTAAATTATTTGGGATGGAAGTCTTTTAGAGGTCAACATCTAAAAGAGATCCTGGCAGCCCTGTGTCCTGCACTGAGCACATCAGGGTAGCTTTTCATACTCTGTTATAAATGTGCAGCAACCCCACACTCATTCCAATCAAAACTTAATTAGATTCCTTTGGAAATTACACCCTACAGTGATTTTTTTTTTGTAAATTTCCTTATTTTTAAATGGTGTATGGATAAAATCAATCAGAAGGATTGTTAGCAAGAAAATTAAATATTGATTTAAATGGGTAAAATAGGCAAAGAAACTATATTTCACATAGAGTTTATTTAGAAAAGTAAAAATATTCAGCCATCACAAAGCAAAAATCTCATTGGTAGTGCTAACTCTCTGGGTCTACATTTTCCACATCGATCTGTGCAACATCCTGCTTGTCTGACATGGAAAAAGTGCCTCTGGGTGGGTCTGGGGAGGGCAGCTCATTTTTTTTAAAGTCCTAATTGGAAACAGATAGCTAAACAATACAGTAAATTTCCTGTCCTCTCCAGATATTTTGAATTTATGCATTGCAAAACTATAAGGTACAAGGGAGCAGTAATTAGCTCAAGAGGAAAAACTTCACAGACCTCCCTTTTGCCCACAGTATGAAAAAAAACTATTAATCAAAATATTTTTGTCCCAGGAGATAAGTACTTACTAGTGTCCAACTGAGTCTTCTCAAGGGGACTAAGTCATATGTCAAACGGAGTTTTTATTTGATTTCCTCCAAATGTTGCTGTAGAAACTGAAAACCTATTGAGATGGTGATGTGTTTCCCCCTCCCAAATAATAACAGTGAGCATAATACCTTCCATTCAGGGTTCTTGGCCTTCTATGTTGGTTAGAAGTCAATATAAATATAGATATATTAAATATAAATATAGATATAGAATATATATAAAGATATTAAGATATATTAAAGATATATTAAAGATAAATATAAATATAGAATACCATCTATAATAAATACTTAAACCAAAATAAGTTCACAGAGGTTTTTCTGTCAAAGTTTAGGTCTCTCCAATAACTTCTTTCCTGATTTTATTCATCTCCTTCCCAAGTTAAGAGCCTTTAGGGATCTGTTATCCTTTCTGCAAACAACTATAGAAGACTTGTATTTTAAAACAAAGTGAAGATTTCCATCCTCTACCTTTTAAAATGACTAATGTAATGTATTAGGTGAGACGAGAACACCAAGAATCATGGTGTGGCTTGATGAGGACCAGTTGCTATTTGCCGGAAGGGAAAAGGCACATCTCTGACAGGTAACCATGACCTAAGGAGGGGGCTAACAGTGCTACCCACAATAGAGGTCATGAAGCTATCACAATGGAACGTTCCCTAACTCTAGCATGCAAGAGTGCAGTTTATGACCGACACGCACTGTCTTTATTCCAGCTAGATTCCTCATTACTTTTCTTTAGATGAATGACAGTTGAAACATATGTCTCCATATTACTAAATTATTCAGTGTAATGTCAACATCTGAATATAATTCTATGTAATTACATGACCTAGGAATGCAGAGAATCATACTTGGATTACAGCAGAGATTAACCGCCATGACAACTCCAACTTAATATTATACATAGAAACTTCTGGAAGGAAGTGACTGCCAGATAAATACAGCTTCATAATAAAAGCAGAATAGTTAGCTGGATCCAAGATTAATCTAAAGTTTAGAAGCTGGACACCTAACAGTCGGGAGGCTCCTTAAAAATGAGTTAGGAGTCACCTTGGTGAACTTTGGAGAAAAGGGAACTTCCAGTAACAATGCCTTCATAACCAAGAACAGGAAGAATTCTTCATTAGGCAGGATCACACTACCAGAGACTCAAGAGATTCCTTAACCTTAGCAATTGCCTGAGCCTTGCATGAGTCTGCTTTGGACGACAACTTTAAGGAAATGTTTTCTAGGTTTGAGTGGTAATCTTACTGAGAAAAAATATACTTTTCTTCTATTAAAAGAAAAAGGATAGGGGATTGCTCCAGCAGTAAACTGCTTGCTTTGTACAAACATAAGGACCTGAATTCAGATTCCCAGCATCCATTTTAAAAGCCCTGTGTGGCGGTGCATGTCTCTAACCCATCACTGGGAGGAAGGCAGAGACAAAAGGATCCCTGGAGATCTCTGGCAAACCAATCTAACTGAATTTATGAGCTCTATGTTTATTCAGAGAACTTGTCTCAAAAAACTAAATGACGATCAATTGAGGAAGATACCAGATGTCAACCTCCGGCCTCCACATGCACACACATGCGCAAGATCAACCCCCAACATGAACGAGCACACACACACACACACAAACACACACACACAAATAAAAATGAAAACAAACTTTTAAAAAGAAGTATAACATTGAAGAAAGCTTTAATGTGAGTAGCATGATATTAACTCTCTAGGTAGTTAATGTCAAACTTCTGGAGAATGGACTCAACAGGGAAGTCCACTCTGATACAGTATAAGCTATGTAATAGAAACCTGCCATTTACTCTTGATGAGGACCAGTTGCTATTTGCCAGAAGGGAAAAGGCACACCTGTAAGTATCACATAGTAGGTCCAAGCACCTGTAAGTAGCACATAAGTAGGGATGCAGTATTTTTAAAATAAGTGGATGAACGCAGATTTGCAGTGATACTATCTTCCTGATGGTGGGCATTGCAAGGTGTCAGTAATTTGTGCTAGAATAGCACAAATGCGGACTGAGAAATGGTCACAAGCCATCTACTAATGCTTAGTCTGACATCACTATTGAAAAATCTCAACTCTTTAGTAGCATATTCCAGATTTATAATACTGAGGGGTAATGGGGGATGTCTTTGTGTAAGCTGTGAAATAAAGGGACTATCTTGGCCTAGGGCAGGCATATTAGAAGTAGGCAGGGAAATCAGAGCATGTATAGGTGAAGGAGGGCAGAGTCAAGAGACACCATCCAGCCATCCAAGAATCAACATGCAAAAGTAACACAGGTGAGCCACAGGCCACATGGCAAGACAGATTAATAGAAATAGGTTGAATTAAGATGAAAGAGCTAGCTATCAATGTGCCTAAGTCATAGGCCAATCAGCATGAAATTAATACAAGAGTCTGTGTGTTTCTTTGGGACTTCGTGATTGCTGAACCAGATATACAGCGGCGGGCAGGTCCAGATCTTGGGGCTCGGCCAGTCAGAGACTTCCTACTACAGAGGGGGGGGTCAGATAGCATCTAGCACATCAGACTATCACACTCTTCACTGGAGATCCCAGGCAGTGTGGGGAAGGAGAAAAACCCATGTAGATTGCAGTTCCAGAAGAGGGGTGACCAGAAGTCTACTCAAACATGAAAAGAAAAACTCAGACAGAAAAAAAAATCACTTGGATATTTTAAGATATGCTTTAATTGAAATAAAATTATAACACTTTCCCCTCCATCCTGATAACTTCTTTTTTGATTATTGTTATACACATATGTTTATGTGTACATATGATGTATATAAATAATATAGATAGATGATAGATAGATAAATAGATAGATAGATGATAGATAGATAGATGATAGATAGATAGATACATGATAGATAGATAGATCGATAGATAGATAGATGTTAGATAGATGATGATGATGATGATGATGATGATAGATAGATAGATAGATAGATAGATAGATAGACAGATAGATAGATAGATGATAGATGATCTTTAAGTTAAGTCACTTGAGCCAATGCTACTTGAATATTCTTTTACTCCTAGGCCTCACTAAGGGTCAAATTGAGAACACAGTAGCAGTTATATAGGAAGTATTTGAGCATCTAGAGTGTTTGTTCTAATTTTCAAATGAGCATGTAATCGTTAATCAGAATTTAAGCTTGCCATAATCTGAATCTCAGCCTATTAGAGGAAAAAGTGTGACAAGCAGAGTGGTACCTATGTGTATTCCAATAGCTTGGGAGAGAGGGGCGAGAAAATCAGGAGTTCAAGGCTAATCTCAGCTCTAGTGAGTATTAGGTAAGCCTGGGCTACGTGAAACTATGCTTCAGTGGGGAGAGGAAAAGGGAGTGAGAAGGAAGGACGGAGGACAAGCAAGAACAGGAAAGGAGGAGAAAGCTGGGCAAATTAGGGAATGTTAATTAACTTTATGAAACACCACTGTCCCTAGACAATGTACATCTCGTCTTGTAGAAGTTGGACCACACCGAGAAAAGCATCTGAGAAAGAAACGGTCACATAAACCAGATCCTAGAGACAAGTTAGACACATCTCCTAGTAAGTTCCCTCAAGTATATCCCTGTTTAATCTCAGACCCTATTAACCATCAATCACCTGTGGTCTGTTACTGCAATAGAAGGCTGATCCAAATGCCATAAAAGTCTTAGTGGCAAAACCCAACATTTTGAATAGTGGTTGTTGGCTCAGGGTACTGATGAAGGGATATGACCCCTTCACCCCAAGATGTTCCTGGGAACAGAAAGCAGCAAGTGTTTGCTGGAGTGCTTCCTGCTGCCATTCTCTCAGGCACTGCTGAAATATGGAGCAGTTGCTATCATGGATTCATCACGGCTTCAAGACCACGACACTCGGCCACCTTGGCACTTGGGAATCTATGCCTGCTGCCACAGGAGGATTGTGTTAAAGATTTTATTAACAGTTACCTGGTTGAGGGTCAGAGAGCCCCACATTCCTAGGAACAATGTGGAGACCTGTACGGCTCACTCTGAATAGCCAGACTACGTCTGTCTTTACCTACGGAATGCGACTTTGGAATGTCTTAGTCTCTGTCCTTTCACTGTAAACAGACACCAAGACCAGGACAACTTATAAAAGAAAGCGTTTAATTTGAAGCTTGCTTCCAGTTCTGAAGGGTTGGTCTATGATCATTATGGTGAGAAGCATAGCGGTAGGCAGGCAGGCATGGAGCTGGAGCAGTAGCTGGAAGCTTGCACACTGATTTACAGGGATGCAGCAGAGACACTGGGCCTGTCTTGGGTTTTTGAAACTTTAAAACCCACTCTCAGTGTCAAACCTCCTCCGATGAGGCCACACCTCCTAATCCTTCAGAAATAGTCACCAGCTCTAGACCAAGCAAATACATGAGCCTCTGAGGTCCATTTTCATTTAAATCCCACAGAGAACAATTTCTCCCTCAACAAAAATCAGAATTATGATCATGAACTATCTGTAACTAAGTCAGACCACATATCCAGGACTCACTAGCTAGAGCTGACAATCAGAAGCAAGTTTTGTGATTCTATCCCATAATAGAGTCTGTCAAAAAACCGACTTTCATATCAACCATCTTTTTTGATTCCCAGAGAACTCTTTGATCACGTTACACTTTGTTTCAGCAGGTTATATAACCAGAAGTGAGAAAAGTATGGCAAGATGCAAAGGGGGTATTTCTGGGGGGGGGGGGGGGTTACCAGTATGGTGCTCAGGGCACTGTCTAAAGAGAAGTCTAAATTATACTGGGACACATTACAGAATAGGAGAATAATTGGGAATTCTCATGATTTAATTTATGAGAAGACTGTTTATACATGTTTTTGTTTGTATTGTTTATTTGTTTCGAGCAAGAGTCTCACTTTGTAGTTTATGTTGACCTGGAGCTTGTTATGTAGCCTAGAGTAGACTCCATCCCATAATGGTCCTCCTGCCTCAGCCTCCCAAGTGTTTGGATTAAAAGTGCTAAGTCTCCAAACCAAATTCAGCGGTGTGTGTGTGTGTGTGTGTGTGTGTGTGTGTGTGTGTGTGTGTGTGTGTACACATTCATGTCGGGATATGCATATGTGTGGAGGCTAGAGGTTGAGGCTAGAAGTCTATAATCAGTCTTTTCTTTACTTTTCATTGTAGAACTTTTGGGGTGGGTTTGGGTGGGGCTCTACTGTATCTGGTCCTATAGTTCTCATTATTCCGTTCTTAATCCTCAGAGGTACAAACAGTCTGCCTCAGCCTTAGCACCACACTCTACCATGCCCTCTAAAACAGTGAGCCCATCGGGCTCTCCCACCTAAGCTGCTTCTCTTAGATATTTTGTCAGGTAGGAGACACTTCCTGTGTTGCAGGAGCATGCTTAACCCCTCCCATTTAATGCCCCCTCACAGAAACCCAATTATCCCCACTTATACAGAAAGAAACATCAGAGAAACAGGTATACCAACTATTTTAGGGTCACAGAGTCAGTAAAGCCATCCACACCTCCGTTCATCCCTAACACTAGTGTTCCTTATCTTCCCATATCATGGCAACCTCTCCCCTCCCATGAATGTACAAGACAGAAAATTTCACTGAACAACATATAACACCATCTTGTAAGACTTTGGGGGGCAGCTATGTGCAGAAATTTACATGAAGAGGATATGGAATGGCTCAGTGAGTGAACTGCTTTCTATAAAAACATGAGAGCTAGAGTTCAGACCCCCTGCCCACCGACTGACAAGCCAAGCCTGGTGGTGCACAGCTTACACGTGGCATAGCTAGCTCCTGGAGCTCACTGGCCAGGTAGTTTAGGTAAATCAGTGAGCTCCAGGGTCAGTGAGAGACCCTATCTCAAGGGGGAAAAAAAGAGACAGTAATAAACAACGCAGTAGCACTTTTTGAAAACACTGGATGTCAACCCCTAGCCTCTACTTGCACGTGCATACATACCAAGACCTGGCTGTTCTTCCTTTCTCCCTGGAAGAAGTATCCCGGGGTACAAAGAAGAACATTGTGTTTGTTTCTTCCATTAAGGTTTCATGGAATGCAGACGCCTTTGCTGTGGCTTCTGTATGTCATGAGTGAGAATTCAGACACGAGATAAGGCAGACAAACAAATGTAAGAAGATCTCAGAATATGACTTAACCTCAGTAGGAAAGTGTCCAAGTTGTTTTCATTATTCACTCCTCCGTGGCTTGAACAGCATCTTCTAAATGAGCTCTGCTATATTATATCTTTAAAGCAGTATTTTGGAATTCTGACCCAGATAATGAGTGAAGCACGTTCTATCAACACAGAGTTTACCTTCAACCAGAGTCATGAAAGAGGCTAAAATCCCTCCTGTCATATTTCTGCAATCATTTAAGCTACATTTCTTACTGCAGGTAATTTGTTAGTTTTGTAAATAAATAATAAATAAATGCAAGTATAATGTGCACCAGACTTTTCCCCGGCCTGTAAGCTGCTCTTTCAGTGAAGTTACTTTCGCTGTCAGGACAATCAGACCAATATCCATGAATGCAACACCCGCTGTGACCACTAGAAGAAGCTGGAGGGATCATTCCTTGCACAGCATATGGAATTGGGTGAGCCACTCATTGGCAGAAATCTCAAGAGACTGAAGAGTACTAACATGAAGCATAAGATAACCTCAAGCCTCCTCAATCTTGGCGATAAAACACTTACAGACCACCACGTCCCTGAATGCCTGCGAACTGTCTGCATTTGCTAATAGTGAGAACCAAGGCTCAGGAAGAGGAATGAACAGCTATCTTTAGGAAACCTATTTGCTGCCAGTGCTGCCTCACCAAACTTCAGAACATCTGCCAGTTTCCTGCTGGCTTCTGGTGCTTCTCAAACTATATGAGATGATGCAACTCACTTGCAAAAGATGCCCTATGAGCGTGTGTGGACAGAAGCCGGCATGACAAGGGGATAGAAGAACATCAAATTCATTATTTTTACTAATTTTCTTGCACAATATTAAGTAGCCTATCCTATGAAAATGCTGGGACATTTGGAAACCAAACAGGTAAAACTGAAAAGGTTTTCATATTTGAAATAATTTACTAAACTCACTTTCTATTTTCAAACCTTGAGCTCAAACTTTGTGCTAAAGATGAATGCTCATATCTTTTTCCCAGGCAATCAACATCAGCCTTTTAGTGAGGGCATTTGACTTGTGTCTTCCTAAACATTACATAGCCATTTTTCTTTTGGGGGGAAAAAAGAAAGAAAAGGGAAAGGGGGGGGAGGGAGGGGGAGGGAGGGAGGGAAGGAGGGAAGGAGGGAGGGAGAAAAGACAGCAGCTACCATTCTCCAAGCATTGAAACTATCATGGTATTTTTATGGCCGCAAAGATCAGCATTTGTGAGCATGCTTTTTATTGCTTTATACTGGGTCTGGGTCTGATCATCTCATTTCCTGGAAAAAGTACTAGATCACAGGGCTGGTTGGCAGGGTCATACCCATGCTGGGTCACTGCATATCCATACTGTCTAGATCGAATCACTAAGCCAACCCACAACAGTCTCTGATATACAAGTGACATGTGCATCTGCTTTCTGAATGTTCACAGCTGTGTCTCTGACTCAGCTAACAGGCCTGACACTTCACATGAAGCACTCTCGGGAGCTTCCATGAGGACCACGGCTCTGAATCCCAGCATTGTGTAAATATGCTGCCACAGGACTCACAGATTTGAAAAAAAAAAAAAATGCTAGATGTCCTTTCTTCATGATGACACAGAATGGGTAGAAGCCATGAGGAGTACAGTGGGCAGGCCTGACTTGACTGCTGTGCTAGCCACACAGTGCTGAGTTCACTCCCCAGAACCATTTATGAAGCAGCACATTCTTGTAATCCTGAAGCTGGACAGAGGGCTCCTGTGAACAGCAGACCAAGTCAAATTGGGGAGATTGAGAAACAACATCCGAGGGTCACTCATTCCAGCCTCCTGACATAGCACACACACACAAAACCAGTAAGCAAAATTGTAAAAATTAACTTAAAAGATAGGCAAATTTGGTGGGTTGTTTAAGAGATGAATTCAAGCAGCATGTTGTATAAAAAGGGATTCATGTCCTATTAAGTCAGAAAACTACAACCCCAGACTTCTGTTTGTCTCAAACCACATGCAGTGGTTGGTTTGTAAATTGTAGGCTCAGTACTGTCTGGCTGCAAAGCTAACTGATTCGGTTCCCCTCTGTTCCTGAACATGCTGTGGATTAAATTGTAAAAGGTTACTCTGCCTTCAAAAATTTTAAAGCTTCTTCTTTGCCAAGGGTCGAGTGTTTTAATGACCTTTGAAAGACAATGAAGCAGTGTGCTAAGCCCTGTGTTTAAACACCTAAAACATCATGGGCAGCAGAGTCACCTTGGGGAACCTTCTCCCAGGGCACTGCTCTTTGAAAAATACCATTGCGCTCTTCTGTTTACTTGGGAAATTGAGCCCAGCAAACAGTTAAATACCATAGGCTACAAGTCATGGAAAAGGGAGTTTAACTGCAGTTCACATAAAACTGTGAACCCAAAGAAGGTTACTTTGAAAATACACACAAATAAAATTTAAAAACATTTGGGGGTGGCACATCAGAGTTCAAGTCTACAAACATACAACAAAATGTGGCAGATGTTGCCTGGATGTCACAAAAAAACAGACAACCGGACCTAATACACATGGACTGGGATTTAAAGCTTCAGTGAGATTCAAAAAAAAAAAAAAAATACTCTGCCAAGCCAACACTAAACATGCATTGACTTGTCACAATCCCTTCCTCTCCGTGTGCTGCTTGTAAGAAGTGCTCAGTAAAGACTCATTCTACTTTGCCCGCCGTCTTCCTGGAGGTGGCGCTATCACAGTGTCATTTTTCTATTCCCTTGGCTTTTCTGAGTAAATCAGTGCTTGGTATAAAACTATATACTTGAAACTCAACACCCAAACAGATAAAAATAAATAAATTTTTTCTTAAAAGAATTAACACAATATTCAAACCATGTCATTTGGGTTACGTTTTTCCCCCCACAATGTGTACGTAATAATTGGACACACATCAGTGAGGCAGCCCAACACCAAATCCTTTATCCTTAAGGCAAACACAGGTTACCCAATCAGAGCTAACGTAGCAGAAACAAGCAATTCCTATGGAAGCTTTATAGGTTTCAAGGACTATAAGGACTGTTAAAATTCGAGATGAATGAGATGGTTGACACTTGTCATCCTAGCATAAGAGAGGCCAAGGCAGGGGAATCGGGAGATCCAAGTTTACCTGATACACAGAGAAAGATTCTGCCTCAACACACATACACACACGCATGCACACACACACACACGCATGCACACACACACACGCACACGCACACACATATGCACACACATGCACACACACAAATATACCTATACATATGCCCACATATATACATGCATATATTATACACAAAAATATGACTCATTTACTTGAATGGTTTAGGGATTACACTGTATTTTAGATTATAAGAAACCCACATTTCCAATACTGTAAAAGAAAAGTCTATACAGTAATTGCATGAATGCAATGCATAAAGTTAACTTTCATGTATGAGACTGAATTCAGTGACACTGGAACTCTTACAGACTCACTATTGGCATGTGGTGATATATTGTTTATAATCTAAGAAATAAAGCTTGCCTGAAGATCAGAGGACAGAGCCAGCCACAGAGTTAGCCAGAGAGGTCAGACAGTGGTGGCCCATGCCTTTAATCCCAGCACTTTGGATCCCGTGCCTCTGCTCCCAGTTCTTTGGAAGCAAACACACCTCTAATGCCAGCACTAGGAAGGTTGAGTCAGGAAGTAGTATGGGGACAGAGAACAGAATATAAGGTGTGAGGAGATAGGAGTCTGGACCTTCCATTTAGGATCTTTCCTGCCTACACTTCCCTTCCCTCTTGGCTAAGGACTCAGAGCACTGTGTCTGAGGATTCATGGAGACAGGCTTTTTTCTTTTCAGCCTGAGGATTCGGTAGTGATGAGAAGTTTCTCTACTGGCTTGTTCCTTTGTCTCTCTGATCTTTCAGCTTTATCCTAATAACTGTCCCTGGGTTTTTATCATAAGACCAACTAGGATTCATGCAACACCGGCACCCACTGAGAAGGACAAGTCTAAGGCTGGAAAGATGGTTACTGATGCGCTTCCAAAGAATCTGGGTTCAGTTTCCAGATCCTTACAACCGCCCACTACCCAGTTCCAGTAGATCTGACGATCTCTTCTTCTTGTAGAATATTATTTTTAAAGTGTGTTACTTTTATGTTACATTGTTGAACTCTGTGAAGCTGTGTAACTGGGCCTGTCTAAAACACCTGACGGTCTAATAAAGAGCTGAATGGCCAATAGCGAGGCAGGAGAAAGGATGGGCGGGGCTGGCAGGGAGAGGATAAATAGAGAACTCTGGGAGAAGGAAGAGAAGGGTAAGAGGAGGGCCAGGGACCAGCCACCAGCCACCAGCCACCAGCCACCAGCCACCAGCCACCAGCCACCAGCCAGCCACGGAACAAGAAGCAAGAAAGGTATACAGAAATTTAAAAAGGTAAAAACCCAGAAGAATAAGTTCGAAGGGATGAAAGTTAAGAAAAATTGGCAAGAAACAAGGCAAGCCAAGCTAAGGCTGAGCAATAATAATTAAGAATAAGCCTCTGTGTTTGAATTATTTCGGAGCTGGGAGGGGCTCCTCACAAAAGAAAAAAACAACTCTTCTGGACTCTCCAAACACTGCATGCACATGATATATAGACATACACTCCAACACACAGACTGACAAACAGACCGGGACACACAATAAATCTTTTAAAATAAGGCTATCTTGTCTTAAGACTTTGTTTCATCACTTTCTTTCTTGAGTTGAAATATGCCTTTACTTTCATCTTTGAATCTAATTTTTGTTTCTGGGGTTAGACACGAGTGCAGCCATGTCCTTTCCCATGGCACTGGTGTGCTAACTTGAGATGTGTGTCTCAGCTTCCCTGCTTTCCCTCCTGTAGCTGCACAGTCCCATTTCCTGCTTGTTACATGATTTCCAGACTTCTGGCACTTCGCTTAGACCGTGTCCCTCCTACAATTATGGAGCCTTGGACAGAACACAGTATTCCAGATGAGCGGCCAGCGTGAAGTGCGTCAACGACATTACTTCTCAAGGAGTGGACACTCATTTCTATTTATACTAAGGAAGTTTCTTTCTTTCTTTTTTTTTTTCCCCTGCTAAGCAGCTACATCATACGGTTGGCTCACATGAAGTTTGAAGTCAAATAACACTTCCAGATGGTTTTCAGAAACTAAAACTTCCGAACATATTTGTCCCTCAAATCCAGGAGCCGCGATCAGCAGTGATAGAGCAGGAACACAGAGGTGGCACTTGACAAGAGAATGGCATAAGAGACAATTTGATATACTCTGTCACAGTGTTGTTACCACCCTCAACTCTTAGAATGTCATCAAAGATAAGGATTTCCTTCAGAAAAGTCTTAAAGATACAGAGGCACGCGTCTCCACCTGAGTACTATGTTATATATAAAAAACATGCTACTTAGGAGTCTAAAGACTTAAGAAAGATGAATATATTTAATCCAGGTAACAACCCTATGGAGTGAGATTATTATTATCATGCTCATTTCACAATAGACAAAGTGGGAGTATAGTTTAAGTACAAATCATACTACCTGTTAGAAGCAGAGCCAGGATTGGGAACCCTCTGGGATGTGCTTCAGTTAACAGTGCACTAGTCTAGCACTCAAGAGACTCTGGGGCCAATCCCTAGCTCCACATATACTGGTCATGGTAACACATGCCTATTGCCCAATACTCAGGAGAAAATGACTGGAGGGTCAGAAGTTCAAAGCCACACTTGCCTATGTAGCAGGTTCAGGGGCCAGTCTAAGGTACTGGAGATCCTGGATTAAAAAAATATATATTTTAAAAATGAATAAATAAAAATAAAACCAGAGAGTCTTGTTCTAGAATGAGACTCACGACCCTTATCCTTTTTCCATTGTGTATATGAAAATATTGAGACACACTATCAAACTCAGTGGGAAACAAGTACAATAATATAATACCATTTTAAAATACATGTATATTAGCTTTAGAATTATTAAATAGGGCCAGAAGCAGCAATAGAACCGGGCCATAGGCAGTATGACTTCCTATTTTCCCAACAAAACATGAAGTTCACTTTTACTTTTGAAGAGATTCAAATATTTATATTTGCAAAAAGCTTATAACAATATTTGACCTACGTGTAGGCTCATTTCAACTATCAATTTTATGTGTAATTACTCATGCAAATACACATCCATGTCAATATATAAACTGCAAAGCTTTTTAGAGCAAAGGAAGTAACCTCTACATTGTAATGAAGTTTTACTTTAAAAAACTGAAATATTCTATTAGAAGAAACAAATGGTGAACAGTTATCAAAGTGGGAATACGAGACGAAGCACCAGGCTGGAGATGTGACGCAGCAGCAGAAGAGATACCTGTCAAGTACCAAAACCCTGCATTTGAGACCACACTACAAGAAAAATAAATCCCTCTTTCATATTCGATCTTCCCATGGAACAAATCTCTCTGGCATTATGCCAGTCTTGCTCTGTGAGAAAAAAACAAAACAGCCATGGGAACACGTTACCACTCCACACTCCACATGCCACCGCTGCTGACCCCAGAAAGTATCTATTTAAATACTCAGAATTGAGATTCTCAGCAGTGTGTGTGTGGGGGGGAGATTTCCTGATAATCCAATGATACTAAATCATATGTATCCGAGTTTTTCCAAATAAAGGAGAGTGTCATAGGCTGTCACTTTTGTTGTCAACTAAATGCAACATGAGAGGAAACCAAAGTCTCCTCACCAGCACCTCCCTCCTCCTTCTCCTTCAGCTTTTGGAACACAGCTGCTAAAGAGGACCACAGAGCCAAAGGAGAGTGGGTGCCAAGATGGTGAAGTCTTGAAGGGATCCTATTGTCACAGAGTTGTGAGCCACTGTTTATCTTACAATGGCTCGGCTACTGTTAAAGGTCTAGGTATTTTTTTTTTAATTTTTAAAGAATTATTTATTCTCAATCATGTATGTTGTGAACCACATGAATACCTAGTACCCTAAAAAGCAGAAGACAGCATCAGCATCCTTGGAAGTGCTTGTAAGATTGTAAGATGCCACATGAATGCTGGGAATCCAACCCAGGTTCTCTGCTAGAATAGCAAGTACGCTTAAATGCTGAGTCATGTCTCAAAGATTCTGTGATCTTTTTTTTATTATTATAACCATTCCAATTTATCAGTATTCATCATTAGTTGCATAGTTTATGGCACAGTGACAGAAAATGACATATTTTCTATGCTTTTCCAGTAAGTACATGTTAGGATACGTTTTGCAGAAGCCCTGTAAATCACTCATGAGGCAGTGTAAACTTTATTCTCTACCACATCCCCAATACCACATCTGGTTTGTTTGTTTCTCACAGAGAGGAGCACACCACTGTGGATTTATCTGTGAAATTATATATCTAAAATTTACAATGGCAGAATTGTTTTATAAAGGAAAACCATGAGCATGCATTCATGTCGCCTCTATAAAACAGTCAGCAATCTGTGTGTGCTCCTCTGCATGTGCTGACAATCAGTGAACATTTTCCCTACAGAAACAGAAAGCTGCCAGGTAACCAAATGAAAAGAAAGAAGGAGGAGGGACCAAGAGGTCTCCTGATATAAATCACCCCTGTCCAAATACAAAAAAAAAAAAAAAAAAAAAAAGAGGCAAATTTCTTTGTTGCAGGTTGTATGTCCCTTCAAACAACATATTTTTCCCTTCATGCTCTTGCCTTTTCCTGACAACTCCAAACCGTATATTTATGCAATAAGAACAAATACAATTACTATCAGTTAGTAAGAATTCCAAGCTCAAATTATTTTGCCTTTTGAAAATTACTCTGGTGATATCTATTTATTGTAATACTAAAGTCGTAATTGGTGATACTGAAATGTGCAAAGATATAACAATTTCTATTTCTAATCTGCATCATCTTCCACCTGTTTTCCATTGCACAGAAAGGCAGTTTCTCACCTTCCTGACTCTGAGAACCATGCAGCACATATGAGCTACCGTTGTTATCTGGTATTTGCATGTTTATTATAGCACACACCTTCTTGTTCCAAGTCTGGAACCTCAGCCTTACCTTGGAGTATGTCAGCACGGAAGTGCCTATCATCCCACCCAGCTGGCCCTGCATGGCACCAGGAGGGTACAAGAGGCTGAATGTCTGTGCTGGGCTCACTTGCTACATAGGAAACTCGAGCTTTATGAGGACACTGGGCAATGAAAACACTGGAGAAACAGATGCCAGCTCAGCCACGCACAAGTGCTGACACTTTCATGCAAGGTGCTTCGCCTTCATCAATACGTCTAAACCAGAATTAATGATTCTGAAAGTCTGTTTTTGTTTGTCCAGGTGCATGTGGCTGCTTCCTTCTACACAGTGAAACAAGTTCAAGGCGTTGCAAACATGGTGCTCTTAAAGAGAACATTTTCATATTAGCTCAATGTGCAGCGTGGGACAGTCCAGAGAAGGAAAAGGACTAAGTCAGACACCGTGTAAGCTCTGTGTGGTGGAACCAACCTGTTACCGTAGTACAAGATCAGTACAAGATCCAGGATTCGAGGCAATCCTGGGTTACATCTCTAGTTTGCTGACAGCCCAGGCTAAGGATACCGTGTTGCAATGCTTGTCCTCAATTGGTAAATGTGTAAATTGTATATAATGGAGAGTGCAAGATGAGAGAGAGAGAGAGAGAGAGAGAGAGAGAGAGAGAGAGAGAGAGAGAGAGAGAGAGAGAGAGAGAGAGGCAGGCAATGGGAAGAAGAGAGGAACTGAGGTTGGGGAGGGGGTGTCAGTGCTCCTGTTCGGGGGGGGGGGGGTCAGTGCTCCTGTTCAGAAACACCTTCCTGGCAGCTCTAGTGGGAACCACCCAGAAAGTACTGTCAACGTCATATCACATCACACAGGACTACTGAAGAAAATCATGTTACAGTAAGCAGTACATCTAAATGCCATTATTTTGATTGCTTTCTTGTCTCAAGAGACACCACATTCCTAAGGTCTATGTTTAAACTGCACATATTCCCTTTGCATCCTTCAAATATAAGTTGAAATGTGAATAAATATCCATAATTGTAATTTGATAATGAAAAGTATATTATCTTCAATGCTCTTGGTTTTGAGTATAGCATTATAATTTGATCAGGACAATAGCAAAAATAACTAAAACAAAGTTAAGCTTTAATGACTACATATTACAATCATTTCTAGAATTCTGGAATATAGTATCATTGAACTGAAATGTAATTATATTAACAATTAGCATAACAAATTGACAAAAGGCATTCACGTTATAAAATAATGCACTCTAGAACAAAAATGCTATGGTAGAACTAAAATTTAATCTTTATACTTTCAAAATTATCTTCAAGGAGCAAGAGAGACAATTTCCTATTAAGGGCACTTGCTGCTCTTACAGAGTACCAAGTATGATTGCCAGGACCCATATGGTGGCTTATAACTCTCTGTAGCTCCGTCTCTAGAGGATCTGACACCCCTTTCTGGCTACAGGGGAAACCAGAACTCATATGCACATTCCCATACGCAGAATCACACTTATAAAGATAAATAAAATCTTTATTAAAAGAATTATCTCTAAGGCAGTAAATAATTATAACAGGAACTCGGGCTGCCTTCTTAAATTCTCATATTCCTAGATATGTAAATATCCACATATATCTCACTATTGAAGTTATTCTGCTTGTTTTCACTGTCTTGAAAAGAAAGTAGCCCAGTACAGCCTTAGCTAGAAGACAATGGAGAAGCTGCCTTTATCCCTGACATCTAACAAAACCCTGGTCATACCCTCCCTCATATTTGTTCATAGAACAAGATCTTTGCAAGAACAAGTCTTTGATAAAATTAACTTGATTTTTTTTTGTTCTAATAAGAGAAAGAATTTTTAAAGCGAGACACTATGTATACTATAGTGTGTTCCCTGTTATAACATGCAATTAAATGAAAGGTTAATTGAAAACATGTTAATTTTTCTTCTGATACTCGTCTATAATTACCAAAAATGGGGTATACTTTAAGGACTGGCTTGTCATCTTAATAGGCAAAACAGTTTCTAGTGCTTCCTGAATATTTAAAAGTAAATGCAGCTACAGCTTCAGCTAACATCACAAGTAAAGGTGCACCTTAGCAGCTACTGTTTGAGAAGAATGTACTATCATCTAGCAAGACCTAGCACTTCAGGTGGAAAAGCAGAAGGCATTTCCAACTATCTGAGGCAGGTTATCTGAGACAGGCTATTCCCAGGAGTTAGGTTTTTCAAATATTTGCCCACACTTTATGCTGCTCATGACCAATCTGTGTTTTTAGAACTTCAAAGGACAGTTATTCAAAGGAATGAAAAGCCAGACAGACATGAAACCTGAATGCCACATTTGGGGACACAGAGTGCTCCAGCCTGGCCACAAAGCCAGGCCTTGGTTCGCCTCTCCCACTTCCTGTTCATAGCGAAGGCTAGAAGCTGACTCTGTTCCCAAGCATGAAAGTAAGCCAGTCTCTCTTTCTCCCCTTTTTATTACCAATAAAAACTCTGAGAAGCACACATAAGAACAAGTGCTTTATGTTATTTGCTTATTCCATGCCAAGTAATAAACCCTCAAAGCAGATGGCTAGATAATTGTTCAATTCTACAGATTAACTTGGCTACAATTAAGCAACAAACTTCATAGCCAATAGAATGGCTTCACAGGCCCGAGCTACCTGCTCTGGACACAGACTTGACTCTGATAAAGACATATAAAAACTAATTTGAACATCAAAGTTATGGCTACTGTTGGTATAAAAAGGCTGGTGAACATTAAAAATTAAAATTGTATGCACATGAAGGCAAACAAAAATGAGAAATCATCCTCTGTGAGTAGAGTGGGGGTTATAAGAGAATAAAAAAACATGCCAGAAATCAATGCCATGATATTATAATGTGGTTAATTGGACATCTGAAGTGATTTCAGATGTTACAGGACATGCATATTCACATCAAGAATTATTCTATTAATCAGCACAGTTGGTGTCGCCCCACCTCAATGTCCTCCTCTATTTTAGCCCCACAGAACAGTGTTATGGCTCATAGGTGAACACCTTCAATGATCAGAAGAGGCTAGGGTTTGGATTTTGTTTGGCTTTTGAAATTGTTGGTTCTACTGCTTGAGACCAGTTGAATCTTTCATATCCTGTACCTCTCCTCAATATAAGTATGGTCCAATGCCTGCCACACTGACGACATATAAGTGCAGGGTAAAACATTCGCTCTTTTATTGCCCAATAACCACTGGACTCAGAAGACAAAGTGGAAAGATTGCACTTTAACCCAGAAGCACTCAGAAGACCGCGTTTCTAGAGATAAATTTGGTACGTATCAGGAAAAACAGAAACAACAAAATGAGCTTTGAGAGCATGCTCAAAACAACAATGAAAAGTAAGTACTGAATTTGCTAGAAAGCGTTCCTGGAAAATCATAAGACCAAGCCTCTACCTGGGGCCTGGTTTTGGAACACATGTAGAACTGGAGTAAATGCCTGCACATTCCAGAGTCGGGTTGAAAAGTCCCTGACCCAGCATGACTCATGGCAAATCCTATTTGTAATTACCAGTTGGGCTTCATTGTCCCTTGACATCTGCAATGAGAAACATTTAATAGCCTCGGATGTCCCTCATCATAAAGCTCGGCTGATTCTCACATTAAAGATATTGTAAATCTGTGAAGGAAACCACGTTTTCTGAAACTTGACTCATAAGAATGGAATATAGAGAAACAGGGCCATGTGAGTCACACCACAGTTTTGCTCAAATCTTGGTTCCCTATCTTCTCTTCCTATTATGCCAAGACCAAGAATGGCATGCTCATCTCTTTCTGTAATGCAGTCAGCTCCCTTCTGTGAGTCCTACCTCATTCGATAACCAAGTGTTATGGTTTGAATGTGACATGCCCTTCACAGACTCACATTCTTGAACATTCGACCCCCAGATAGGGGTATTGTTTTGGTAAGATGTGAAAGCATAGAAAATGGAGTTTCGGTAGATGGAGTGAGACACTGGGGGAAGACTTTAAAGTCATATAGTGTGTATATGTGTAGCGTGTGCTGTTTCCTGGCTGTGATACAATGACTAGCGGCTTCACTGTGGTGTGCCTTCTCCACCATGGTAGGCCATCCCCTCAAACTGTGAACCAGAACCGACGCTTTCTCTGCTGAGTTTCTGCTTCTTAGGAATTTGGTCACAGCAACAAGAAAAGCTTTGTAGAAAGAGAAGATTGAGAACAGAACGGGGTCCTGTCCTCCCCATACTGTCACCAATATCTAAATATTCTTCTAAGAAAACTTTTGGTGAGCATTGTTAATAAACCCTTCCTCACCAGATATAAATTAGCTTCATGAAGTTAACACATCTTTGCTTCCCTTTATTAAAACCCCAACATTTTGGAGTATATTTTTGTTACTAAAATTAAAGTTTGATTGGACATAGAAAAGAATGCAGAAGAGAAGGCATTATCCATGCTTTGCTTTCTCTTCTCAGTAGCAGCTCAGATAAAACTGCTGCTCAGACAGGATGAAAAGAAAGCCTTTCTGATTCCAATGATCACATTTTAACATATTACTTTAAAGCACAATGTTTAATTTCCTTAATATATAGCTCCACTTATACACCTCTACTGGACGAAAATTAAATGCAAAGAAAATCTCATAACAATATTCTTAATAGTAAAAAATCCAGAGAAAATAAACCTGCCCAACATCGAGAGATTATTTTTTAAAGGAATCATTTGAAGGGGCTGGAGAGATAGTTCAGCAATTAAGAGTGCTTGCTGCTCTTGTAGAGGACCTGTGTTCAGTTCCCAGCACCCACATCAGGTAGCTCACAACCATCTATTATATATAGTTCCAGGAGACATAGCGCCATCTTATGGCCTCTGTGGGCACCTAAAAACACAAAGTGCACATACACAGAAGTAGGCACACACACTAAACATAAATAATTCTTTAACTTAAAAAGAAACATGCAAATATTGTCCATAAACTTTAATGATACAAAAATGGCTGCAAAGGTTAACTTAAAACTATGCAAGATTAATTATATCCTAGGTATGTAAACTATAAAATATAAAAGCACTAAAATATGCTTAAAATAACTACTAAAGACAATTGAAAAATATTAATGTTTATTGTTTATATTTATTATTGGTCTCTTGTTTCAGTGATGATTGTTTAAATGTAATCACATTAAAAATTTTATATGAAAACACTAAAAGCTATAAAAACAGAAAAGTAGAGGATAAGGTTTCTGGAGACAGTCTTGATTTTAGTTTACTCTGTACTTCCTACTTGCTTTCAACTTTCTGTTTCATGGGGATGTGAAGGGATGAAAGTCCCAAGTGGCCATAAAGCAACCTGCTACTACATAAGCCATGATACAACCCTCTTCTCTCATGATACTTTTATCAGATTCTGTGATAGCCATAAGAAAAGTAACTAATATACTGGTAGGTCATTATTAGAGAGTAGTTTAACAATCAAGGAACATGCATGCTTTACATTAACCCCTATAGTCCTTTGTTGTCTGGTCTACTGAAACAGTCTCACATAATAGCTCAGGCTAGCTTGAACTTGAAGGCTTAGACACGTACACAAGTGTTGGACTGATAGCCATGAGATAGTGTCACTTAATCATAATAATAAAACTCAGAAACAATACAGGTAAATAAGCTAGACCATATAATAAACATTTAAAAATATCAACTTCTATCATCTAACATTTTCATATTTAATCTTTTAAAAACACATTATTTTTACATATTTATTTGCAGTGTGGAGTTCCATGTGTATGCTGGGGCATCCAAAGATGCTCTAGAAATAGAGTTACAAATTATTATGTGCCATCTGACCTAAATACTAAGAACTGAACTAAGGTCTCCTGGAAGAACTTTTAACCACTAAACAATATCTCTAGACCCCTGCTCAATAAATTGTATTATTTCTCTACCTAACTTCTGTGGGGAACAAGCATATTTTCAGCATGCTGTCACTGCCCAGTGGAGCAACAGGACTATTCACTTGGGAATCCTGGCTAGAGCGAGGTAGATAAATTCATATACATCTGGATGTCTCTGAGTTTTTGACTAACTTTGCCAGAGAAATGTTCAGGTGTTCAGCGTGCATAGCCTGATTTTCTACCACAATGATTTAAGTGATTAAAACAAGAGTACATTTTGCCTTTCAAGATTGAAGCCTATACTATCCTGTAAAGTATTCTCAAATATATCTGTACCTGAAGATCTATATTTTTGGCTCATACCCTGTTTTCAAATAAAGGTATTTTAAAAATTCAAAGTGAAACAAAACAAAACACTCATTCAAATACATTAAAAATAACTTTTTTAAAAACAGAAATTTTGTGTAGTTTGGTTTTTGGGAGGAGGGGTAGGTGCAGTATGAGATTTTTTCCGGCCTAGCCTCAAGGTTTGGATCTGCAGACCTGCAGACACACAGACACTTACATTAATTGTCCTGGGGCCCAGGCATATAACTTGCTAGCTCTTGCTCTTATTCTAACCCATGATTCTTACCCTGTTCAGCGACACAGCTTGGTACCTTTCTCAGAGCAGCATAGTTGTCCTCTGCATCTTCTGTCTTCTCTGTGGCATTCTGCTCTGTTCTTCCTGTTCACTGAATTTTCTTAGTCTAGTAGTCCCGCCCACACTTCCTGTTTGCCTTTGGCCAATCAGCGCTTTTTATTTAACTGGAAGGCAGGGCAATTATTTACAATGTAACATCATAAATCTACTACAGGTAGGAAGGATAAACTGGTTCTAAAAAGTAAGGAATGCCAGGCAGTGCAACATGAGTCATTTTCTTATGTACTGATCTACAAAGCCCAGAAGTGAGGCTCAGTGTCAGTACCTGCAGCACAGTGTGAAATCTCATAGTGGGTACAAGGCATTCAACCTGCACATCTTTGAAAGCTTTCTTTCCCATGAAAATAACTTTATTAGGATATGCTTATACAAATGGAAATGATAAATTTGCAAGGTAAATTTAAAAACCACCTCTTAGCAGTTTGAATACAAAAATGTAGAATTTGTGTGAACTGAAGTAATTTTACAACCACACTAAGCTCCAAGCTCTTTGTAAAGTAAAAGCGATCAAGGTTACCCTTTCATTTTATATTCAGCCTATGTGTATGACTATCTGAGCCATTAAAATAATTAGCACAAAGATGTTAAAGTCATATCATCTAAAGAATTTTCTAGAAACCATAAATTTAGTAAGTCAGGTAAGTCATCCTTTTTTTGATTGTACTCTGTTGGCCTTAAGAAAGATTTAAAGCATTTGCTGAAAGCCCTAAAAATACACACCCACAATGTACACCGATGAAATTTTAAGTTATTCTAGCCTGCAATGGTAGCAGCTCTTGGATCCTAACACTTATGGGGAGAAGATAAGAGATTAATTAGCTTAAAATCTAAGCAGTGAGGTTGAGAGGCCTGCATGAGCTACCTGAGACCCTGTCTCAAAACAAACAAACAAAAACAGCTTCCCTACTTTTAGTTTATACAATATAAGCAAAAACCAGCCATATTCGATATATTTAAAGTGTCTTTCTTATCTTTAGAAAATATTATTTGTTCTACTAGTCCAGACACATCATGGCTGGCTATCAATTCTTCTTGAATGCTTACTTGTGGTCTTCCTTTAAGTTACATAGTTACATACACAGACACACAGACACTGAAGGATCATATCTATATTAAATTTATAAATTTAAATTCATCTCTTAAATTCATATTTCATTTCTTGGCCAAATTGTTACTTTATCCTTTATTCTTCCCCAAGCACTTCAAGCTGCTGGGAACAACCTAAAACACTCATAGGAAAGCAAGTCCCTTTCAATGCCTCACTCTGCTGAGAAAGGCAAAATAAACAAGATTTTGTTTATTCGATCGCTGCTGAGTTGCCAATGTCAGGTCCTTAAATCCAAGAGTATTAATGTCCTTAAGTGAGATTGTTTTCTTTTTCTTTTTTTTTCTTTTTTTTTTTTTGAGTCATTCATTCGTCCTGTGTGAAAACATAACTTCACAAACACCCACACACCAACCTGGGAGATGCTCCTACACTGAAAGTTAATATCAAGAAATCCAACAATCATGTAGCTGAAAGTCCACATCAATAAAATACTAAGTTCTGTTAGTTTCTTTTTGATGTTTTGAGACAGCATGAGATGTAGCGCAGCACAGTCTTGAATCCTGATCCTCTTACTTCCATTACCCCAGCAGTAGGTGTGCAACACCAGGCTGGGTTTGAAGTCATTTATGCTAAGTATTCTGATACTTTCTGGAGTGCTTTAATTTCCTTATATTTAGACACATTATTTCGTTTATTCTTGGCACATAATGGGTGCTTAATATTTATTGAATCTTTAGTTATATAATTATTTTTAACTGTGACTATTCAGTCACATATGGAAAGAGGTAGAGATACAAATAGATCAGATAGACAGATGGGGAGATAAGACAGACAGATACACTGGACTAGACAGACAGATAAAAAATCATTATTAAAACCATGGACACTGGATATGATATTCAGACAAAAGCTTCACAGGTCTGAGTTGGACCCAATGATGTTTACACCTAATGTTTACATACATATCTGCCCTGTCTCTAACACCCATGAGCTTCATTCACACTGCTACAAAACCCAAGAGCAGTCTATCAGCACATCAGGAAGGAATGAAAATTAATATGGGAAAGCCAAGAGCTTCTGAAGGTAAAATGAATACTCATGCAAAAACAGCTACCTTGTTTCAGAATAAAATAAATGAAAGTCCCCGTTGGGAACCCTGTGGACTTTGGACTAGCCTCATTACAGTTTCAATGTGTGTCTATTATCTGCCATCCTAAGGATTAAGACCAAGGAAAACCAAAAAAAGGAGCGTGGGAAAGCTTGTGGTTGGGGTGAGGGGTTAGGGAAACAGCTGCTGTGGGCATGATACAAAGAGAAGGGAAAAAATAGCAAAGGAGAAATCAGCAGTAAATAGAACATAAATATCTTGACATTTTGTGGTTAAAATAGAAAGTCACTAAATAAGAGATATTTCAGAAGGTTAAAAATGTACCATTAAACTTATCAGCAACCTTATAAGCTTTGATCTTCTGGATTCAAAAGCCATGAGTACTTTATAATCAGAGTCTTACCGTTGGGCATGGTTGTATATAATAATGGTTTTTAATGTGTTTAATAGTCTCAAAAATATCAGTAGTTGCTCAAATTTTAACCCAGGAGAAAAGATGGATGCTGGAAAAAAAAATATCAGCAATTCACCATAAATTGCCTAACTAATGGGCAAAAATTTGTGCATAACTCACAGGCTAAAACAATAATTGAGCCCACCTTAAAGAATTTATAAGTCTCAAAAAATCTACATTTTGTTTTGCTTGAAAATATTCAGCTTTTGCCTGGCATTTTTTTCTTATGCTTGAACTTATTTGATTACGCTAGAGATGCCTTAAAATTTGCTCGTATCAGGGGGCATAAGAAATAGAGGGAAACCCTTACACCACCAGAGTTTATAACTAAGGCTGACAAGACACATATGCCTAAAAAGTGTAAATGGATTATTTTGGGTCTCTTTGACAAAGGCTATCATGTATCTCTGGCTGGCCTACAATTTACCACATAACTGAGGCTAGCCTTGAACTCTTGCTGTTCTTGCTTTTACCTCAAAGTACTGAGATGACAGATATGCTCCAGTTGGCCCAACTTCAGTTAGATTTTCATTGTGTGATTCAGAATCTCACTTTGTAGCCCTGACTAGAACTCTCTGCTAATATCAGACAGACCTGGAACTCAGATGCATATACCTCTATCTCTTGAGTGATGGAATAGGGTATATACTACCACACATGGCCTTCAGTAGACTGATAAAGTGATATTGGGAGACTTTCTATGCTGTGATTTAGAGAAAACCCTGGAGTGGACCTCACTTGACTCACCTTGATTTTGACTTCACATTGGATGAAGAAGAAGGATGTTTGTTCCTACTATCTGCTGTTAAATACAAATCTAATGTCAGAAACCTCTACACTCTATTGCCAAGTATTTGGGTTCTAAAGAGCACTTGTTACCCCCCAAATTCCCAAGAAACAGTATCTACTCTTACAGCTTGACTGGGTGACTGGAAAGCATGCACCACATGGGCTCATATCAATGTGTACACTTAAGTATGCTATATATTAATATTCATAGTTATACACACACATATATGATATATATATCACCATGGAGGTCACCATTTTTTTTCACAAATTTCTCTCTGTCTTTTTTTATTCTTTATCTCAGGAAGGAGATTCCATTGTTTTTTGTTTTGTTTTGTTTTGTTTTGTTTTGTTTTTTAACCATCATCCACTTAACTTCTCAGGAAAGAAATCTGTAAAGAAAACTTTGCTGCCTCCTGGCTTCCCATCATCCCTTGAAGTTTAATAAGCCTAGAAGAACTCGATCTTTCTCTTTCATGCTTTGTTTTATTTTTTAAATCATTTTAAACTTCATTGTAAAAAATTCACACACCCAAAGTAACCAGACATCAAAACTATATAAGTTAGTGTATATTTAGTAATGAATTTCTCTACAGTTAAAGAGGCCATTTGACATGGAAGCTGTGAAGCTTCACAGGGGATTTTATACTTTTACTGTCAAATATATTTTAAGCATTTATCTACATGGCAGAGTTAGAACTAGAGAAGCAATTAGCTTTATACCCTCTTTCATAATGCATGTCCATTGCCTGCATTCACATAGAGCATGACTCTTAATAAAATGCTCAGCTCTCTAAAATGCTTCCATTTCTCCCTCGTGAGCTCTCTTTAGGGTCAAAGGTGCTGTTCTGTGACACTCAGGCTGCTGCTCTACTGCACTTACTGATTAAGCCATTATTTATTCTTCCATGAACACTTAAGAGGTATTAAATGGCTCCTGGGAACAAGGGAGCAATAAAGGGAAGCCACAACTCTGTGCAAATATTTGGACATGGCAATAGTCTTGGCCTCTTCTAATTCATCCTCTGTAGTACAGATGAAACATCACTTCAAAACAAAGTAGACCACAACATTTCCATGACTAAACTTTTAGTAGCTTCCTTCAAGACTCATTCTGTAGTTCTTAGCAAGAAAAATTGGGCCCTGATACATTTTTGCCTCACTGGCCACTCATAGGTCTGCAGCTCTGCTTCCCATCAACTCTTCCTATTCCATGATCTCCACTCTTTCATGCTGCCTACTGTGAGATACCTAGAGTCTCAAAGCATGGCTATGTAGGGACATACACTGTGTCATCTCCTAGGAAGGCCTGCTGTTCCCCTTTTCTGCCTTGTAATGTCTATTCAGTGTTCAGGCCTTGGCTCAATGGACACTTTTCTAAGATGCTCATAGTCTCACAGAAAGGTAAAACCCACATATTTACAATTGCTCAGATGTTCTGACTGAACGATAAACCCACCAAGGCAGGCTGCTGATACTCTTTCATGTCTTTCTTATAGTGCTGGAACTCAAAGTAGGACCTGCAATACTAGATGAGGGCTCTCCCACCACCCTCAACCCTCTGATGTTACTTATGTTTGGGGTTTTTAACAGAAGCTTCAACTCTAAGCCATAATCCTTAAATGAACCTGATTATATAACATCCATTTTTTTTGGTACATGTATGACATGAGATAATACCTCTGTGGACTTCAAATGTGTACTCTCACTTCTGTTACATCATGTGACATGTACGGAGAAATCTAAGAGTCATTCCTCGCACTCCACAGTGACCCAGAGTTTAATGTCATTCAGAAAAAGACACGGAATGTCCAGATTGGTTCAGTGGGCATGAAATTCTAGTGGGATGAGCAATATGCTTGCCACATGAGTTATTCTATGTGGGAGAACCAGCATTTCAATGGTAGTGACAGCTGACAGCAGTCTATGTCTATTTACCAATATTACTGATGAAAGTGGTGTTTGTTCCTCCTGCCATGAATGTGCATGTAATGATAATATGTTTTATGCTAGGATGGCACTAGGCTAAATACACACTGAACCAAAAACCTTAGCTCTGGGCTGCTCAAGGCAAAGAGAGAGTACTGATGGCTTTCTAAAATTTTTACAAAAATAAAAGCATTTTCAGGCAAAGTAAAGGTGGATAGTTTAGAAACAGCAGGGAGGCAGAAAATGGCAGCTGTACCTGAAAAGTTTTATGATGGGCAATTAATTTATTCTCTTATTACAATATTAACATAAAATGCTACCAACACAAAAACATTGAAGCCCTACTATATGTGTATGCTTACACTTGGCCTTCTGGCGTACAGCTAGAAGAAAAGGCTTTTAAGAACTTAAGAGTTAGAAAACGTCTATTTACTACAGCATAATCTCTAGTCGTGATATTTGCAAGTAGAGTGTAGCAGGCTGTAACAACTGCAAAGTTTCAAAGGTTACCTGGGCCAGACACAGAATCTTCAGATAGATCATGGAAG
The DNA here is from genome assembly GCA_033318265.1 of Phyllotis vaccarum. Classification (NCBI taxonomy): domain Eukaryota; kingdom Metazoa; phylum Chordata; class Mammalia; order Rodentia; family Cricetidae; genus Phyllotis; species Phyllotis vaccarum. The sequence continues at coordinate 76,025,129 of JARWLC010000011.1, forward strand.
CCGAAAATTTTCTTCTAGAGGGATTAGAAAAGGGAAACAGCGTCTAAGGAGAAAGAGAGAATTCAGGAGGAAAGGATAAAGGCAAAAGGAGTTGGGAAGGGAGAAAACAGAGCAGAAGGAAGAGGAAAAGGTAGGGGCGGGAACATAAACATGGAAGAAGTTACATGACTATCTGAAACAGAGGCCCTGGGCTAATCATGGCTCATAAATTTAAGCACATGATAGTAGCTTTTGAAAGAGTCTTAACAAGATTACAGATATAGATACCACATAGCAAGGGCTTGAGTAGGAAGTTATCAGGTAAGACAGCATAGTGATTCTACCAAGAATATCACGCATGGTCTCTGTGTTACATCAACAACCCATTCATGGTTATCTGTGTTCTATAACACAGAAGAAAGCCATGCTTATCAAGATGAACGCAGATTATACCTGGAAGCTGGAAGAGACTCTCCAGAGAGCTGTTAAGATGTTCTCTCAATAGCTCAAGTGCAGTGTTGAAGCCTCACTTTCTGGGAAGAGTGGGGAAGGGTAAGCAAGGACAGAAAAAAGAGACTAATGTTAACATAAGGAAGTCAAAACTCTACACATTCTACAATGCAGATGTGTCTTGAGGACATTACACTAAATGAAATGTGTCGGTCACAAAAGACAAGTCCTTCATGATTCCACTTAGGTATAGTAAGCAATTCCATAAAGAAAGGAGGCAGAGTTCTGTTTGCCAAGGGCTTGGTGGAGGGGAACATGGAAAGCTATTGTTTAAGGGAGCCAGTGTCAATATTGCAAGATGAGAAAGTTCTCAAGAACTGGACATGTGGGTTGCACAATGCAAGCTCATTTAACGCCGCCAACTGCATACTTACAAATGATTAGCATGCTAAATTATGCTGTGTGTGTCATACCACAACTTAACATGCTAACGGATGGCTTGTGCAGAATTGCAACTCCAAAGCTCTAGAAGCAGGGAGATCACCATGAGTTCAAGCTACAGTTGTCTATAGTGACATTCGGGTCACTGAGAGTTACACAGCACACCCTGTCTCGGTAATTAATTAATTCTAATTTTGAAAAGGCAGTTGTCACTAAGGGATTACTGCCATAGGAGCTGGGATAAATAATGCTGTTCATGAGAACACTCCAAAGCAAACCAGTTTGAAGGGGGAAGTGAGCACAAAGTGTCAAATATGTGTGTGATGGGGACAAAGAAATGGAAATGGTTCCCACACATCTGGAGAACACAGATAAGGCTCATGTGGACAGAACAGGAACTATGTTGGTTTTAATTTTACTGCAACAATTCTGGGAGGCAATTATAGGTTCACATCAGTAATGATCCTTGTTTTTAATAAATATTTTTAATAAACAGGTTGTTATATTAAAATTTCACTTCAAGATACCTGAAAACCAATCATCTCATGAATACCATCTTTTAAAATAGTTTTATTAAGGCAAAATGAACAAGTAAAAGTATGTATATTAAGGCTGGGATTGGTGGCACACACCTGTAATCCCAGCAAGTAGGAGGCAGAGGAAGATAGATTATGTGTTCCAGGCCAGCTTGTGTAGTGAGGCCCTGTCCTGAGGTGGCGGGGGGGGGGGGGGGGGGGGGCACGGGCGACTTTAAAGACATACTAGTGTAGTAGATGGTACATAATAACTGTCCATATGTCCACAGAGAAAACACCAAAGGTATCTTTTGATGAAAAACAGCAGTGGCAATAGCTAAAACTGACTCCAGGCAAGTAGGATTCAGAGAGCAGAGAGATTAATGGAACCAGGGTAGACACGTAGTACAGCCTTTGGCAAAGCAAAGCCAAAAACATAAAGCTCAGAGGTCACCTCCCACCTCAGCCCCCATTTACATGGATGCCATTTTTCTGCAAACTTGTCTCTGCAACCTGAATCAACAACTTTAGTGTTTGCGGAAACATTTTTAATTCACCCCTCATCCCAATATCAAAGTCCTGGTCAGAATTCCACTGCTCAATTTGGATATAACTAAGTTCAGCTAAGACAAGGCCTTTGTTTCAATCAAGAATGGTGGTGACTTCCTGTAATCCCAGCTACTCAGGATCATGAGCCAAGAAGATGTCAAATTGGCAGAGAGCTTAGGCCATAGAGTGAATTCAAGGCCAGCCTAGACAACTTAGTGAGACCTTGCCTAAAAATAAATAAGTGAATGAATGAATGAATGAATGAATGAATAAATAGAAAAAGTCAAAAAAAAAAAAAAAACCACAATAAAAAAAAGATATAGCAGAGTGGGAGCCCTCCCTAGAACCACACACACAGAGAAGTTGCGCCAGCCACCCAGGACTCCTTGAAGGTAAGTACCAAATCTGTTTTGTACAACTCTCTCGGAAGAGCAGATAAGCACTTCCTCACAGAAGGGAAGAAATGGGAAGCCAGGACAGACAAAAGACATCTTTAGCTCATGGGAAAAACACAGGATCTTAACAGACAAATAAACCCCAGATTTAGATGTTAGGAAAAATGAGTCAAGGTCACACTAAAACCATTATTGACTCAACAAACTCCTGTCCTATAGTAATATTTAATTAAATGATTTTATATAGGAAATAGCACTTGGCACATTCTTATTAAAACTTTGGAGCTGGGATTGAAAGTTACAGTCATAAGAAGGAAAAGCCAAAGCTGGGGAAGTACTCTTTGCATAATAACCAATAGTAACTGTGTAGCAGGTGCATACAGTGAGTATTTGATATGAAGACTTTTCCGGCTTGTGAACAGAAGTCAGTGTTTGCCCTACTTGGTTTGCCATTTCCCTGCTAAACATCATGACCATAAGCGACTTGGGGAGGAAATGGTTTATTTTGTTTTATTTTATTTTGTTTAGCTCACAGTCCATCATAAAGGGAAGTCCAGACAAAAACTGAAGGCAAGCAAGGCAGGAACTAAAGAGAGGCTGCGAGGGAATGTTTCTTACTAGCCTGTGTCTCATGGCTTACCCAGCCCGCTTTCTTATACAGCCCAGCACCACCTGTCCAGAGTGCACACCATGAGCTGGGCCCTCCCACATAAGTCATTAATCAGAAAAAATGCACCACAGACTTGCGTATAGGTCAGCCTGATGTAAATATTTTCTCAATTAAGATTCCTTCTTTCCAGATGACCATAGTTTGTGTCAAGTTCACATGCTCGTGTGCGCACATGCACACACACAATGAACCATGCAGTGGTGCACAGAATGGGCACAGAATGTGCAAGCCCTAGATTTCATTCCCAGTGCCAGGATGAGAGGAGTCCTCTCTTTCTGGTATCTCCATCACCTCCTTATGATTGCAATATTCTCAGTGGCGAACCAGCATGAATCACAGCAATGCTACAGAACTATCCCTGGTTAAGGGGAGGAACATATGATCCCACCTCTCTGGTGATTTCCACCTAGATGTTTATGCGTTTTCCTTGTTTTATTCATGTGCTTATTTTGAAAGCATTCATTATAAGTGAAAATCTACACTTTTTTATATCTAGTTAAAATTCACAATCTAACTTCTAAAAATAATGTTCTCAGCAGCAATCTTATTACTAAGATTGATGTCTTATACTTATTATCTTCTTTTTCTTTTTGCTTTTGTTTTTAAGCAAAAGAGTTGGAATCATCTTTAAAAATTAATAATAAAGCTAAGCATGGTGGTCCACACCAGCGTGTGAGAGCTGAGGCTTGGAGCCAATTTGGACTACAAAATGAGACTTTGCTTCAAAACCAAAAAGCAATAATAATAATCATAATCATAATAATAATAATAATAATAATAATAATAATAATAATAATAATAAAGACAAGCTGTAGATATGGCTTAGTAGATAAATACTTGGCCACATATGAGAGGACTAGAGGCCAGACCAACAGAATCTACATAAAAGCCAAGCAGGCATGGCATCTACCTGTAATCCCAGTACACTGGAGATTCCCCTGAGCAAGCAGGCTAGCTACATTGCCCTTATTGGTAAGGGCTGGGTTCAGTGAAATCTTGCTCTTATAAATAAGACAGAATGATTGAGGAAAATCCATGATGTCATCTTCAAGGCATCTACATGCACGCACGCACACACACACACACACACACACACACACACACACACACACACACATACACTACATAAACATGTGCATCTACACACATGTACATTCATGTGCATGCCAAATACATCAAAATATTTTTAAGTTTTTTAACGTTTCAATTAAAAATTTGCAAAACTTCAAAGACATCAGTAATGGTATAGTCAATAAATTCAAATCTGGGCAACATTATATATGTAGCAGTTGGTTTAAAAAAGGGGGGGAGGGGAGAAATGATGTAGATAAAGTACTTTCATCTCATAAAGGAAATGAAACTATTAAATAAAATATAAGCCAAACTAAAAATTAAAACAAAATTAATTTAGTGTTGTTTGTGACATCATCACACTGACTTAGAAAAACCATGAGCCATGAAAAGTGAGCTGATCTGCTATGGAATTATGCTCTTGTATACTATAAATATTGTCACTATAAATATAGTGATATAGGTTATATAGGTGGGGTGATCAGACAAAGAGAATTCTGGGAAGAGGAAGAGCAGAGCAGACATCAGTGAGACACAGAGGAAGCAAGAGAATGATGCACTGAGCAAAGGAACCAAGCCATGTGGAAAAACATGGATAAGAATTATGGGTTAATTTAAGAGTAAAAATTAGCAAGTAATAAGCCCGAGCCATAGGCCAAGCAGTTTATAGTTACTATAAGCCTTTGTGTGATTATTTGGGACAAATGGCTGCAAGACCAGCTGGGCTGGACAGAGAAACTCCTGACCGCGCCATTCTGATACTTTCAGGCTCCAGCTCTCAGATGCATCTGTCCAAAAACAAACCGAGCAGGAGGCTAGGGGGATATGATTCCCAGGAATACGGCTTTATCCCTGACCTGTCCTCCATGTCACTTCCAACATCTTAGATCAAATTTGGTTTATCCTCCATCATTTTTTTTAACTTGCATTTGGAAAGGGTTGCATTTTTATAGGAAAGAGAAGAACATAGTTGTCATTCCTAAAGCTGCCGCTCATCCTTGCTCTCAGGAGATCCATCACTGCACTCTGAAGCTATGAAGAAAAATAATATATGTGTACATAATTAATGCTGTCATAGATTTTCAATTTCCATGGTCTTTAGAAAGGATGACAACAGATCAGAGAAGCATGACTGTTGAGCTGAAATTATGATAAGAACGAAAATAAAAAACACAAGCAACCAGGATTGTGGGTTTTCACTCAAAACTCCTCTCTATAATCTACAGAAGGAAAATGTGGAATAAATAAGGAAAAACTCTGGACAGGATATGTGCTAGGATAATTAATTATAAATGCACTTATTTAAGATGAAAATAGAGAAGACCCTCTATGGAAAGGAACACCTCAACAGGAAACCTCTTCATATTAAAATCTGCTTCAGCCAATTGTCCTGAAAGATGCAACGTTCCATACTGAAGGGTTCTCTCAACACAGAACAGCAGTGGATAATACAGAGCGACAACATCCTAAAGGATAATTATCATGTGACCACACGATTTTGTTTAGGACAGATATGTCATTCATGATTATTTACCTAGATTTATTTATTTACTTATTTAATGTATAGGTATGTGCATGAGTGTATACAAACACACTACATGCATGAAAGGGCACACAGAGGTCAGAAAAGGGCACTGGATCCTCTGCTTATAGTTTCCTTCACAACAGAAGTAATTTTTTAAACAATGATCATAAATTTACAAAATCCGACTTGAAACTATGAGCATACATTCTCCATAATCAAATAAATGTTAATTCTAAGCCACAGATTTCTGTATTTCTGTGAGATGGGGTGTACCTTCCACCATCTGCCCAGTAAGCTAAACTAGACACAAGAGCACAGGGAACACTTTTATCAGCTATGTCATGAAGATGGAGAGTGTCTGTCTAGATTCAGAGCTGCTCTCTTTATAGAGCAGGAAACTCCTAAGACAGCACACAAAACTATCTCTTGCCATACTGTTCAGTTATAGCTCAACTACTTAATTGCTCAACTGAAAAAAAAATTAGTGAATATTTATCTGAACCAAATCATGAGGAAAAAATAATATAAAATACTTATTATGTACCTGATATTTTGAGAGCTACTTAATGTGGTCATTACTTACTGGGAAATTTTACCCCTATGTAGATAAAAAGGGCACAGAGATGTTAAATAACTTACATTGGGTCATAGAGCTGGCAAACAATATCTGCCTTAATCCTCAAATGTATGTGAAAGCACGTGTGTGCCTCCAATACAGCACAGACTAAAATGGGCTGTTCATCACATGGATCACATGAACAGAACAGAGAGCACAGAAGTAACTCCACACATGTCATTAACTTGTCTATCACTGGGATACTAGAATCATACAACAGGGAAAATAATCTCTGCTCAGCAAAGTGTTGGAAAAACAAAAGTCTCGCCTAAAACAGTGAGATTTGACTTCTACATCATACACAAAATCAATGTAAAAAGAAAATTTAAACCATAAACGCCCTGAAGAAAACAGAAAAATTAGTATTAGTGGTGATGTTTCAAGCATACCCAAAGCATAAGCAACTGAAGTTGAGTATGTGGGCCCTCCACCAAACTCCAAAGCTCTACCTAGCAAAAGGTCTGATGAATTAAACAATTGACCAAAAATAGAGAAAAATATCCACAAGTCCTACTCACTAAGAAGCTAACAGCATACACCTCATATAAGGAACAATATAAGTGAATGCATTTTGTAAAAAAGCAAAGGGCCTGAATGGTCACTTCCCAAAATAAGACACTCAAGTTAAATGCAGATAAATGCAAATTACTTCATATCACTTGTCACCTGGGAGATGAAAATCAAAAGTCCCAGGAGGTAGACACATAACATCTGTCTGGATGGTTACTGTCCAAAAAGACAGAAATAGATGTTGAGAAAATCATACTGCCACTGTAGGACATGGGGTGGGGGTTGCTCAAACACATGAAAATAGCTGAAAACAGCATTACTGGGCTGGGAGAGTACCTCAGTGGTAGAGTTCCCACCACTGCAAAGCCCTGTGTTCAACTGCCAGCACTACAAAAAAAAAAAAAAAAAAAACCATGAAATAAAAACCAAAACAGAGATGTCTCACATCCAGTAATCTTACTAGTGGATATATGTACAAAGAAGTGAGATCAATCTGTTGAAAGATAACTGAACTTCATGTTCACAAGATGTGGGAGCAACTTGAATACCACAGACAGGAGAGTGAAGAAAGTGTGGCATGTGTGTTCATGTAGGTAGGTGTGTGCGTGTACATCTGTGTGTAAGCACACTGAACTATCCTTCTACTTCTAACAAAGTGAATGAACCTGGAGGATGCTGTGCTCCATGAAACAAGCCAGGCACACAAAACAGAAGTCACATAATCTCATTTACATACGGAACTTCAAAAGACGAAATTCTTAGATGCTGAAAATGGAATCAGTTACCAAAGAGGATTAGATAGTGGGAGAAAGGGTGGGATATTGGTCCAAAGGTTCATATACTCAATTATGTAAGCTCAGGATTAGTGTACAATATGGCAAGTAGAATTAATAACTCCCTCATTTACTTGAAGTTTGCCAAGGGCAGATCTCACACATTCTCCTTACATATTCACATAAATTTGACTGGGATAACCATTTCCCAATGTGTAGATATGTCCAAGCCCCACATTGTATAGTTTTAATATTTATAATATTATTTATCAACTTTATATAACTAAATCTAGAATAAAATGTCCTTGGTGCAATCGTTGAAGTAAGGCTAGCGGCAGAGCCTAAGCTGCAAGGTGCTTTGTTCATAGAGATACCTGAGACTGAGTATACAGTTGGATTTCTGAAAAAGAAGGCTCTAGAAAAAGGTCATGAGAAACGGACAAGATTTTTCTAAGTACAGAAAATACTGAGGTCATCCAAAGACTGGAAGAAGGTGGAAAGGAACTTGATAAGGCTCATGAGAAATGAGATGAATGGGGACTTGGGAGAAACAAGGGAGTGTACAGAGAAACCATGAAAGGCCAGCAGGATGCCAGAGTAAGGTTCCCCAAGATAGACAGAAAATGCTAACCCAAAGGCTGGAGTCCAGTGAGAGGCTAAGAGCCTGTGTTCTCTGTCCTGGGCTCCATTCTCCTTCTGCATAGAGTACAAGGCTCCACAGACAAGCTCAGCTTCTTATTGTCTCTGAAACATGTTTTCTCTCCTGCGTGGAATCTACACTTAAATATATCAATAGATACACTTGCATATGGCTGTGTATGTAGGGCTTGAGCTTATGTCCCTGGTGTAAGTCTTAAAAGTCACACAGACATGTGACAGCAGCAGCACTTGCCAAGTAGCAACAACTCAAGGAATATGAATCATGTCAGCTGAGGAGAGAAGTTTGAGGTATGCACAAATAAGGTGCTCATAGGCAGAAAAATAAAAGTTACTTAACCTAGTAGGTATAATGTTCACAAGGGAAATATTACCTAAGCACAGATCAGTGAAGATATAAAAAAAATAACCCATCGGGATTATTAATATGTATCGTCTGTAAAATAACCATATATGATATACAACCTTGATCCCTTCTTTCCTCTCTTTTTTCTTTCTTCCTCTGCCCTTCCTCATCCCCCTCTCTTTTGTTTTTCTTTTATTGAGATAAGACTTCATGTAGCCGAGGCTAGCCTCCAACTCCTTTATATCCCAGGCTTGCCTAGAGCTCTCGATCTTCTCATGTTAGCCTTCTGCATGCCAGGAATCCTGTCCTCTACCACAACACAGGCTTCCTTCTTTCGTTTTCCTGGGTTTTAATGGCAATTGTGTGTCTTGCTAACTAAAATAGCGCGTGAATCCAAATTCTAAACTGCCATTATTTCTACTAAAAATTCAACTCATAAAAGGGAGGGATGTGTTTCCTCCTTGAAGATAAAGCAACATGCCCTGTGGACTTAGGGAAAAGAGCAGAGCTAGTTAATGTGGGTGGAAACAATGACTCAGGCTGGGCTGAGCTGCATGGGCACATCTTCCCTTTGAACTTCACAACCTTTCTACCATGCACTTAACCTGCCATGAAGAGACAGTCCCAGAAGTTCTCTGAAAGGAGCTAAGTCATTGTGAAGCTCTCACAAAGACTGAACATAAAGCCTGAGGCTCTGGGTAATTTTTAAATGTTGACCTACCATGTATACAGATTTCTGGGTGGTTAGTTATATCTACATCCATATTGATATGCCTGGAGTTGTTATAGATGCTAAATGTAGAGAAAATTTACGCCTCCACCAGAATAAAAAAATTTTCAATAATATTTTGTAATTGGTGAAACTCTTTTTTTTTCTGTGAAGCCCAAACTTGAGATACTCTTGAAATAAAAATGACAAGTGATATTTTTATCTTTCAAAAAAAAACCACAGTTTAATATTAGCATCTTAAATTTTGCTTTTTACAATGAAATGATCATTTGGGGGAATTCTGATGTGACATTTCATTTATCAAGTGATTTCAACTAACTCCTCTATCAATGACATAGTAACATAGTAGTAAATAGAACTGCAGTGAGGAAGATGGTCCACAGTGGTGGGAGCCACTTACATGAAACAGCTAAATTGTTACTTTCAGGCTTCTGCATAGTGCACAGTGCCTGTGTAAAACAAGAAGAGACCACGTGCTTGGAGGTGTCTGTAGAGAAAGCACATGTTTTCGGATGAAATCAAGAATGGCTGGCAAACATGTAGATGGTGAACCAGGGTAAAAAAAAAAAAACCTTAAAGTCACACAGGACCAAATGGCAGCTGGAGAACGGAGCCATTCCTTATTAGACAAATGCTCTAAACGTTTAACCATCTCTAAAGATATACCAAATGGCTGCATTTTAAAATAACTCAAAGTGGGGCTGAAGAGATTGTTCAGCAGTTAAGAGCACTGGCTTCTCTCCTGGGGGAATCTAGATTCAATTCTCAGCACTGACATGCAGTTCACAACTGTCTACAGCCACAGTTCCAGAGGATCTGACTGACACCTTCACTCAAATGGACATGAAATAAAATTAAAAGAAATAAGTAACTCAAATCAGTAATGGGGAAACTTAACAAGCAAGAAAAATAAAATTAAAATCAGTGTGTGCTCTGGACCCACTTAAACATCAAGAAAATAAGATTTAGGAGATGGCTCAGAGAGCAAGCATAAGGATCTTGGTTCTAATATGCAGCAACCACACAAACAGCTGGGCCACCATGAAAGCCAGTTGTAATCAGTGTAATCATGGAGAGCTGGAGCCCAAAGCACCGACTCCCTAGAACAAACTGGCAAGGGAGGGTAGCAAATCTGCATGCTCTGGGTTTGATTGAGAGACCTTGCTTCAAAAGCAATCAAGAGACAAAAGATTTCATCCTGGGGCCTCCACATACATGCATACATGTGCCTGTTCACATGCAAACACACAAAAAGGGAAAAGGAGAAAAATGGAATGATTAGGTTTGTCTACAAGTTTTACAGTAACATGTATGTAATGTCATTCCTAAAAGGAAAGGAATACTACTACCCAGTGAAGAATTACATATTTTATTTTACTGTATGTATGTTTCCTCATTTAAAGTTATCATTCCCAACTATCTCCCAGTCATATAAAGACCTTTTCTTTGTCCTAGGTTTAAAATAAGATTTCTCATAGTATCCCAACCTGTATTTCTGAAAACTACAAATTGATCTCTATATTTCTTCACAAAGTATCTTAAAACACAGAATTGGGATACCAAGATAATTATGTTTCTTAAATTCTGGGTTTTTTTACAACTAAGATGTTGGTTGCTTGTTTCAATACAGCTTCAGGAAAAAAATAAAACTTTTCAAATAGAAATAAAACGTCTATTCTCTACGAGGAAAAAATAGACTTGAATGATTTACTCAAAATTTTGGTATATGTTTATAATAGGAATCATAAATCTCTACTTGCACATTTCTTCTAAAAATTTAAAATGCGAAATGCTTTCCAAAAACTGTTATTCTAAAAATAAAATGAGAGCCATTCAGGACCCATGTCATCCAGGCTCATCAGAGATTTTGAGATGGGGTTTGATAAATTGCTTGATTGATTTTTGGAAGATGAATACAAAGTAGATAAGTACTAGGAGACCAAGGATTCACTCCCTAGGAAGTCCTGTTAGGACACAAGTCTTTCCTGAAGATACCTATGAAGCAAAAATGTTCAGAGTTCCGTGTTCAATTCCTGACTTCTGTGAACAACAGGTGTCATACAGGCATTGTGTATAGCCACCAATTTCCATACGGTTAGACTCAGGAAATACTACAATTCAGAGCCCATATTTAAGTCTTTTTGTAAAGGTTATATATTGAAACTATATGTGCATACATGCACACAAAGATATGATCTAAATTTCCAAGCACTGTTCACATGCAGGGTAAGAAGACATCTCATTTGCACAAAGCATCTTTGCCATCTAAATAGTCCCATATGATGAAGAATGTATGGTATGACAGAGGTAGTTTCAATTATGCACAGAAACCCTCAAAGAAACTCTTAAATAGTCATAATCCAAGGCAGAAAATATGTCATGAGAGGATAGTAGACACAGTGCTTTGAGACTCAGAGCAGGAAAAGGCAACTTTTAGTTGGGATGATCAGAAACCACATGATGTCAACCATAGACAAACAACATTTCAGTTTAAGGGTGATAACAATCCAGACAGATGAGGGGACATTAGCAGCAAGTGGCAAAAAGCAAAGAAAAAAGTCAAAAGAGCTACCTACCTAACTATATAAAAACTGTGTCCTGTGTACATGTGTGTATGGGAAGGAGATGGGGCAATAATGAGCAAGCACATCTTGCAAGATCCATGGAATCTAAATTATAAAATAAATTTGCAAAGCTGTAGTTCTAAAACCATGAAGGATAGGCAGAACACAGATGAAAGAAGACCATGAATATACATAGTCAAAAGGTATATATTTTATTGTAAAAGCAAAAAATAAATGGCAAGATTTTTTTTAAAAAAAACAAAATATAACCAGGGTTCTTAGGGCAAATAGGCTCCAACTCCACAATGGGATAAGCTCAGCCAGGCATCTCAGTGTGCCAATTAAAAGGATGAGTTACAGTAAGCAAAGATAGAAACATTGAGATGAGGAAGAGATGAAGTAACTCTCAAGACCATCTTCGGGGTATAGACATGAGCTTTAGGTTTAAACGGAGGACGGATTGGAACAAAGGGAGAAGAGGTGTCTATAATTAAGCCATCATGGACATGGTGTGTCTCATTGAACATCATCTCAGTCTGGTTATGCAAGCAAGGTGTTCCAAAGAAGTCCTCACAGCTCCCATTACCTGAGGACATTGTCTCTTCTCTACAGAGTACTCCTGGCGGCTTCAGGGTGATCTAGAAGAAGGTCTGTCCAAGGAACTTTTGTCACTCTACAGCCTAGGGTGACTCCAGAGGAAAAACAGCAAAGACTATGACTTATTATGTCTCTCCCTTCAACCAAAGTAAAAGAGACAGAGAGGCACATGAAGGAAGAGACATCAGACATTCCTGTTGTGTGCCGCTTTCCTACGGGACCCGATAAGGACAAAAACAATGATGACGATAGCAACAATGTAAAGTTCCTACATGCACATCTCCAAAGAAGTGGCAGGATTTTAAATCACTATTTGTCTACAATCACATGGAGAATTGTATGTCCTGAATTTATGGCCTAATGAAGGGTGCATGGATGTTTATAAACCAGGGTGAAGGCCGAACAGTTGGGTAGTGTAGCACGGACCTATTCAAGCACAATGTGATGTGGCCATGAGCTTAAAAGGCAAAGTGGCTTTCATTATGACTGCCACCCAGAAGAATGCTCCATCCTAGAATCCTGAAGATCTGTCTGCTGCCTAGTGTAAGGGAAACAGGAACTCACCAGAATGACAATGACCCGTGCTTACACGAAGGCTCTAATTCTGGAAGCAGAGAGACCTTCCACTTTCTTGAGCTTCAGACTTGAACAATGCACACATCTAACTCCGTGAAAACGCATGGTGGTATATCCAGGATGTTTAGTGTTCTTGGAAGAAACAGTAACAGGAAGAACAAACAAGAAAATCAAGCCTTCCTCAGAGTCAGCTGTAGGTTGGGGAGGGCTTCACTGGGTCCTAACACTGATGGCTGATTGACAGGCACTAACAGATTCTGGGAGGCAAGCAGGCAGGAGCTCCAGTTCCATAGGCACTGGTGAACACATCGGGCTCTGATGTTTAGTCCTGAACTCGAGGTTATACAGAGGGCCTTAGTTAAACTCTGTAGGACACTAAACAAAACAAAAGGAGTAAACACGGAGAATCAATGTAGAAGGAAGATTGAGGGGCTTACCCAAGTCAAAGGGGAATCAAGAAGGAGGGAGAGAGTAACCAAGAAGCATTATGTGTATGTAAAATTGTCAACAAAACTTAAATAAAAAATAAACACCGAGAACACTTGGGGATACATTTGTGCTTTTGTAAACAGTGCGGCTGTGTGTCTCTGCATTTGGCTAGGCTTCTTCTTGAGATGGATGTAACCTAGGCCTTTCTCTCTCAACATCTCACTGGAGCCAATAGAAGTTTTAAAAAGTAGGGATCAGGAGAGACCAAACACACAAGTAACATCTTCACGGATGTTAGCTGGTGCCTGTATCCTCACTCCTAAACTCACACATGAAGGATGAGGGTGAAGGTGCTCAATAATGGATGCCTCACAGTAGAAAGGAACACACAGTGTTAACAGAGGACTGCATAGACACCAAAGCCCAGAGTTCTCACACAGATAAGAAACATCCATTTTCTCCCACCTCTATACAGTTCAAGCTTTGGCATAGACATGCTGCACACAAGCTGACATATATGCAGTCAACATGTTTGTAAGAGAAAAACAAATCTTCAAAAGAAGAATCTGAGTCTTGTATGTTATGACCAGCCAAATAGCATATTCCAGAGTTAACATAAATCTTCAATTAACATGCTAAAAATGTCTCTTTCCTATGTACCTTTAAAAATATTTTATCTAATTGTTTGAGGCTTTCATATATTGTATTTTTTTTAAATCATATTCACCCCTTTTATACTCACCCTTAACTCTCTTCAAAAACATCACTCATCTCTGTCTTCTCTGTATACAATTAATTTTTGAAAACTTGGAGCTAAGCCATGCACACTAACTGTAGCTCTTCTGTTGAGTTAACAGTTCCATATGAAAGATTTACATCACTGTTGCTTTAAACAATGTTGTTTGCACTCCCTCACTCACAGGCAAGCAACACAAGTGTGTAGTGAAGAGCAGGTACCATCACCTTGACCTAGAGGTGTGGCCTCTTAACTAGCATAGATCTGAGATTCACCTATGACCACTGAGGCTTCAGAATTAGGGGCATTGTTGAAGGGCAGCTTAAGATGGAGGTGCATAGATACAGAGCTCTTTCCCCTTCCTGTTTGCTCTTGGGTAGAGCACATGACCCGCTGAGCTTCAGCTGCATAGACCAGTCCAGCCTTCCAAGAACTGCGAACTGTTAAATCTCTTGTATCAATGAGTCTCCCTCAGAACCCCTATGTAAAATATATCCTTTATTATACAAGAGTCTTCCAGTTACCAGACAAATAAAATGTGGTGCACACATGCGCGCACACACAATGGAATATTATTCAGCCTTAAAGAGTAGGAAAATTCTAGTACAGTCCAAAACACAGGAAAAGACACTATGTCAAGTGACATTGACAATCACATAAAAACAAACAGTACAGTATTTCACTTAGTGAGATCAAGAGTGTAAAAATACAGAGACAAGAAGCATTGATGCTTACAAAGGTGGGGAGATTAAAAAAAAATGTGGGAAGTTCTTACTTAGTGGATACAGAATTAAAATTGGGAATAAGTTACTATCCTAGAGATTGATGATCTGGAGAGGTGGCAGTGCTTTTGCAATGAGGAGAATTTATCTAACACCGTGGTCTGGATGCATGACTGATGTAGGAATGTCTTTCTGTGTGCTGTGAATATCAATCTTTAAATAAAGGAGTTGTTTTGGCCCATGACAGGCACCATAGAAGAAGTAGGTGAGGAATCAGAATAGAGAGGAGAAGGAGGGTGGAGTCAGAGTCAGATTGACCCAGCTGCCAAAGAAGAAACATGTAGGAAACACAGGTGTGCCACGAGCCACATGGCAGAACAGATTAATGGAAATGGGTTAAGATGAAAGAGCAAGCTAGCAATGTGCCTAAGCCATAGGCCAAACAGCATGAAGTTAATATAAACATCTAATTCATTTTGGGGGACCTAAGCAGTGGTGACAGGCTAAGGTGTCTGGGGCAGCAGGTCTGTGGGTCTGGACCTCTGGTCACATTGAGCCAAGAAACCATATTGTAACACATGACACCATCCTTACCTGAAAATTTTGTGTGCCATGGTTTCAGGTGCCCTTAGTTAACCATGTTCTAAAAGTATCAAGTATAAAATATCAGAAATAAATAATTGTTAAATTTTAAGTTGCCATCCTGAGAATAACTGATGGGATACTATGCTGTCATCCATCATCCTATCCAAAACATGAATTATCTCTTTTTCAAGTATATCCATGCTGTATAAGTTACCCTCCTGTTATGTACCAGGTAATCACCTGTGTAATCAAACCAATGTTGCGATATCACTGTTCACATGTTAAGCAATGCTAACACATACCTTAACAGCCCCTCCTTCCCCTTCCTCATTCCCTTCTCCATACCCCTCACAATGCCACCGAATCACCACATACAACTTCAAGAAGACAACAGTAATACAATATGCGTTGGGAAAAAGAACAACCAATTTCATATAACTTTCACCTTTACTGCACTGTTTTCTGTAACTGCTCGCTTTATTACATTTATTTTTGATAATCTTGTATTATACCTATTTTATACATTGAACTTTGCCATATGCAGACACATAAAGAGAAGAATATGCTATGGGTATATAAAAACACCATGATGAAACCCACTGTTATGTATAACTAATGGATTTTTATTATATGACATCTAGAAGAGAATCTGTTTCCACAGATCCCACCACTGGCGTGAAGCAAACATGCCCAGGTGTTAGTCTCCATTCACTGACTTTTCCTAGGAATCCTCTTCTCTCGTCAACTGAACGAAGGCAGCCCCTAAGCAGAATCCTCTGGTTAGTGATACCTTTTCACTTGAGGGAACGAAGATAGTCTAACACTAAAATATGGCTCCTCAGTTGCCTCTTTCAGTATTCTGAAAGTTGTCATCTTTTTTATGACTCAGAGGCTCATTTCAAAACAGAACTGGTGGACTCGTCAGTGTAAAGATGTCTACATGAGCATAAATGAACAGGTGGATGACACAGGGAGACATCTGTGTTGCTTAAATTGAGAAAATAAAGCAATTTATTGTCATTATCCATATTGCCCACTGTGTGCGAATAACTGCAATAAAAGCAATACTTTTGTAGCTAGGTTAAGCTGTTTTTCCACAAGACTAATGCTAACTTATTAATCCCATCTGCCATGCACCCACTCCCTTCCTCCCCAGGAAACCACGGGTATTTTCCCAATATACTCCTAGATCTGTTTAGCTTTATTAATTTTTACATGGAAATATCAGGTTTCTACCTAACTCCAAAATAAAAGACATTAGGCTGAACAGGAGGGAGATTGCCGATGTGCTAAGAAGCAGGGGACATTCTCAATGTAGTGAGAGACAGCAGGGAACTTCAATAAAACAAGAGACAGCGCTGCATGTCTCCCCCCCCCACCATGCCCGCCCCACCCCACGGGCTCTGAGCCTCCCCATATGTAACATAAACAATCTGTCACTAACAATCTGCCTTCCTTTTCAGCCATTTTCATCTTCTGTCAGAATGCATATTATTAGTTTTCCTGACACCTAAGAACAGGAGCAGACTCCCCTTGTGATTGGCTCATTTATTTTAATAATGAATTAATAATAAACTAGAGATACATACAGAAATAATTGTCTATATCTTAAAAGAAAATGTACATTTTAAATGTATACAACTTTTAAAATGCGTTCTTTTTTAAATTTTCCGTTCATATATACATAATGTACTGAGATCAAAGCAGAAGGTAGTTTGGTCACAATGTTGCAAACTCGGATTCTAAAGTCAGCTCTCAGAATCTACTGCAAGCCAGACACACTGTCCTAACAGTCCAACCTGGTTCTATTCCTTGTTGAGTGAGGTTAGATAATTGTCTAATTCTTTCCACCATCAAATCATCCAAGTTATTTGCAATGGTTAAATTATAACAATTTATGTTTCCTCCTCTTAAGTTCATTACTTTCAGCATGTCCCCACTGTTCAAATCAGCCTACGTATAGAATTTGGAATTTTATCATTAAATTATGTATTGAGGGCCAGTAAGGTGGCACAGCGAACAAAGTCATTTGACATGAGTTCGATCCCCAGGACCCCACAGAGTGGAATCAGAAGACCAAGTCCTGCAAGTTGTTTTCTGACTTCTGCATGTACGTGACACACTCAGATATGTTCTCTAAGTAAATAAATGTAATTTTAAAATTATCTATGTTTCTAAGTTTTTGGGCAACCATAAATTTGGCAATTATCTTTATAATCTTTATATGCAAGTTCCTAATAGACTGCTACATGGGACACATTCAAGGGCAGCGTTCTGGCTTTGTAAAAACAAGCTATAAAATCCCCTATGCCCTTCCCAAGCTTACCCCATCCCCCAGAGCCAATGTCACCAGCTTCAGCAACAGGACTACATGTCAGCCCCCGAGATAAAGGCAACAATATGACAGCTTTATCAAGCCAGGAAAATGTTAATGGCTCCAGAGCCTCACTGCTTTCAGAAAGGTGACTCCAGAGGGAAACCAACTCACAGAGATAAATAACTCTCAAGGTAGTCGAGACACTGTTCTCATGAAAATCTATTTGTTTTCAACATTCAAACTGGAAAACGAAGAGGGTTTATATTTAGTTATTGCAGAGTGGTGATATAGAAGGTGGCGTACTTTGAACATGAAAGGCTTATGGCTGGAGAGGTGGCTCAGCAGCTAAGAGCATGAATTCCTGTTGCAAAAGACCTGGATTTGGTTTTCAGCACCAATGTCAGATGGCTCTATCACCTGACACTCCAGCTTTGGGGCATTAAATGCCCCTTTCTGGACTTGGATGGCACCTGCCCTCACATATGTACGGCCTTCATACAAAGACACATGCACATAACTTTAAAAATAAAAAAATATCCAATTTAACTCTTTAACCTAACCCACTGGTATTTAGTTCTGTTAATTTGGCATTTTTTAAAAACGTCAGTATCTTTATCTTAGAGGATGTATCACTATAGGGCCTTCCAGTTGTGAATAATTTTGCTTGGCAGCCCCCCTCTCTCTCCCTCCCTCCCTCCCTCTCTCTCATGCACAGACAAATGCACATGCATCATCTTTAAAACTACACCTCTCCATTGAATTAAATTTCCTGTAATTTGTTCAAGAAATCCACCTCTAATATTTTTTGCCATCTCACTCCCTGGATAACTCAGCAACTACCATGCAAATAATCTGAAATCACATTCTAAACATGACTGTGGCTCTCTGAACAGGTAATATTTCTCCAGTTACAAATACAGCTGTATGTAATAGAAGAGCCTACAGTGTAGAAATGACAATCCACATTATACATGAATAGACTCTGTCTCACTATAGGAGGGTGTGAAGCCAAAAGGTGGTGGAATGAAAACCTGCCAGAATCTGATCATAATCCTGCTTCTTAGCAACCACATTGTATGGATTTATCCATGTGCTCCTTCATTAACACGTGAATAATGAAGACCTCAGTTACTCTTTAGTTCATCTTTCTATGAACATGGGGCATTAATATAGATGCGTGAACAATGCTATAAGCTTTTTCTTAACTTTGGCATCATTTATGCTATGCATCCATCAATTCTTTGTTGTTAAATCTACCCTGAATATTTCAGATAATGCTTTAAATCTGCTGTGTATGTGTATGTGTATGTGTATGTGTGTGTATGTGTGTATGTGTATGTGTATGTATGTGTGTATGTGTATGTGTATGTGTGTATGCGTATGTGTATGTGTATGTATGTGTGTATGTGTATGTGTATGTATGTGTGTATGTGTATGTGTATGTGTATGTGTGTGTGTGTGTGTGTATGTGTATGTGTATGTGTATGTGTATGTGTATGTGTGTATGTATATAAGAGCACTATATTGGCAAAAGCCAGAAGACAGAGTTGTTTCCCCTGGAGCTGGAGTTATGTGTAGTTGTGAGCTGCTTAATATATGTTCCAGCCCTACTCTGAGCATTTTAGTATAATAAAATTTCTCCTTGTCTATTATATACAAAATGCCAAATCAGTACTATACCCCTGATTCACAAAAAAATTTTAAAAGTCACACATTGCCCAACTGCCTCTGAGAAAGTTATCTTCCATTGATAATCAATGCAATACTTAAATACAAAGTAGGCACAGTAGCAGATTCAAGATCTTTCTTGACTTACATTTTAAACTATTTTCTTTTGCACTGATTATAATTATAGAACTTGGTACTTTTAAGTCAAGAGGATGGCAATGCTTTTCTGAGATGCTTATATTGTGACAATCAGTGTTTAAATTGAGCCCAGAAACTTCAGGTGTACACTTTAAAGTCAGGTTCATTGCCTTGTAAAATACCTCCAGTGCTTGAAATGGCAAAGAGGTTTCTTATTTATCTCAGATCAGGAAAAATAAATACCCTCCAACTTTGATGCAGAAAATATCCTTGTAGAATATTTTGCATTGTAGCTACTCTCTACACACACAAAAAAAAGTTTATCTGTATGTTTTAAGAGTAGGCCTATAAACTACAAAAGCTAAGTTTATGAGGAAAAGTCATGAAATAGTCTGCTATTCAACACTTAAAAACAAATAAGTCAAACTAAAACCCAAATGGTTTTAGCACTCCACTGTAAATGTCCAAATTATTCTCTGACAAAAGGATAAAAGGAAGAAACAAAAGATAGTCTGCACTTTTAGTGAACGCACTGTGTGAGACGTGGCTCCTGGCAAGATTTCTCAAGGGAAGCTCCAGAGAAAACCTTTCCCCTGAGCTATATTTACTTAAATCTTTTCCCACCGGACCTTTGAACAGGACAGGAAAGGCCGGTTCCTGCCCTACTCGGAACAATTTTATAGAGCTGTGAAATACAAACTTATCTCATATCAACACACCGGATGAATATGGCACACCCATACCTGAGATTCACGACAGCATTGATTTAAGGTTCTGAGGTCCCTCAGAGAACTGAGAGCAGCTCCATGCTCGAATGAGCCCTACCAGGACCCTTCCTCTGAAAGCCAGTTCTACAGCCATCGGGAAGAGCTGGCCTAGGGGAAAAGGTTAATTTCACCACTGATGACACAGGCGAGCTTCAATAACAGTTCTAAGAGCATGTGTGATTTAAGTCATCAAACCCCTTTCCCAGTCTGCTCATTTAGACCTGTCCCTTAAGTTATAAACTTGTCAAATTGGGGCAGGGGAGATGGCTCTGCAGCTAGGGGTCCTTGCTGCTGCTGCTGCTGATCTTAGTCCCCAAGTCTTCAAGATTCATATGATGGAGGGCAAGAATGGGTTCCTGTAAGTTATTCTCTGATGACCTCCACATGCCAAGTGTGGCATGTGCAAATGCACACACACACATACATACACACACGAAAATAAAATTTTAAACATATTTGTCATTTTGTTTCTGTAAGTGTAATATTTATTACACATAAAATAGTACCACACACAAGAGGAACCAGGTCATTATAGTGTGCTATAGACTTCTATGCTGTTGGAGATTCTCACTGAAGGAGGAGAAAGAGGGAAATGGAATTATACTTTAATTCCTAAGGTTCAAACAAGCTTATGTAGAGATGCTTCTGCCTCCCAGTTCTCATTATCCTAGCCATACATAAATCAGCAGAAGTTAATGCAGGAAACTTCAGCTATCTTCCCATTTTTATCTAAGCCAAACAAGAACAGAATGTCCAAAGTACCAGAGCACAATACAGACAGATACAATGTTAACTCGTGTGAAGATCTTCAGAGCTTTAGCTGATAAAGACTGTAAATGTACAAATTATTTTACTGACAAGAATAAAAAAGGAAGAAGAAACCAAAGATTGTCTGCACATGCATCCAGATCTGTCTCAATGTGGTTTGTGACTGAGTTTGTGAGGCATCACATATCCCAATTCCTGCCTGCTCACCCACAATCTGACATCAAGTAGGTCTCGTATCAATGCTAGACAAATGGATATTGGAAAAAGCTTATATACCATTTTAGTGCAAAAAAGATAGCAGTCATGTGCTACTTTGTTTCAGTTAAAACTCCTGTATCATTCTGCATACCTCAACTTCAGAATGCCTTGCTTTGTGAGAAGAGGAAACCAGAAAGTGTGGAAATGCCAGAGACGGAACTTAGCTCCTCTCCTGGCAAGGATTGGGCAGATCAACCAGGAGCACTCATAAGAGATCACATACATTTGACTCCATCATAATTGCCATTCAAGGCTAAGATAGATCATCAATGATACTTTTCAAGAAACAAAACAACACATACAT
The DNA here is from genome assembly GCA_033318265.1 of Phyllotis vaccarum. Lineage (NCBI taxonomy): Eukaryota > Metazoa > Chordata > Mammalia > Rodentia > Cricetidae > Phyllotis > Phyllotis vaccarum. Next base: position 76,046,785 of record JARWLC010000011.1, read on the forward strand.
AAACAAATTCTACAATGATATATAAGGTCAGGTCAAGAAAAAATATTGAGAGCAATGGAACTTTGCCACATGGGAAATGTCATTGGGCAAAGAACAAATATACCATTGTGCTTGGAAACTTGGCCCAGAGAACTGGCTAATGTTGTAACTTATACAATGCTCACAGGCACACATGAACATGCACACGTGCGAATACACACACGGGGGGGGGGGGGGGGTGGCGGGAGATCACTCATACTCTCATACACATTTTTAAAAGAAAAAAATCAAAATAATATTTGCTTGACAATTGTCCAAGGTTAATATTTTGGGGCCTATATAGATTGCCTCAATCAACAAATTAATTCATTCAATGATCATATAACCCAGCATTCATCTACCCACAATAAGAACCTTGGCCATGTATTTTTCAAATATGGTGAGGTTTATGATGGTTACCCACAATTCCATAGGAGAGCTGAGGTCTATAATGCCCCATTATCTCTTTGCTCAGACAGACTCATTACTGAGTGTATATTCACCGATTCTGGATCCTGAAACATCTCATCTTAAATAAGGGATGACTTTTTTGTGGTTTGCTGCTGTTGTTTTATTTGTAAGACCTAGTCATATATAGCCCAGGCTGGCTTCAAACTCTCTATGTAGCTAAAGGTGACTTTGAACTACTGACCCTCCTAGCTCTACCTCTAAGTGTTGGAACAGACAAGCACATAACACATGGTGGGCTTGTAGGGGAAAGTCTCTGTACCCACTGAAATGACTTTTCTATATTTGAAGTTAGAAATGGAGTGGTTTCCGGTTCTAAAGGGCCAGGTACATCCTCAACAGGAGAGGATACTGAGTGTATACAGCTTTTTTAAAAAAATGCATTGCGAATAAAGGAGATTGGTGACCTTCAAGAGAACAAGATTGCATGAGGCCGCAAGAGTAACACGCGCAGAAGTGTCCCAACCAAACACACACAATCTCCCTCTCTCACCCCAGAATTAAAACAAAAGATGAGAGAGAGTTATTTCTCAGCACACCGTCACTATTTAACTTTCTATGGCCTCAGCTTTTAGAGTGCCGGTGCCCCTTATGCCTTCTGCCACCAACTTCTGACTAACTCTGCCAGTTAAAATGCTTATTTTTTCCTTGTCATCATTTCTTTTAACCCCACTGTCTTCCGAACTCTTCAACATGTCTAACCCCCCAACACACCTGAATATCTATTTTGCTATCAAAATTATGCTTCAGCTATTCCTATCACATTCCTTTAAGGAAAAAATAATTAAAGAAAACAGCTTAACTTTCTGACATCCTGTATATACAAAATTCATACTCAGATCCTTCAGCCCAATTAGAAAACACTCCACTTTTCATCTATCCCCTGTCTCATCTTTAAATCTCCCCATCACCCACCCCTCTCATCTAAGCAGCAAAGAGGCTATCTGTTCCATGTGTCTTTCGTGAAACATAAAATGTAATCCACACCTGGCTTCCAACTCTCTCACCCTCAGACCTTTCACTCCTACCCTCCCTCACATCCTCTGGGCTTTATGCCCGGAGGAGAAATATAAAGAAGCATTCCTTTACAGCTGCATTCTTTATATTGCACCGAAGCTGCTGAGAGACAGTGTACTAGCCACATAAACACATGCAAAAGTTAAGCATAAATTTCAAATGGAAGGAAGGGAAGAATTTTACCAGAAATCTGTGAAGAACATGATGGTGTTGCAGCATTAAGCTTAGCTGTGACTTTTCTAGAAGGCAAAGTTCTCGTGTATTTCTCTATGTCTCGCCTTTGTATTGGGCATTTGCAAATGCTGGCATCGACTATAAACTTGGGGAGGAATGGGGGCAAGGGACATTCATTTATGAACCCTACCCCTCATATGCCCCCCCACACACATTTCTGGCATGTTGTAGGCACTTTTTTAGATGTTCTGGAAGAAAAACGCAAACAGCAAGCCGTTTTCCAAGAAATAGTCCCAGAAGCCAGAGATTCTCAGTTGCAACATCAGAGCCAACAATTCTAAAGATGACTTTCCCACTAAAACAAGAAGAATTTATTAGTGAGCCCTGCCACTCTGGTCTTCCTCATAGTAAAATTCCCCAGTGTAAATTAATAACTTGACATTTGGATTGATGAGTAACAGTTTTATGATTAGTGTGCCTTGGTGAGGAATAAACTCTGTTTTATGGAAAAATTGCATCTTTGACCTGCGAGGCTGAGATCTGAATTCCAGCCAATGCTAGCTCCATGCTACCCTCTCACCCCATAGCATACACTCAGAGGAAATGACTGCCAGTCCCTGGTATGTTAAATCCGGAGGTCTCTAGCATAATAAGCTCCCACTAACTGTCCTTAAAAAAAAAAAAAAAAAAAGTAGAAAGATGAATAGACTGTTCAATGATTAAGTGTACTCATTGCTCTTTCCTGGGAACCAAGTTTAGCTCCCAGCACCTAAGATAGATGTATCACAAATGTCTTTAAATCTAGCATCCAGGGGACATATGCATTGATGTGCACATCCCCACATGAAGAGCACAAACTTGGCTATCCAGTACCAAATCAACCCAGAAAACATATACATAGCAATACACAGACTGAGCAGGCTGTATTTAGGAGTGTGTGTGTGTGTGTGTGTGTGTGTGTGTGTGTGTGTGTGTACATATACACATATGCATATAAAAACCACAAATTTACAAGGAGTCCTTGACTTTAAAAGAGAGGAGAAAGGGGTACGTAGGATTTGGTGGGAGAAAAGAGAAGCAGGGAATGCTGTTATTATAATACAATCTCAAAATAAATATAAATCTTTAAAATATAATAAATCCAAAAACCAAACAAACAAAAGTGCTAAATGTATATAAAATATTTAAATGAGTCTGAGATTTTGCATTTTAGGTTTGAGGTGGTTTTGTTTCTCTGGTTTTCTGTTTCCCACTCTTGTCCTGTTACGTCTATTTCTGAAAGCATTTTGAGAAATATCACAGATTTTATTTGTTTGAGTGGGTCTAATACACTCCAATGTGTGCCTCAAGAAGTCCATGACTGTACAAGTGAGAAAGAATGTGGAAGGATCATGACTATGGAAGTGGTTGTTAAAATATCATATACATGCATGGTTTTACTTCCCTGTTCACTTATTTAAAACAGAAACAGCAAATGGAAATGGACAGAGGAGTCCCTTTGTCCTCGCACAGAAAGGCAGGGAGCAGCCAACAGAACCCTCACAAGCAAAACTGAAATCCGTCCACGTGCATTCAGTATGATTCAGACAGAAAGAAAACAAAATACAGAAACTCCTAATGCCTGCATATGACTTAGAGATGAAGACCAAAGATGTAAATACATGCATATTTATAGATTCTATAAAAAGTATTATAAGAATCATACTATGAATTAAATAAGGACTCTGGTTTTCTATTGATGAAAAAAACCTTTGAAAAAAAAATCACGTTCATTCATTTCTTCAAACACGTATCACGAGGCTGGCTGTGTTTATGCTGGTCCAGTAACTAGTTTAGCAGATCCCATGCTCTCCTGACAGAGATCATGAAGAAACTGATCTCCTTAGAAGAGTATTTCTTTTTATAACTCTCAGCAAATCACTGTTGAGATGGCAACAAAAATAGCCCAAAATGTTTTTGTAAGACCTGAGACACATCCTGGCATATGTGTGTTTCAACACATACATGTCTACAATTCTTTCATAAAACTACACCTCAAATACAAACACAGAGATTGGCTCTACTGCTTCAGGAACCTGTTTCTGAAGGTTCATGTCCAATTTTACAAGAAGCATTTGGCTTCTCCTATCTTCTGGCTCAAGCAGCAGAATTTTATTTTCAAATGCTTTTTGTCCCTTATTAAATGTCATATGACGATTCGGAAGCACATCCACAGGTGTTTCCAAATCGCCATGCCAAAAACTAGTTGACATTCTTAAAACAGGTTCCTAACACAAAAGAAAACATAAAGGTAGCCCTCTCTGAACTCAAAGACTAGCCAGCCATCGCCAGCCTTAGCAAGGCAGCTTATAGCATGTATTGGCAGTCTGCCCAATGACATTAGTATTTGGATCCCTTCTGTGGCAAAATTTTTCACATTAAACATAGACTGAATAATCATAATGAAGGTAAGGCTGGAACCATCCATTCTTTGCTGGAAACCCTTGGTTGGGGCTCAGTGGAAGAAATACTTGCAGATAAGATGCTTGGGCACATGAAGCCCGAGAAATACTTTCAGAATCAAAGCGTCTCTGACCTTTGCCCTAACTCCCCTGATGACTTGCCCAGCTTCCTCCTATGCAGTCTGTCCCCTGGGGCCCATTTCATCATGCAGGTACAGAGAAAACCTGTTATTGCCTTTTCTTCCCTAAGGTTTCATCCCAACAGTTATATTTCTCTCTCTCCCTATAACCTCATTATCAATCATAGTACGGAAGGCTGGAGAGTGTGATCACACCTGGATGGACTTTTGTCACATGAGATAATGCCCCTCTATTGGACTCACATTCAAAGAAAACAATGTATCAGTGAAGATTTGCTTCCCAGTCCATTCATTCCCCCAATGCTCATTGGCTATGACTGGAAATCATGCACATTTCCATTCCCCTTTCCTCTATGAAGGATGTGGGTTTCTGAAGTTCATGAAGCTAGAAGGTGAACGCACTCTGTGATTTTCCCATGAACACACAGTGATTTCTTATGTCTGTCAATCTGTCTACTGTAGGCTCACACTAGCAGACCTTCACCACGATGGGAAATGTCCCTTTGTCTCTACATCTTCTATGGTGTCAGACCCCCTTTGGAAAAAGTCTTCCAAAGATGATTACACCCTCTCATGGCCTGCATGATGCTCAGAAGGCTTCCCCCCTCACTTCACCTTCTGGCATCTCCTCCTCTGTTGCAGAAATGAGAAGCAGAGGATTTCCTATGAGCAGAAGGGATGCAGACCGCAGCCGACTCTTGCCACTGCCAAGGCCAACTGAAAGTAATCACCACAGACTAGACTGACCAGTCATTGAAGAAGTGGAAAAATCTGGAAGAAACGTAGCCTAAGGAGAAAATCTTGCAAAGGCTAGTTTACAAAGACGGCTCTGATGAAGAGTGTGTGGATAAACAATTACTGCCTTTCCCTGATGACTCTGAGCAAATGGAAGTTATGCTGATTAGGCTTAACAGATGCTACGCGTTAGAAAACAATGATTCTTAGGGTAAATAATGAGAAAAAAGAAAGGTTTCCTGAATTTTTCCCGGTGAAGTTGTATGATTTATTTCTTATTATACTCATAGCATATTCAGCTACTACAAACTAATGTAATCCTACGTTCTTTGACTACAATAATAACTTGGTCCAAAAGCAATAGAGTTAATAAGGCACAAGCAATTCAGTGCCTATTGGTTTCAATATGTGTAAAACCCATTTTTCAAGTGTTATGTCTATAAGGAGCCCTTGGTGTGTGAACCATACATATATTATAGGACTGACTATTAGCATTGTTTTTAGTTGACCTACAGAACTTGATGGTAAGAACCTATTGCTAAAGACAGCACGTACCTGAGTCAGAGGACATGGAGAAATCAAGTTGGACTGGCCTGGAAGGTTCTATTCACACTGCTAGGGGAGGAGAGTAATTAACAGTCTTTCCCAAATATTAACTGTGTGAGCCACAGTAACAATTGGCCTTGTGAGGAATGTCTGCCAGTGTAAGAATGGCATGAATATGTGAGTAACCAATCACTTTCAGATTGAATTTAAAGTAGGCTCCACAAGACGGAATCCATCCGTGCCCATACAAAACAAAACAAACTATGGCTGTAGGTCATAGAGCCTCAGGGGAGAACCTAACACTATTATTCTGCTAAACAGACACAGTGATAAATGCCTCACAGGTTGTTATCTTTATTCCCTCATCTGAGCACCTCTCTCAACCCTCATCATAAGGCTTCTTTTTGAAGCAGATGGTGATTAATACAAAGACCTACAGCTGATGAACAGGCAGAAAATAAGAGACTGTGAAATACTTGACCCACACTCCCAAGGCCCGGGGATCAACATGGAAGGAGATGGGAAGATTTAAGGGGGCCAGAGGACTGTGGATTCCTGTGCAAAATCATGTTGACCAGGCATGACAACACCATTGAGTGGTATCACAACAGCTACAACTGTATGTTCATGAACCACACACAATCAAGCTAGCCGAAATTCCAGTTTGAATAGAAAAGCAGCTCAGGAAGTCTCACTTCTCTCTGAGCATCCACTGGCAATAGATGGCTGGCTGGGGGATAGTCAGTTCTTTTCAGGAATGAAGCCCCTAAAAGGGGCCATGCTCCAGGAGATGGCCGAGCAGCCATTCACATACAGGTATGGCATTAACCAGAGTCAGTGGATTTAAAAAAGGTACAAGTGAAGCTAATGATTATGAAAACACATTTGCCTTTCAAAGTAAAATATGACTTATAATATCATCTAGATCCAGAATCAAATCAGAAGCAAAACAAGTGGGATTACATGGCCCAATTGACTCAGCAACGGCATCATCATCTGTGTGGTAAATAAGCTCAATCAGCTGTTGTCTCTCCCCAATCTTCATCTTTCTCCTTGGACACACCTGTGCCAGTTCTAGCAAGTCTCTCTCTTGTCCTATCTGCTTCTTAGTGACTTCAACTGCAATTTATCAACACTGCAACAGCACTACAATCCTTACATGGGACTGCATATTTTCTAAGATCTGCAAGTAAGTCCGTGTAACTATGAAAAGCCATTGTCCATGTTTAACTCGGCTCTTCTTCTGTTTAGCTTACAATCTTCCATACCTCAGCCATAAGCTAGAACAATCCTCATCCCCCGGGACATGACAGGAGCCCCTTCCTGCTCTTACCATTCATGAAACCTTCAAGTCCTACAATAGGCTCTGTAACTATAACACAGCAAACACTTATGCTCCAAAAAGTGTGAAGATTTAAGGCTTTGGTCTATCACAGTCTAGCATCTTTATCCAACATTAGTATAACTTGTCACTTATTCTCTGTAACAGCTTTATGAACTAGGTTTACAGGTGAATAAAACAAATAGATTGAGTAGTTAAGAAATAACTAATGAGCTAAGCCCCAAAGAGAAATGAGGGAAAATTTGTGACTGTGTTCACAGACTACTTTTAATTTTGTTGTGTGGTTTTTATTTTTAGAGACCAGGTCTCATGTATCCCAGGCTAGTCCAAAATTCACTGTTTCTAAGGCTGGCACTGAACTCCTGATACTCCTGACTGTACCTCCCAAGAGCTGGAATTACAGGAGTTTGGCACCATATCTAGCTTTCACAAATTACTCTGTGAGCCCACACATAGGCACACATTCGTTTGCAAATTTTTTTTTGTCCAGAATTCTAAGCCTTCTCAGAAGAGTTAGGCTCAGAACTACTCAAATGGGACTGACTAGCCATTTAGTGTAAGTAGACAGAACTCTGTATCCTTATAGCCCTCATCCAAGGCATCTGGACTGCCCCTTAAAATGCTACAGTGTTCTAGAACCCGCATGAAAACCCAGACTGTTAGATGAAGATCCAGAAATATACACTTTAATGGGTTTTTTCAAGTGATTTTTTTCATTCACACTAGATTTTGAGAATCATGGCATATACCTCAACTTAAAAAGTACAACGTGGTAAGGAATTATGTAAATGAAGTCAATCTTCTCACAGACTTTGACATCACCACATCACCTATACAAATCTGTGAATTGTAAGTATTCACTGTTATAGATCATAAACCACCCTTTGCTTCCCTCGGCAGTTTGCTATGTAAGAATAAAAAGCAACAAGAGTCACGGAGAAGCAGAAAGAAAGAAAACATATCGATCTACTCAGAAAGTAGCAAACACTCTTGAGTAGAGTTGGAGATGGAGCAAGTACACAAACTTACTGACATTATTATTATTATTATTATTATTATTATTATTATTATTATTATTATTATTTTATTCAGAGACCCATGGCCAAACATTGGACAGTCGTGCTGAGAGAGAGAGGAGAGATTATAAAACCCTGGGGGTCAAGGACATTGCAGGAAAACTTACAGAAAACTTAGCCTAGTCCCTGGGAACTTAAAGAGTCTGAACCAAAAACCACTGAGCCTGCATGGGGCCGACCTAGGCCCTCTGCATATATGAGGCAGTTACGTAGCTTGGCCTATTTGTGGGAAATGAGAAAGGGGGCTGTCCCTGATGCTTTGGCTGGATCGATCTTGAGAACCTATTTTCTAGCTTAAATCCAGGGGGAGATGGTTGATCTTGTTAATATTTTTAATCCGTCCTAGTCACTCAAGGAATTGTCAGTAGGTACATTTACAAGTCAATGTAACAAACAGGCTCAAGAACTAAAGAATAAGAGCCTTTATCTGGGAAAGTTTATGTCAGGAAAGCTCACCCACAGCACAGCAAAAGAAATATGTTTAAACAGCCACTTGGTTTTGACTTTTTTTTTCTGCCCAAGCAAACTTTAGCATGAGTTGTGTGCACTCATTTTTATGGGCTTGCATTTCTGACTGACACTTTATGTTTGAGATAACTCACTTATCAGTGTTCACTCATATCTTTCTCCAACATTCCCAGCCTAATTCTCACGCTTCAAACTAGGACCAGTTAATGGCTGGAAAAAGTTCCAGTGCACACGCTTGAAAACTCTAACAATAATTTTCCAAAGGGGTTTGGAGGATCCAATCGAACTGTGATTCAAATAAAAAAGTTTGAAGAGACACAATGAACTATCAGTGAATAAGCGTACTAGGACATGTGTCCTGTCTGTCTAGAAAAATTATTTCAAATACAGGAACAATAAAGCTCTAAGAGTAAGTCAGCCACTATTTGAGGTAAGGCATACACAGCTCTGGTACTGTTAGCAACTTTGCTTCTAAATATTGCATTAAAATGTCTAACAAATTTACAACTGACTTGACTATAATTTGATGATGTAAGAAAGTTTAAGAGTAGCTCTATCTTCTCAGGTTTTTTTTTAACTTTCCAATAGAAATCATATTTAGATTTTGTAAAATGTATTGAAAGAACTCAAACATTGAAAGTTGTCATTACAGAAATCGAAACTGATCACTGTTAAATGCTCAGAACTTTTTCCTAAATTTCTAAGTTTCTCTGAGGGTTGTGAAAGTCTAAATAACATAATCAAAACAAATGTCCTATTTCAATGAAAAGACGACATCTCTATTAAATATCAAAAGTGGACCAGCAAGATGATCCTTATTAATTGAAATTTTTTACTTTAATATATCAAATTGTATTAAACACCAGCATGGCAAAGGTATGATTCCTACGTAAACTTTTCTTTCTGTCTGTCTGTCATACTTTGTAGCCCAGGCTGGCTCTGACCTCATGATCCTCCTATACCAGCCCCCAAATGGCTAGTTTTGCAGGTCTGCACCTTTGTGCCTGGCTATAGATTTCCTTTTCCATAAATCTTTGTCAAATGCTGAAGCTGAGGAGATATATCAGGAGGTAAGAAGTCAAAAACTGCTCTCGCAAAGCACCAAGTTTTGATCCTAACCCTGGTCTCAGCGTTAGGTGCCTGACAACTGCCTGGAACTGCAGCTCCAGAGGGTGCAATGTCCTCTTCTGGCCTCCAAGAGCACCTATACTCATGTACACACACACACACACACACACACACACACACACACACACACACACACACAATTGAAAAGCAAACACTTGTACAACACTTGTACAATGTAAATTTGGTGATTTATCAATTGTCAATGATCTAGAAATAAACAAATAAGACAGGTCTTGAACATGGAATTTTCCACTAATAACAGTGCAGGAGAATTAAGCCTTGTGTGTGAAACATAATAGAAGACTTTAAAAAAACCACATTTTATTATTTTTACTTTACGTGTAAGATTGTTAGCCTACATGCATGAAAAGTGTAACACGTGCATGCAGTGCCTGTGAAGGCCAGAAGAGGGCCTTGGATCCCCTGAAACTGGAGTTACAGATGCAGGCAGCATATGCAGCTAGGAAATGAACCCAGGTCCCCAGCAAGAGTGCAATTCTTAACCACCAAGCCACTTTCCAGGTCCTCAGAAGACATTTTAAAAAGCAGCAAATAAATAAATGAATGAAATGTCAACATCACATCAAAAAGCAGCAAATGAATGAATGAATGAATGAATGAATGAATGAATGAATGAATGAATAAAATGTCAACATCACATCATTTGTGAATTCTCAAACTTGTCCATAGGTGCTTTTCTTTGCTTTAAACATTTCAGTCTCTACCCAATCTCAAGGGATTTGAGGGAATAAATATTTTATTTAACAGACATTTATTTTCTGTCCACATATCCTGCTAGCCATCACCTACAAAAAAACAAGGCACTCAGCCAAAACTTTCTAAGGGAAATGTTTATGGGTGAGATGGGGAGGCTGCAAAACTGATTTCTTTTCTAATGAAAACTGTCATGGTCTGAATGTAACTTCTTTTATTTCAAAGATCTGAAAGGAAATCCCCTATGAAACAAAACAGTCCATTGGATCTCCCCTTCTGAAGCTTAGGGACACCTTTACAGAGACTGGAGCCCAAAACACTAACCTCCGGGGGGCGGGGGGGGGGAGGGAAGGCATCTCATACCACAGGCTTTGGCTTCTTAAGGAGTATGTCTCACATGAACCTGTTATTTTGACCCTCTGAATGTTTTGGATAAAAACAAACAAGAATACTAGTTTCTTTATTTGTATCCACACCACCTTCAAAAAATGATAAGGTTGCTTTTGGCTGCACATAGAAGTACTCACATTTGCCAGAAGACAAAACATCCACCACAACCTCTCTGTGATGTCCAAACTCCAATCGGGTTTATCAAAGTGAAGTTATATGTCTGGAGAATGGAAATGCTTGACATAGCCTTAGCAAAGATACTCAGTGCTTTACAAAAACTTCAGAAGTGGAAAAGGTTTTATTAAAACCCTATTAACACCGAACCACAAGCTTCTTGCCATAAAATCATTTGAGTGTCCTCAAATTTACCTGTGGATGACAGATAGGCATCCCTTACATTTTTGGGTGGCCTTGAGAGGGAATAATCTATTAGGTAAAAAGGATAGAAAATAAAATGGAAACAGGGGTAGGAGGAGAGGATTAAGGAGAGAGACAGACAAATAAAAGGGGGAAATTCTAAAAGACAAATAAATATAACTAGCCAGGGAAAGGGGAGAAATAACCAGCTGTATTTAAATGTAAACTCTCTCAAACACTTAATGTCTATTACAGTGCAAATTTTCAGGGTAGCTCCATCACATCTAAAGTCAGCTTAACCTAAAGTGAACCTCATCCGTGATACTTCTTTACAACCAAAACTGGCTTATGTGTATAATATGATTATATTGCTTTGGGGTTTTATTAATAATAAATCTGTGTAACAGCACTGACTGTCCTGGAATTTGCTTGGTAGACCAGTCCGGCATTGAACTCACAGAGATCTGCCTTCCTCTGTCTCCCAAGTGATGGAATTAAAGGCACGCACCACTACTGCCCAGCGCAGGTATCTATTTTTTATCTTTGATGTAAAGATAAAATAATATGTCTTGACTCACATGGCTATCTGTACCATATTAAGATAAAAACAATCATACATAGAATACATGCATTACTTTAAAAATTAATTGTGTTTATATCTGTAGACATGATTATGAAAAGGCATGTCATGCATACAAATTATTTTTGTCATTAATTTTTCATGTAATGATGGAACTCCATCTAGAATTAATGACTCCACGGAGTTTTATGGAAAATGACTTTAGACTTGCTAAGACTTTGTCCCATGAAAAGTCTGTGATCCCAAACTGCTTCTTGAACTTAGAAAGCAACTAAAGACCTAATCTGAGTTTCTAAACAGCACATTCTGTACCATGGAACTCTAAAGACCTAATCTGAGTTTCTAAACAGCACATTCTGTACCATGGACCTCTCTAGGCTTCTTGATACATGGAATTCAGCCCCTGTTCTCCTGCTCCGTGGTGTCTACAGAAGCAAAGGTGTGGCTGAATCTTCACAGATACCACTAACAGGTTTGCTGCTTTAGTAGCTGATGTTAGAAAGACAATGTCCTACCCTACATATGTAAGCACTTTTGATGCCAAAGAGTATACACTTATAAATTTGGACATGGGATCTTAAAGCAGATGAAATCCTTGGCACACAGAAAGGCAGGTAAGACAGAACCACAGTTACCCGTGACACTGTGCTGAACCAGGTATAGACTCTTCCCTAAACACTACTACATTTCCCCCAAATTCCAATAACTGCATTTGCATTTTCAAGTACTGATAAAAACATGAAATGAAGAAACTGCTGGCCATACAATTGCCAGTTGGTAGAACGGGATAAAGGATGGAATCAAACTTATGTCAGAGCCAGAAATATGGTTTTTAAATACTACCACTGAATCCACGTATATCTTGTTATATGTAAAGATGCAACATCAAAATGTACACATTTCATCCTGCTGAAAATGTACCGTTTCACTGACCAATACTGTGGCCATCCCTCAGAAGTGTGGTCTGAATCCTGATCAGAAAGCTAGAACAAGCTGAGAATGCCTTTAGTGTAAAACACATGTTGGATATTTGCCTCAGTATACGCAAAACAGACTGTAATGCATCTCCATTTTAATCCTGAATACATACTGGGTCAAATATGGTATTACTATAAATTTTATCTTTCCGTTTAGTCTTTTTAATGTAAATACTAGAAAATGAAAAGCAAAATATGTGTTATATTTTTACTAAATATATAAAGCACTTACCTAGGATACTGGCAGGACTGTTTTCATCAAAGCCACTGGGTGACACTGTTCTCTAGAAAACTAAGACAACCAAGGCAATATCCTGGCAGGAGAAAATGACACATGTACAAGATGTGTACAGGTCATACATACACAGGCAAGTATGCACACGCCTACATGTATGCATACATACAAGCCTTTTACCTAACAAAGTGTGTCTCTTTAAGACCACTCATCATCTCAAGATGAAGGACCTCCATCACTGTTTGGGACTCACAGACTTGACAATTCAAAGGGTCATCCATAGATCTCTTAATGGTTACAGCAGCTGGGATAACGTCAGCCATGAAGGAGGAGGTTAGTTAGGGGCTTTCCCCAAAAGGCCTCTGGCCTTTAAATCATAATGTGCTTCATACGCTCCCCTAATATCACATTCCCTTACATTTTTATGACTTTTGATGGAGACTGGGTAAACTAATTTAGAGGACACAAGCAGCTGTTCTCGTTCACAAAGAGGGTTTTAAAGCTTCTAAGGTCATTTGTCTTGGCTAGAGTTTAAAATCCTGAACATCTTTCAATCAATTCCTTATTTTTAAAAAAGTGGGAAGACAAATAGCTGAAAACTGCCACTGGAAACAACAGTGGGGTGACATGAGGCTTCCACAGTTAGACTTTTCAATGCCATGAACACCTGTGACAGTAACATGCTCCAATGCAGGACTGCCTGGTCTTTAATTTCATTTTAATAATGTGAGAAGCTTTCTTTCTTTCTTTCTTTCTTTCTTTCTTTCTTTCTTTCTTTCTTTCTTTCTTTCTTTCTTTCTTTCTTTCTTTCTTTCTTTCTTTCTTTCCTCTCTCTCTCTCTCTCTCTCTCTCTCTTTTCCTTTCTTCCTTCCCTTCTTCCTTCCTTTCTTTCTTAACCTCTGACACAACAGTCTTCTGAATGTGTTGTGGATCCAGATTTGGTTCCATAGATAAGATCACAAATTATGTTAGGGTTTGGCACTGTCCACCACAATCCCTTCCTAAATGTCTCCCAGGCAGCCATCTACTATCACAGTAGTAGCTGAGTAACCTAGGATCAGCTATCGAGATACATTTCCTTGACTCTCCCTCTGAAATCAGACTAGCTTAGGTCTGCTAACTACAGCCTTGCCTTGGGTAGAGTATTATTCAGCATTGCTGCAAATAATCATGAGCCTCAATGAACTATCTAAAGATCAAAGGGTGGTCAATATGTTCTCTTGAACATATAGTATGTCCTATGTCTAAGATCACTTTTCCCTTATTTCAAAACCTACTGTCAATGAACACTAGATTTCATTTCAAAAGATATGCTCTACATTTCCAAAGGTAAAGCTGCTTCAAATTTAAAAAAATGTTTGTTTAACATTTGAGTGCTGGAGATGTCTCATTTATCTGACAGTATGGGTGTTTTTGTACATAAAAGCAAAACATGAAATTGTGCAAGAGATTTCAGAAAACAGATGAATGGGTCCTATATCCAGATTTAAAACATGCTCTAACTATTGTGTACATTACTTAATCAATTTTTTTGTTTGTTTTTTTGAGAGAAGTTCTCATATAGCTCAGGCTATCCCCAACCTTGTATATAGTTCAAATCCGCCTTCTTGTAGGCATCTCCCAGTGCTGGGATGAGAGGTATGGGATGCAAAGTCCCATATTCCCAATGTATTTTCTAAGAAGTCATCAAAAATTTACTGTGATTTTTCCTTATGCAGGTGCCTCATCTCCCAGTGGTGCTATAAGTCCTGTGGAGACAGAGGCTGTGTCTTCTCTCTGTGTGTACAGTTTTAGCACAGTACTTAGCACAAGGCCTGGCACACAAAATGTTTGATGTGTCATTTGATGAGTGCCTGACCAAAGACTTATATGAGAGAACTGTTTCCTTTCAAACAGTACTATACGCAAGATAAATAGTATGACCAATACACGTTTTTGACAGTTATCCACCTGTGAGTAACCAACAAAAACCTATCTTTTAGACTTTTGCCCATGGTGATCAAATCTGCTTATGTTACAAACAGCACAACATACATACTCAGCTCAAAGTTAAAGCAATTCTCAAAGGTAGCCTTACCAAAAAATAGATAAAAATCTTCTGAAAAAAAAAAAATACTTCCAGTAAAAATACTCTCAGCAATAAAACTCCATAAAAGTCATTGTTTATTATCTATAGGAAGGAACAGACAAGTATTGGATGATCGGAAAATCAACACCTTTAGCATGCAAATGCAAGAATGCACAAGCTAAAATGTAAGAATACAGAGATTTGGTGACACTGGGGTTCGTCAGAACTACTGAGAGGGCTTCATGAGACAAATGAATGTGAAATTCAGGCGCAAGTTGAGGTTTCAATCGGTGTGTAGAGCTTTTAGAAAATATGATTATTAAATATCACCCAGAAAAGAGGAAGGAGGAAGGCGCCATGGGTGAAGAGATCCACAGGAACTGAGAAGCAATGCCTCCCAGCGAGTGTGGGTAGGCATGTGCTTGCAATGCTACAGAATCATTGCTAGTGACCCAGTGCAAACGTTTGAGCTTGTCAGTGTCTCTCCAGACACTGCATGACACAATAGCAGCATTGATCCGGTAGGCTCACAACCATGTTCTCTGAAACATGCAACTTACACCCTAACCCCCTCCCAACAAACTCACTCCATTAAAAAAAAAAAAATTACACAACAGGGGTTTTCAAGGAAGTCAACATAAACTCTAGCAAGCTATGGCTAGCACGAGCCATATTAATTGAAGGAATTTTAAAATAGATGTGTGGTTATTGACTTGATAAACTCCCCACCTCAGTGTAAGATATGAGAAGGATTTCAACATGGAAAGTTAAGTGTAGTCAGAGCTTCAGGTAAATAAGTACCTGCAGACATGAATCTCAGAGCTAAATCTCAGCAGAATTACAACAAATTCACACAAGTGTCACAACAGATACAACGATATTTTTCATACTGGTGTCAGTCATCCAGCCCTCCTGTACCTCCTCCCCCAAGACTTTTCCAGATGTATTTCATACACAGAGTCTCTGTTCTGGTTGTTTATTTAATTAACATGACAGCCCGGCACACACTGTTTCTTTCAGTTCTACAGTTAAATTTTTTACACTTTAGATTCAAGACAGAAAGAGTAAAGTAACTGTTTTCACTCCTTCCAACCTCTGGAAATTTATATAGATTTTCTAACTATTTCTGTTAGTTAAAATGGTCCTTTGGTATGCTTTAAATATCTGTATTCACAGAGGAAAAAAAAGTCACAGGAAAACAAAACATTATTTTCCTACCTTTTCTGAGGATCAGAAATTCTTGTTTGCCTTTTCAGAGATTGACATTAATTAATTTTAATTCTGTCACTAAGCCATAATCAATATTTCTGTTTCTATCATTATAAATTGAGAAATAATACTAAAATAGATTAGAAACCACAATTTTTGATCCCATGTTTCTTAAATGTGTTCAATATAAGAAACATATCAAAATATATTTTGAAATGTATACAACATTCTATATGTTAGGAAAAAATAGAATATGGCTCTGTGATAAAGCATTTACTTGCCTGCCACACATGAGGTCCTGGGTTCAATTCCCAGCACTACTGAATTATTTTTTTCTATTTTAAATGCTGAAGTTGTACTAAGACTGCCTGCAGAAGCAGCATATGGCTCAATGGGTAAAAGCACTTGCCATCAAGACCAACAACCAGAGAAAGATTCTCAGGACCCACATGATAGAAGGGAGGGCTAAGTTTTGCAAGTTGTCCTGTGGTCCCTGCAAACACATGCTATAGAGTGGACATTCACACACACACACACACACACACACACACACACAAATATATACACACATATATTTTTAAAACTGCCTCTAAAATTATTTGAGAAGAAATATTTCTGTGCTTTGTATTTGTACTGCGAAGCCTATCAAGTTTTATTTGCTTTTAAGCAATGGCAAAAGCCCACCAAATGCCCACCGTCCAGTGAGAACTAACATGAACCACTACCCTTTCATTTTTATTGTTTGCAGGGAAGAGGGGGTGCTTTAAAATGACTTTCTCACCCTGGTGATTAACAACTTGACGGTTGTCTCTCCTATAAAACTTAAATTCCAATGCAAACATTTTCACATAGGCTAACAATTCTCATCTGAGTGCTTACAGAAATAGTCAAAGGAGAGTGTAGCTTTTACTTTAGAAGACAAAGAACATATGTCCTCCATTCCTGACGTCTTTTATGTCTATCACAAAGAAATTAGTCGTTAGTGTGGCTTAAATGCATTCATGGGGACAATTGGATGACTTGTATTTTTTTCTATGAAACCATATGTTTAAAATATTAAATGCTTAATGGGTAACTAAAATAAAATTAGATTTGGTTTGGAATCCATTAGAAATTAATGGGTATGCTGGATTCAGTAATTCCTAAGAAGTGAGTGTCCAACAGTGTTCTGCGATACATATAGAGAACAGGCATGACTTGAGTGTGTTCTGGTAGTTGAGAGTTGCACAACTAACTTTGTCCTGAAAATAGCACTTCCTATTCAAAGTCATTCAATAAATGCTAGGTATTCTGCATATTGGATGTTGGCAGGGGGCAGTAGAAAGGTTGTCACTTTGTTACAGCTTGTCAGATGTGAGAATTCACTTCCATTGGACATGAACACCTTAGCAAATCCCAGCCTCCCCAGACCATCAGCCTAAAAAGTGTAGCTTGCCCATTAATCTAAAATTGTTGCCCTAGTCTTTAGGATACAGGGTTGGCAAGACTGAGCCACAAAGATGCTGTCAATTTTGTTCCTTGGAAGACTTTCAGTTGCCTTCAGACATACCTGATGCCTCCCTCTCTGACCAAAAAACAGACCTGCTTTTCCTCTCTGTGCTGCCAATTATCTGTGTTACAGACCCAATTCTATATAGGCTATCATAACAACAGATTTTATAATTCCAAACTCTTGGGGGGGGGGGCAGATAGAAGGCAGGACCAGGCAGGCTTGTCTTCTAAGAAGCTCCGCATACATTCTGTTTCCTTTAGTAAGTGAGAGACACTAATGAGAGAGAATCCACAAGCAGTGGCCACTGTCACCCACACAGAAAAGATATGTCCCCATTATCTCACTTTTAAATTCCACAATGAGTAATAGCTAAGTCAATTCCCAGGAAGTCTCTGTCCTGCCTGCCCCTCAGTAGTATTTAAAACTCACTGGTTGCCTATAAGAACTGTCTTACTCAGAAAAGAACTAAACCCACAGCCCTATAGATGTTTATTTTATAATTATTTTCACTCTGGACTTCGTCAAGTTTGCAAATGATCAGGACACCCTTTGTCCTCTCAATCAGAAGTTTGCTTCCTTGTGATAAAAAAAAAAAAAAAGATAAGCCATTTACTATATGGTTCCTAACCTTTTCACAGACTTCGGCCAACGTATGAGCTGTCACCTCACCCTATCTCATAAGACACTATCCCATGTCAGCCCCACCCAGTCCTCACAATTATGTTCAGCAACAGCTTTAATGGGTTATATATAAAAACTAGCTCTCAGTGAGCACACCTTCACCCATGCCCTCATTAAAACTACAAGGGTCCAAGTTGCCACGGCAAGCAGCCTCGGCTCCCTACCACCCTAAGTGAGAGTTTCCTGCTGGAGAACCTCCATCAACACTCCTTCAACAAAAACAAGAAAACTGATCAGGATAGATGATAAGTGTGAACTATCCAATTAATTAATCAATAATCCTTTGAAAACTCAAAGAGACCTTTATAAGATCATCACAGTCCTTCATTTACCCAAAGAAAATCTATATAAATCTATCTTCATCAGCAAAGCTGCTCCATTCACCTGAAGGCCCTTCTGATCTCAAATCCACTCTGAACTCCCTTAATCAGAAATGTCAGAAATTTAATTCTGAGGGCCAAATGACACTAATGTAGAGTCAAATTACTTCTGATTCAAACCAGATTTTTTTTCCCCTGTAAATTAGACTTCAGTGCTAGTAAGGACCACATCACATTTCCCTTTGAGTTAATGAAAAGTATGTTATCTATGTTTTTTTTTCTCTCTCTTCTGCACCCATCCATACTTAACTTGCTTTATTCTACTGATCTCGAAATTTCTACACAGCTAAGCATCAGTCTGTGGCCTATGTCTTTCCCTTTCCTCTTTAACACAGAAATATTTGTTTCTGCTATACAAAATGTTAAATAAGTACATTTGTTTTAAAGTCAGCACAAGCATGGGATGCTGCTGTCATCCAGTCTGATACATAAAGTCAAAGAGCCACCCATCTGGATAATCAACTCCATTTCAGAAACAAACGGACCACTCACACCATATGGTGACCAATGTCTCTAAACCTAACCAATCATCCCTAGAATAACCCCAGAAGAAAAGGCTTCCTATTATCACAGAACCACCTTTCACTCTGAAAGTTATCCTAACAGGATCATATAGGTAGGTAGATTTAAATAGGAAGAGTGTAAATTTCCATTTAGAGGGCAGAATCAGCTTTCTCAATCCCCTTCACAAGTGTCAAACCTGGTGGAAAGAACTGAGGTGAATAATCCTTCTCAGATACAACTTGTGCATAAAATTGGAAATGGTTCTCCTAGACCATGTAGAGTTACTACTCCATGATACTGAAGACATTTGCAACTCCCTCGCCGCAGTCACCCTAAAAAGAACCGCCTAATCTGGTACACACAAATTCACCCCCTTACACACACACCTCTTCCTTTCCCAAGGATACATACATCCCCTGCAATCTTAGAAAGTCTGAATTAATCCTGCAAACCCTGGGGAAGGAACTGGAATTTCTCTCTACTTATTTGGGCTAATAAATGCTCCCGAGAAAGGTTACTTCTCTGAGTGAACAATAAAAGTATAGCTTCCAACTCTATACTACCCTAAAGTTCACACAGAGCCATAGCCATCAAGTGTCAAACCTAAGTTCAGAGTTGAACACAAACCAGTGTGTAACAGCTAAAGCATAGAGCCATGCTGTGGCCATCAGATGAGGCACTGCAAAAGCGGAAGTGCCTGTCAGCGCCTCACATTCAAGGATGCCTTCCCTGGCTACTGAAACTCTTTTACTGGCTGTTATAAATGTTTATCCAGCACTTAATAAGAAATAAATTTTATCATCTTTAAAATGATACAGAAATATAGAAAATACACGTGTTAAAAGCCACTTGTTTCTGATAAATAAATAAATGAGATAATTTCAAAAATTTAGGAAGCGTAGAAATGCTTCACAAGGCTCTGGGACTCACAAGCCAGGTGTAGAAGATTTAAAAACATGCCCCAGCTGTGGAAGCCCGCGCACCGCCACTTAATTTTGTTACTTTTTCCTGTTTTCTGTTGCTCTGGTTGCAAACTACCCCACTAGATAGAGAACGGGGAAAAAAAAAAATCTACTTCTTTAGTAAGTGTAAAGTTGTACTGTTGATAGGCTGGCCTTCCCCTCGCCCGCGCTCCACTCCCGGTACTGTTTCAAGTTTTCCCGGAGCGCCCCCAAAGGCACTGCCCCAACTTACCTGCTCCCTGGGTATGCAGGGCAGAGAGGTCCTCCGGTGCGACTTGCCGCTGCAGCCAGACATCTCGCCCGCCACCACCGAGCTGGACCGCCTCCTCCTCTTCCACCCCGGAATCTCTTCCTTGGTCCTCGCGCTCAGCTGGGACCTAAACTGCTCCCTGGGCGGAGCCGGCCCCGAGCACTGCGGCAGGATCTGCTCGGCGTACCTGGCTAGCAGCAGCCCCAACGCGGCCGCCAAGTACGCCAGGTAAGGTCTCCAGGCGACCTTGAACCTCTCCAGGGAAACAAGGGCCACTGTCCTGAGCGCACTAGTCAAGGCGACCATGAGGACGCCCAGCCTCAGCCTCAGCACCAGCCATGTCGCGCCACCCAGGCAGCTGAACAGGACCCCCGCGGCGGGCAGCGACAGCAGGCGACCGTCCCCTGCGCCCAGCGAGAGCTGCACCAGCGCTTCTCCGGCGCAGCAGGCGGCCAAGAGCGCGACGGCCAGAGGCAGGCGCACCCCGGCGCGCAGCAGGCACAAGCCCATCCAGAAGAAGGCGCACAGGAGACTGAAGAGCAGCGCGGCCGGCTGCAGCCAAGGGCTGAGCTGCGCGCCGCCCCCGGGAGCACCTCCCCGAGGGCCCGGGAAGACGCCCCCTCGGGCTCCTTCCTCCTCCTCCTCCTCGGCCGCCGCCTCCTGACTCGACTCCAGCTTGCCTCCGACCTCCCCGCCGACTAGCCTCACCAGCAGCGCCAGCAGAACGGACAGGGAGCCCGCGCACAACGCCGAGGAGAGTTGCGGAGAGCGCCGGAGCGGATGCAGCGCCTGAACTCCCCAACAACCTCGGCAGCCCCAGCCCTGCGGGGATGGAGAGGGAGCTCCACGACGGTGGTGGTCCCAGCTGCTCACCCGGGCAGGACTCTCCCTTCTGAGGCCCGGCTTGGCCAGGTCTTGGGCGGCCTCGCCCCGCACTACCATGCTGCGAGCTCGGCAGGCAACCCCCCCCCCCCACCCGTCCCTCCCGTGCGCCCGCGCCCTACTAGATCTTACTCTCTCGGAATTCCTTCTCCCCGATCTTTGTATCTACGAGAAGTTTCAGCGTTGCAGAAAACTCAAGAGTGCAAGCTGGAGACTTGCTCAAGTTAGCAGCTCGCAGGATTCCTACCTCCTCTCCTCTCTCTCTCTCTCTCTCTCTCTCTCTCTCTCTCTCTCTCTCTCTCTCTCTCTCTCTCTCAAAAATCCTTCGCTCCACCCTCAGTCCAAGTTTATACCCTATGGGGTCTCTTCCTACTTCGGGATTTTAAGACTTACTCAAAGGTTGCTCGGGGACCGCTGATGCCTCAGCAACTGGGCAACTGGGGTTGCAGGGCGAGCTTTGGCCGTCCCCGGGCGACCTCTTCTTCTCCCCTCTCTCCCTGAAGCAATCTCCCTCTCTCTCTCTCCCCTCTCCCTTCCCTTCCCTCCCCACCTCCCTTTTTCTCTTCTACCCTCCCCTTCCCCTTTTTAATTCCCCATACCCTGTCTCTTCCCTCCTCTCCCTTCCCCTTCCCTTTCCTTCTCTCCCGTCCCCTCCCCTCCCGTCCCCTCCTTGGCCCATCTTCTCCCTAGCTGCCCCAGGACACAGACTTCGTTTCACCGAGGTAGGAAGGGGAGCCTCCCAGCCTCTCTGTGTCGAGTTCACTGCATAGAGTAGGGGGAAGAAAAAATAGAAACGGAAGCTGAGGTGTAGTCTAGAAGTTGCTTAAGACCCACCAAAAAGACACAGCCTGAGAGTGGCTGCAGGGATAGAGAGCCCTGGAGCTGGTGAGGAAGGGGGTGGGCAAGGGGGAAAGTGATGCTGTTGTCTTTTAAAAATCTTTTAAAATCACTTTTTTTTTTGTACATGGTGGCTGCTGTTTTTGCAGGAGGAAAAGGGTGGAGCTGAGTGCTTAAAACTCTCTAAGAGGCTTCTGGGGAGGGGGCAAAATTCTGCTCACTGGCTTTTAAGAGAAATCCCTAGGACAGCTTGGGGGGGCGCACTCAGGAACAGGCCTTAGAGCTCAGGGATGGACCCCTTTATTAGAGATGTGCTCATGGAAAAATGACACTTCTGTCTGAGTGATTTACCAAGGGAAAATGCTAAGGGGGAGAGTGTTCTGAAATAGGAATAGCTAGAACCCATTTCAATTTATTTTTTTTTTTTTATAGTGCTCCAGGTGGAAGGTCTGGTTGCAACAGAGAAGCCACACCCATCTTTCAAAGTTACATTTTATTTATTTTGTGTGCCAGTGTGTATGTGAGATCACAGGATAATTTGTGGGAGTCATCTCCTTTCCAGGATCTAAAGGACCAAACTAAGAGTCTTTAGACTTGATGGTAAACACATTACCTGCTGCCACTGAGCTACCTTGAGGGCCCAAACATGCCTGTCTTGTTCTTTCAAATGAAATATCCAAGGCACAAAGCCGATGGATGGATGGATGGATGGATGGATGGAAGGAAGGAAGGAAGGAAGGAAGGAAGGAAGGAAGGAAGGAAGGAAGGAAGGAAGGGAAAAGAAAAAAGATACAGACCAAATAACATATAAAGAAAAGGAGGAAAAAACAGATGTTTAGGGATGGAGAAATGGCTCTTTCAGAGAACAGAAGTTCCCAGCACCCACATCTGGTGGCTCAGAACCACTGTACTTAACGCCAGCTCCAGGGGATCCTAGGCCCTCTTCTGGACTCACACATGCTCATTCACACATAACTTTTTTTTTTTTTTTTAAGTGATTTTAAAAGTCTATCTGGGCAATCCCAAGGAGAGATGCTGTGATATAGAAGCCTGGGACACATGAAATACTGAAGAGAAATAAAAAGCACCCCCCCCCCCAGTTCCAGTGCAGAAGTATCATTAGCCAACAGTATTGTGTACGGTAAAATTACACTATTTGCTGAACTAGGAAATCCAGTTAGTGAAACACACCCACAATGAAAAAAATGAAAATTATTAATGATTACATAGTCATATATCACAGTATGTGGCATTTCAAAAACCATGTTAACTTTTTGGCAGTTTATGAAAAAGAATTCTCAATCTATTCAGCAGATTCAAAATGATGCTGCAGTGTTCTGGAGCAAAAAAAAAAAATGCATTCTTGCTCAGGCTAGCTAGGTGTCATTTGACTCTCACAAATAATAATAAACTGATTTTGTCTCAATTATCTTGGCTCTCTAAGTTACAGTGTGTTTATAGCCTGGAGTATTTAAATAATTGGCTTAAAATGCCACTGTGTTTTGTGTATAGAGATGAAGCAGTAAAATATGCCCAGAGGAGACTAATGAAATAAAATGGATTCATGGGGGCAGTGGGAAAATGTGGCTTAAGTTGTAGATTTCTTTTTATGGGAAACAGCCCGCTGCAGTGCCAGCTGGGCATTCACAAAGCATTAGGCATAAATGAGCAGGAGAGTGTGTGACCAGACAGCCAACTTCTCTCTGTCGCATGTCCATAACTGTGCCAGTGCCCAGGAGCATGTGTTGGGCAGCTAGTCAGTGGCAGCAGTACCATCTGTCTAATAAAGAAAACAGGAGTAGCAATGGCTCTGCCAAAGACGAATGAGCCCCCTCGCATGTGTACACACACTTCCACGAGCTTCCAGACACTTGAATCTTGACATGGGGAAAGTAAAAAGAAAGAGAAAAAGAACATATGTTGTTAAATTTAGAAATAAGAGTGGAGGATAATGAAGGAATATTTCCATTTTCTTTGTCTTCTACCTCCATGCACATTTCAGGATTTAAAAAAAAAAAAAAACACAGGGAAAATAGTGGCAATAATGACATATGGTCATCAAAACAGAACTCTTACAAGATTGACAGTGGACATTATTTAAAGCTGTCATACACAGATCTGTGCTAAGTCCCTACGACTTGAGCTCAATCCCAGGAACTACATTGAAGCTACAAAGAAAGATCCAACTCCACAAAGTTGTCTCTGGTCACCACACATGCACATAGCAGATGAATGGCCACACATGCATGTGTCTTTCAAACAGTAATAATTAGTAATAATACTAAAGTGTCATAGTAAAACACTTGTCAGTTACTAACAGTGGCACATCATCGCAGAGTCTGTGTGCTGATAGCGTCTTAGAGCTGGACAATAATATAAAAGGGACAATGCGCTGGCACCTGGCTTTCTCCCTATTTTTTTACAAAAATCACGAGAAAGTTAGCTGTCCCACTGAAAGGGAGGGTGTTTTCCTGCCCATTACCATCCAGAAACCCAAGGAAGGTGATGGAAAGCATTCGGGTGCTTTTGTAAGAGTCAGCCAGAAAGCTGTAAGGATAGACCTGGAGGTGAACGGAGACTGTCAGCAGTACAATGAGTTAAATGGAAGTCTGTGGTATATAAGACAGTTTTGAAACAGCCACATATAAACACTACCCTTTGAAATAGGTACTGATCAGTCCTGATTCAGGAAAGTAATCACACAACCAAGAAACAAGATAAAAGCCTGTCCACACATGGAAAATAGAAGAAAATGTCCTATTCTGTCCTGTCTAGCTGGAGAAAGCCCTCCACTTGGCCAAGTCAAGCCAGTGTGGTTTGATCAGTTCATTGTGAAAATCCTTTGCACTTTGCCAAATATAGTTTCGCTTACGAAGACTCTCCTGTAATGCCTTGAAAGTTTTCACCCCTAGGTCTGGATTCATTGATTCTCTGCTGCCTCTGACCATGAACTTACAGTGAGTTAACATTGAGCACCTAAAATCGGAACTGTTTTAGGATCCAGCTCCCTCACTCTTCACTTTTCCATCTACATACTCGCTTTCTCCTCCATTTTCTCCCAAACTCTGGAAAACGCCATTTACTCAGCTGCCTGGGTCCACAAAGGGTACATTGCCCTGGACTTCTCCTCGATTAGCTTGCTACCCTTTCAGTCTATTAACAAAAGCACTTGTTTCCATTCTAAGATTACCTAAATCTCTTTATTTTTCGCATCCCTTTTACAGTAACCAAACAAAGGTCCATCCTCATGTCTAGCTAAGACAGTTGCAATAACTAACTTATCTTATTTTCCTTTTACAGCTATTTTTTTTTTATGGAGTGGAATGATAGTCCAATTATATAAGTTGAATGATTTGTGTATCCCCTCTTAAAACCATGCAAGGCTCTTCATTGTACTGCAGACTCCAGAGGCCCAGGATAACCTCCAAAGTCCTTGAAGATCTTTCCAGTTGCTCTCTGACCTCTTTTTGTTTGAGTACAGTCGCAACTGTGACAATGTCCTCATTCACAAAAGTTGACTCTGTGCTGTCCATGCTAGAGAGGGATGTTGAACGCTCAATCCACAGCTGCCGCAGAGAACTTGTATCTTAATTTTTTGAAATGTCAGTCCAGTCAGGAAGAATGCATGTTTCATACCTCAAGCCATGCTTGTGGTCTTGCATAGCTACAAAACTGAGTGTCCAATGCTGGATCCTTCTGTATCAGTCCTGGATTCAGGTCTTTCTTTCTTTTTTCAGAAATGTTGGTTCCCAACAGCTGTGACAATAATATACCCAACAAAAGCAAATGAAGGGAGGAAAGATTTATTTTGACTCACAGTTTGAGGTGTCACTGTTTGTCATGATGCAGAAGGTCTGTGCAAGGCTCTAGCTGTGGTGTCAGCATGAGGCAGCCTGGGACCTTGAGGCCATGGTAATGCAGCTGGGAAAGATGAATACTGATGCCCAATTCCCTTTTCCCTTTTAATTCAGGCTGGGACCCCAGGCCACAGGATGGTACCATACACACAGAGATACACATACACACACACAAACAAACATATACACATAGCTACACATACACATACAAACACACATACACACACATATGCACACATGTACAAACACACACAGGCACACACATACACGCACTCACACATATGCACACAAACGCACACACACACACAGGATGGTGAATGCATTTTCCATTATCAGTCAAAACCTCTTTGGAAATATCCTTACAGACACATCAGAGTTTAGTCTCCTAGGTGATCCCACATTCATTCATGTTGACTGGGAAGATGACTACAACACTTTTCAAAAAGACTTTAGGGTGCCCCCATGTGTACACATATCTAGCCATTTAATATCACACTGCTTACTGTATTCATACTGATTATCTCTTTATAAAATGTTTTTTTTTTCATTTGCCTGCTCTCTTCTTTCGTGTTTGCTTTTGTTCACTAGGACATATGAAGCCTTCACTCTGAATTTCCGAATGCTAGTAAAGCGCACGGCATATGGTCAGTACTCATTAAATACTTACAGACAAGTGTCGGATGAAAGAAAGCCCAATGGAACTATAAAATAAAAATAAATTTACTACCAGTACAATGTTTCATATTAAAGATCATCCATTTATACATTAACATATATATATGAAACATAGTTGACTTATTGTGGGAAATTATGTTGTTACATTGTAAATAATTATCCCACCCACTGGCTTAATAAAAAGTGCTGATTGTCCAAAGGCAGGCAGGAAGTGTAGGTGGGGCTACCAGACTAAGAAAACTCTGAGAACAGGAAGCACAGAGTAGAATGCCAGAGAGAAGCCGGAAGAAGCAGAGAACAACCATGCTGCTCTAAGAAAAGGTACCCAGCCACATGGCTAAACAAGATAAGAGACATGGGTTAGTTTCAGGATAAAGAGTTAGTAAGTGACATGCCTGGGCCTTAGGCCTAAAACTATCGTATGCATCTGTGTGTCTCTGTGGGTCTGTGAGTCTAAACGTTGAGGAAGGCCCAAAAGTCTGGGCCAGAAACCTCCTACTACAGCTTATGTGGGCAGATGTCTCTAAATATTTCCTTAAAAATTCTGTTACTACAAGTATACTCACTCAGGGTAAAATCATGCAAGAAGTACTTCACAAAGAGGTGCTTTAAAAGTATGTATTGCTGTCTCAAATGACTCATCTCTTAGAGAAGCAAACACAAGTAAAAGGTTTTAAAACTTATATATTGAATACCTGATGGAATGTCCAGCCATTTTATTGTAGGCATGGGCGTGGGGAATGAAATTTAAACATACACCTTTGAGTAGCAAATAAACTGAAACATTCAGAGTTAGAGGTCTGTATATAAATGACTAAAAGGCCATTCACATGGTTTTCTATGACATGGTTTCTAATTATTGTAGGAGCTGAATTTTGACTAGCAGACGTATTGTTTTGTCAAGACGGGCTTTACTAGGACTTTGACACATAGTGAGGGGAATGCTCATATCTGGGGGCCTACTATTCTCCCCACCATGCAGTACTGTTCCTTCTTTTAATTTCCACGCAGTGTAAGTAATGCCTTTGTGTATGCAACTATGAGCAAGCACAAAAGTTAAAGCGGGAAAGCAAGATGTGAGAGCTTGTGTAGGTCTATAAAGCCATTGAAACATGAGCATCCCACTGAGGGGCACATCACTAGACATGGGCAAAAGCATGTGGACTGATGTTCCTGTGGATTGTCTTATCAAGGGGACAAGGGCAGTGGGCTCAGGGCTCCCCAGCCTTAATCCCTTCAAGGAACATGCAGAATGTTACAATATTTTAAGTGAATATAACCTTGTTATATTGTTTATTGTCTTCCTGATAAAGTCAGCTTAGACACCTTCTCTGTTTCCCTGTTTCAGTTGAAAATGCTTCTATCCCTTCATAGCAAGTCTCATGGAGCTGCAGCGATCAACAGACTCAACAATAATACAATAACCGCAGTACCTCTTTCCTCTGGATTTGCAAGTATTGTAATTCCCAGAAAACAGAATTCTTCTGCAATAAAATAAATAGTATGTGTGTTGTTACAGTCTCCAAAATAATGATAAATTGTTTGGTTTTGTAAACTCAACTTGTTTTTGACTTACTGTTGTCCTAACTCATTTTTAAAAAGATAGCAAGTCATGTAAGCATTGTTAAGAGCTTTGAAAGTGTTTATATTGCTATCTTAAAGGTTGTATTATATTACAATGGCCTTAGTAACAACCACAGGACAAACTTAACTAAATCTGGATCTCACAATTGAGACTCTTGATGCATCTCAGACACATTCAATATAAATGTGAGTGAATAATAGTAACAGGATGGGCTTCACACTAACTGACATCATTTCTGTCCAATGATAATTAATCTTAGAATAATCCTAAATTCAAAAGGTAAACAAGTTGAGGACAAAACTTAAAAAGACTTGGTCTCCTGTCTTCATTAAGGCTCTTAATTTTGAACATCTCTTCCTCACAGCCTGGATAATACACCATGTCATAATAGGATGTTCAAACTTAAAAGTGAATTTTATTTTCTCAGCTAGAACATATTAATTTAGACAAATATACGGATTAAACTTACCTATAACTGCCTTCTTTTTTGTCTTTCAACAATACTGAAATTTAAAGTGGGCTTTACTTTATCTGAGAGAGTTCTAATGGCATTCACACTATTACTTTTATGCAAGTTACAGTAGGATACCAAGATACATGTTATTGGGGGCACAGGGACATCTTTGGTTTGTAAATTAAATTCTCTCCATGTTCCTAAAAGTTAATGGACTGATTTGAACATTTCCTCATTTAGGAGGAAATTCTAATAGGCAGGGAAATGTGTATAATTAAGCAATGGATAGAAGGGGAAAGAGAAAGAAAGAACACAGACAGTTTACACACTAAATATGTTCTCTGAGTGGTCCATCTCCCACTGCTCACTTCCTTCACAGCACTCTAAGGAGAAAGCATATATTCAAAATTAGAAGGAAATTATAGAGTAGATCAAAAGTCAATCATAAAAACGTATTTCAGAATTCTGGAAACATCCCTGTGGTGATATGTTTGATATTTAATAAAAACAAGTCTGAAATAGCAGAAAGATCTACTCACAGTCAATTCAGGAGGATCAGAGAGTGGTAATTTACATCTTTAATCCCAGCACGGGATATCCAGCAGTTGTAACCGATGCCCTTAATACCTGTTTATTTTTATTTTTATTGCAAATAGACTTTTTCCCATATTAATAACTCCTGATTACAACTCCCCTCCTTCTGCTCCTCCCAGTTCCTTCCCACCCCCTTTTCGTCTGGACCACCCCTTCTGTCTCTCATTTTAAAAAATCAGGCTTAGAAGGGATAACTATAATATAATAAATATAATAAGGTAAAATAAAAACAAACATATCAAAATAAAGCAAAGCAAACAACCAGAAGGAAAGAAGCACAAGAACCAGATGTTGACACAGAGACCCACTCATTTGTATTATAATCCCATAAAAAACACTGAACTGAAAGCCATGATAGATGTACAAAGGAGGGAGGGAGAAGTATATGAGTGCATTTACCATGTTTACATTTATAGTAAAAAAAAATGGAAAGTATATCTAGGTAGTATCCAGCAGTATCCATGTTATTAGTTGTAGGGGGATTATGTTGTTTCATTGTAAATAATTGTCCCACCCACTGGTTTAGTAAAAAGCACTGATTGGCCAAAGGCAGACAGGAA
This sequence comes from Phyllotis vaccarum, assembly GCA_033318265.1. Lineage (NCBI taxonomy): Eukaryota > Metazoa > Chordata > Mammalia > Rodentia > Cricetidae > Phyllotis > Phyllotis vaccarum. The sequence continues at coordinate 76,076,581 of JARWLC010000011.1, forward strand.
ATGTGGGTGGGGCTACCAGACTAAGAAAACTCTAGGAACAGGCAGAACAGAGCAGAATGCCAGAGAGAAGCCAGAGGAAGCAGAGGACAACTATGCTGCTCTGAGAAAAGATACCGAGCCGCATGAATGAACAGAATAAGAGTCATGGGTTAGATTAAGGGTAAAGAGTTAGCAAGTAATATGCCTGGGCCTTAGGCCAATCAGCCTAAAATTAATGTAAGCATTTGTGTGTCTCTGTGTGTCTGTGGGTCTGTGGGCCTAAACCTTGATTCTAGGCCTGAAAGTCCAGGCCAGAAGCCTCAACTACAGTTCGTGATTGTATAGATAGCTTTCCCATTTTGTTTTATGAAATAAGAAACCAGAGTTACATCTATGAAGAAGCATTCCTATTGCCTTAGATGTTTTAAAGCATATTTTAATAATTTGTCTATTGTACAAAAACTACAGAAGTTTTTCCTTAAAAGAAATTCTTGCAAATATTTAAATGTGCTTTTATTCTTTGCTTTCAAACATGATGTACTAACAGTTCGTGGTGAAGTACAAGAGTCTGGGAACACAGACAAAAGTGTCCTGGTTGGGTAAATATACAAAAATAGACACAGGATTTTTAAGTTCTTCATTTAAGGCAATCCTGAGCTAGTCCAACTTCAGGTTTCTTGAGTCCACACCACATACGTGTTGCATCTTTAAATAAATCTAAAGAGGCTTTCAGGTGGTACACAGCCTAGATCCCATACTTTAAGACTCATTGTGTTTATAGCTGCACTCATTCTCATAGAATCTATGATTGTTTGTTGTAGTGTCTCTAAATATCAACTTCATAGGTCCCATCTTGGCCATGACGATGAGATGTGTGATTGACTTTAACATGATACATAATAGCTGCCACAAGAGTAGAATAAAAGTGTTTAAATGCAGCATTTTAAAAAGAATCACCTCCACAAACTACAGATAAAACTACAATCCATGTCTATAAATGACCCAATATTTATTCTTGAATATTTAACACAGAGAGACAGACAGATAGATATACTCAGACAGACACATATAGATGGGGAGAGGTTGGCATTTTCTGGGGTACTTGATTTGAGCTCCACACTTTCAGGATGGTAGGGGAGAGCACCTCTTAGCTCATCCAGAATTGGTTTTGCCTGAAACTATGAAGCATCTCTTTCACTCTCCCAAACCACAGCCACAGTAACTTTCCACAGAGATGGCAAATTACATACAAAGCTTAGGTGCAAGGATTTCTTTTAGCCCCAAATCTAGAAATGGGGTGTTTGAAGTTTAGTAAGAATAGCAGGTGAGACATGGAAGAAAAAAAAATAGGTGACCCATGTGGACCTAATCCTCTCTCTCTCTCTCTCTCTCTCTCTCTCTCTCTCTCTCTCTCTCTCTCTCTCTCTCTCTCTCTCTCTCTCTCTCTCTCTCTCTCTCTCTCCCCCTGTCCTTCTCTGTCTTTCTCCTATCTGCTGTCTCCTTTCTGTCTCTCTCTCTCTCTGTCTCTCTATCTTCATCCCTGTTCCTTTGCCTCTGTCTCTCTGTCTCTGTGTGTTTTTATCTCTGATTTCCTAAGGATTCATCAATGAAAAATTTTAGTCCATTTACTATAAAGGAATAATATTACATTATTGACATGTAACTCATATTGTAGGCAAACTTACAGGCTCACCTAACTAAGAAAAAATTCTAGAAAGAGTGGATAAAGAATGCCTCTGATTATTGTAAATTGAAATTATTGTTGTCATTAACCACATATTTTATTTCATGTCTCATCTCAAATATCAGTTGTTCGAAGAACTGAATGAAAGCCCAGAGGAGACCTTCAAAGATCAATTTATTTCAATGTCATGTATTGACATTAGTAATTTCCTTTGGTTTACCCTTACTCTATAGTGACTTTTGTGAGAGGAGACGTTTTTATACCAATACACTCACATCCTAGGGTTTTGGGTTTTTGTTTTTGTTTTTGTTTTTTGTTTGTTTGTTTGTTTGTTTGTTTTGCCACTCAAGTAGGTGTTTTATTTTGCTAGTTTATAAAGAAGAAGTCAAGAACAAAATTTAGGTCCATAAGTCTACCATAAAAATGTAAGTCAGTTTCCTATAAAAATTCATATATCCTCCTTTTCTGGCTTTTAACAAAAACCAATATTGCCACTCAACTAAAATCAAATTGTAGGGAACAAGGATATACTCTTAACCTTATAAAACTGCCCTGGAACTTTTAATAAGCGCAGTGGTCAGAACCCCAGTCTTGTATCTCACCCAATAGATCTCTTGTAGCAGTGTACTCCTTAGCTCCAGGTTGGGAATTGGCCCAGGACCACCTTGGGATGGAAGAGGGCCACCTACTGACTCACTACCACCACATCCTGAGCCATCTTCCATCCAAGTCTTCCCTGGGCCCACCCTTGCTGAAGTCCCAGGGTCTGAAGAGATCCCGGCTTTAATGCATTCCATTACAAAATTTAAATTTCCAGTCTCTGGTTTTCATATAACATTTCAAGATCAACATCTTTATTATTGGTAGCAAATTTTTTTTATTTTGAATTTTTATAACACCTCTTTTTTTTTCCTACTGGGAAATTCCAAAGAGGCTACTGAATGCCATTACCACACAGGCAGAAATCCTCACAACACCTCTGTGAAGGAGGTGTTAACTGGGAGAGATGGAAAGCAGGTTTAACATCCTCACAAAGGTCCAATCCCTAATCATTAATAAAGGAAAACGCAATGAGGACGTATGGTGGTCACCAGGAGTAATTGGCATGTATTTTCTCAGCTGCCTTTCAATGAAAATGGCCATGTTCTAACAGATCTATGAGCTGATTTCTTCTGCATCCAAGCCATAGACCCGAGCTGAGTCTGAACGGAGAACTCTGTTAACACAAGATCTGCTTTGTCCCTGAGTATTTCAAACCCAGCTCACATTCTTTGGCACCTTTCTGTGTCCTCAGCTAAGAAGTCCTGACAGTGGGGAGGTTACCAGGTCACCTTTCTTTTGTCTCATCCCTCTTATTTGACCTGGGTTCTCCCTTTTGCAAAAACTTTGGTGATCAAATAATAGTGTCCTATGAGGAACAGATATGCTTTTAAAAATGGGCTTGGATCAACACTCAAAACAGATCATACATGATTCTAAAGTTAACAGCATAACATGGGGCAGTTGGTCTTGGGCTTATGTCTCTTTTTACAAATAATGTTTTAATCACACTAACATACATCATTGGTTTCCTCTTATACCCCTTTATATAATTACTAGTGTCTTTGACTTATGCCAGGACTTAAGGCTGGCTTTGGAGGGAGAGGTGTGGCAGGACAGAAGGTGTTGGTTGGCAGGGTGTCAGATGGGTAGGGGAAAGAGAATGGATGCAACAGATTCTCCACCCAAGGACACAGGATATTGCTACATCTCTGTCTGATGACTTCCAAGTCACACTGTGCATATCAGACTGGAAGTAGGAGACAGAAAGACGTCACTGTGTTGATTATAATACAGAGGGGATAGAGTTGCTGCTATGCAATCGAAGCAGGAAGGAACATGGCTGAACTAAGGATTCATTAAGTTACTTCTTGCTGCTTACATCCTGCTTAATAAAATCTGGAGTTAGGGTTTATATCCTCCTGCCCCCACAAACACACACACACATCTAAATGTGGGCTATGCAGCTAAGTCACCAATGGCCCAGAAAAACTGCTGACTTAAAGAAGACCACAGAATGACTTGTAAAACAATGGGCAGTGAGTAATGGTTAAGACCCAAAGTCAAATAGCTACTTAGCTATAAATATTGGTTTATCTCAATACTCCTTTTGTTTTTGGTGTGTGTGTGTGTGTGTGTATGTGTGTTTTGTGTGACTGTGTGTGTATATGTATATGTGTGTATGACTGTGTATGTATGTATTTGTGTGTGTATGTATGTGTGTGCACGTGTGTGTATGTGTGTGTGTGTGTGTGTGTGTGTGTGTGTGTGTGTGTGTGTGTGTGTAAGTGACGTGGGCTTAGACACGCTTTTGTAGAATAAGTAACACTCTAGCTTATTTCAGTGCCTGGGGTGAGTGAGGCTGGATAGCCCAAGGGACAGACTGTGTGAGAGTGGTATGAGTAGCCTTCTCATCAGGTCTCAGCTTTGCTGGAAATGCTCGAGGTCCTGTCTGCAAACAGACATAGTCTTTGTCTAGATTCTTTCTTCATCCACACATGGTGAGTTCTGAACGTAGGGTAAAATCTTTTAGGACCCAGCTGCAGAAGAGAGAAATTTATAACAATAGGAAAATTACAGTTGTGCAGGACAGCCCTTCATTAATGCTGCTTTAACAGAAGATAGACATTTAGAGTGGTTTACGAGAGAGGCTAGCATTAATGAGGGCAGGGGGATGGGGACAGATGTTGTAGTCAAATGCAACCCAGACAGAGAAGCATTCTCTAGTGGGAAGGAAAATATTAAACTAAATGGATTCAGGGTTGATTCAGCACTGGTCAAAATTGCATTCAATGAGAAGGAGCAATGATATCCAAAGGAAAATCCAAGGAATTCCCTAGCACCAGAAAAGAGAAACAAAATGCTGCTTACCTCAAACATCCCTTTCCTTGAGCAAGTATGGACCACTGTGACTGATAGGTGGTATTCCTGTGACCCTCATGTGAGCTCCAGAACTGTTCTTCAATGTCACTGGGTCCCATTTTCTATCCAGAAGCTCCTGGCTCTTTATGAACTGCAGCTTTCAATTCAACAAAGCATTTTACAATGTTTTTGTTTTATTTGAGAGAGGATCTTATATACTAGAGGAAGGGCCTTGAGATTATTATGTAACCCAGGATAACCTCGAGTTTCTGATCCTCCTGCCTCCACCTCCTGAGTTCTAGAAACCATATACCATCACATCTGGTTTTTGCTGGGCTGAGGAATCACTTGAGGGCCTGTGCCTTGTAGGCAAGTCCTCTACCAACTGAGCCCCTGTGTTAAGTTGTGATCTTCTTACTTAGGTTTCTTAAGAAATCTGGCTCCTCTTCTGCACAGCGTAATTGGGTATCAATGCATGGCACAGCCAGAGGACCCATTCACTCTTACCCTTGCCCTTCTCTGGGCCCCAGAAAGGCTAACCTATATAATAGCTAATGAAGCGACATGAGCTAAATGATATAAACTGTTCTGTTTCTGTATGTTCTCAGAATCTAAGAGGGAAAGTCCTCCACTGATGCCAATTTGACATCCCTAGCCACATCAAAAGGACTGACTGATGTGGGAATATCTTTCAGTATGCTGTGAATATCAATCTTTAAATAAAGGAGCTGTTTTGGCCCATGACAGGCACCATAGAAAAAGTAGGAGGGGAAATCAGAGCATAGGTAGGAGAAGGGCAGAGTCAGATCAGATCAAGCCAGCCACCCAAAGGACCAACATGTAAGGAACACAGGTGAGCCACAGGCCACGTGGCAGACAGATAAATGGAAATGGGTTAAGTTAAGATGAAGGAGGTAGCTAGCAATGTGCCTAAGCCATAGGCCAAACAGCATGAAGCTAATATAAGTGTTTGAGTCATTTCTGGGGGCCTAAGCAGCTGTGGGCAGCTAAAGGATCTAGGGCTGCAGGTCTGTGGTTCTGGACTTCTTGCCATTCAGGGCCAAGAAACCTCATTGTAACAACTGGCTAAGAGTGTACTTAAAACACATGACCATCCTCACAAAATGGCCATGACACAATATACCAAGGTTCTATCTGCTATGGTTTCATATGGAATGTCCCCAAAGGCCAATATATTAAGGGCTGGCACCCAGTTTTATACTATTGAGAGGTAATGGGACTTTTCAAAAATGGGAGCCTAACATGAAGTAATTGGAAAAAAATCATGGGTAATTGAGAGAACAATTATTTGTGAAAAGGATTCTATTGGAAAGCAAGTTACTTATACAGAATAAGACAAAACTCAATCACAGAGTCAGGCTGTAGACAGATCTGTGCCCTTACACCATCTGGCTTGGTCTGCTTTACCATCCAAGAGTTCAAGAGAGAAGGGGTGTGCATATTTTCACCCTGATCTTAAACTGGTCCTCTAGTTATACCTCAAATACTGATGCCCATAGGCTGTAGGTGTTCCCCAGACCTATGCTGACAAAAGGCCATGCCCAAGGGTCAAGGTAGAAATACTTGATCTCCACTACTTTATATCACTGGGATGTGATCTTGGGTGTAACAGGACCCAAATGTCTCCCTGTTTGGTTTTCCAGCCATGAGCAGAAGAATTTACAACTATCACACATGCCCACCACATTACAGTAGACCCACACTGGAGTCATATCATCATGAACTGATCCCTCCCAAAGTGAATCTATTATTTCCTTGGTTATCTCAGGCATTTTGTTATAATAATGAAAAGCTGAGTGCCATAACACTTAAAAAAAAACAAAAACAAATGAAACTATGGTGAGTTCTTTACCTCTCAAACACAATATAAAACAGAAAGAGAATTAATGCGTAAAGATCTTGCTAATGCCTCAATAAGTACAGTGCTTGATTCTAAAAGCTACAGAGAGCCAGGATGTAATAATCAATTCCACAATGTGTGTCCATTTGACTGCCATGCACTGCAGAAGGAAGAAGGAAGCAAAGCCCTTGGGAAATGAAGATTCTTCTCTATCATATGAATAGCCTGGTGATGTGTGTGTGTGTGCATATATTGTATTATTTCTATATACAATAAAGCAGAAGAGTTACTATAAAGTGATGGCAAGCAAGTGGCAAAGGACACAGAAGAGTAGGAGGTGGGGTGGGAATAAGGAAAGCCCAATGACATATGCATGAAAATGTCATAATTAAACCCATTGTTTTGTATGCTAACTAGAAGAATTGGTGTTTTTAAAAAATAATATGAAAAAGAAAGCAGCTGAAAATGTTTTCCAGTGAGTCGAGTATAAATGAAGTCCTGGGTTAAAACTCCGAGACTGCATGAACTGAGTGTGGTAGTAAGGGGAGGGAAGGACAGTAGTTTAATCCAAGGCCTGCTAGGGCTAAGTGTCTCAAAAGAAAAGGGAGGGGAGAGAAGGGAGGGAGGGTGGGAAAAAGATTATGATAGATGTTTGGGAAAAGAAGACCAAATCAACAAATCAAAAGCAACAAAATGTCCCACTAACCTGAGTACAGAAGGAGAGAGTCTGTTTGGATTAGGCTAGTAAAACAGGCCAGTTATAATCTCTTAATACTGAAAGTGAGATGAACCAATGAAATGTGTGGGTGCCAGAGGAAGGGTCCATATGGAGATGAGAATAATTGTCCTGAGGTGCTCATTTGATGGACAAGAGAGGGAGACACAAAGAGATGCCATTCGTACCATGGCAGCTTTGAATCTAGAGAAGATGGAGTGGATACAATTTTTTTTTATTGATGTGTGTGTATGCATGAACAATATTCATGTGGATGTCAGAGGACAGCCTTGAGTATTTATCCTTACCTTCTACCATCTCTACAACAGGATCTCATCGCTGATAGGAGAGTTAGACTATTCCATTTTGCCACAGGAGCCTTGGAATTACAGAAGAGACCTTCCACTATCATGGTAACCCACTTTAAGTGGGTTCTGAGCTTAGTTCTCACCCTCACAAAGCAATCTCATCACTCTTTAGCCATTCTCCCATTCTGGAAACACTTTATTAATTATATTATTTTATAATAATAGCCTATCCTCTTATAATCTCAGACTTGCAGATCCAAGAAAAGTAAAATTGTAAATATGAACATTAAAAGGAAAACCTTCTCCACATCAGTACATCTCTCTTTCATGTGTTGCTCTAAGTTAGCATAATTTTTCTGAAGAAATATACTTGAAAAATATTACAATAAACCCATAAAAAATCTCAGTATACATCCAATTACATAAATTGTTATCACTTCAAAGAAAAGAAATGAAAACTTGGGGCTGGAGAGATGGTTCATCAGTTAAGAGCACTGGCTACTCTTGCAGTGGACCTGAGCTCCATTCCCAGTACCCACATAAGAGCCCACGACCACCTGTAACTCCAGTTCTCGGGGACTCAGTGCCCACTTCTGGTCTCCGTGGAGAATTCATGCAAATGGTGCATATGCATAGCTACAGGCAAAACACATATATGCAATAACAATAAAATAAATAAATCTTAAAAATAAATAAAACTGAGTCTAAAACATTGTTAAGTATGTCATTCTTTAAATATAAAAATCGAAATAATTTTATTAAAGGCCTATTAAAATGACCACATAGTATTAATATATGACAATTACAATTTAGTAGATTCAGTAGGGTTCTCTACTGGAGTAAACAGATGGAGATCAACCAAGGAGGTATCATCCTAAAGAGATGAAGGTTTTCAAGCACCTAAAGGCTTAACATAATTTATTTATGTGGCTGCAAAGCAAGTTTTCTTATGATAATCCTTTGAAATATTCCAAGAGAAATTAACTATTCCTCTCCTGAGTATTAATTTCCTTCTTCCCCTTGGGCTAAGGCCTAAATTTTGTCTGGGAAACGGGCATGGTTCAGATTTTTCCACAGCCTTCTTAACCTGAACACTTGGGCTTGCTATGAACCAAACCCCTCAAGAGTTCCCTGGCAAAACTGGAAAAGCCATAAATATTTTTGGCAGAGGATAGCCTTAAAATAAGATGTCTTTTTATAAAAAAAAATAATATTTCAAGATCACATAACACTGGTCCAAGTGGCATACACCAAGGCAAAGAGTTAGAACATATTTTTAGAGCAAATATTCAGGGATATAGAGATGTTTCTCACATTAATCCATGTCAGCAACACAGCTGAGGTCCCAGACTGAGGGCTCTGTAGTAGATCTTGTTTCCCAGGGAGCTTAGGAACAGCCACAGAGGATGTCGGATAAAGTGACAAGGTGCTGATGTGTCTTTAGCCACTCAGAAACACGGCCATTAAGCCTTAAGTGCCCAAGAGTGGTAGAGTGCTGACCTAGAATGCAGAAGGCCCTGTGTTGGATCCACAGGCACTGCATCAGACCAGGAATGATGGCCCATGTCTGTCACCTCATAGCTAGGGAGGTAAAGGCAGGAGGATCAAGAATTCAATACTATCTGGCTGCATAACGAGTTTAAGGTCACCTTGGGCTATAGGAGAATTTATCTAAAAAAGCTAAAGTAAAATGAAGAGAAAGAAAAAGAAGTGAATGGGGAGGAGAGAGAAGGAGAAGTGAAGGAAGGGAAGCAGAGAGTAGTGGGAGAAGAGGACAGTACTACCTGAGCAGGCTTGACATCTTAGAAGCTTGGGAATGCCCCTGAGACAAGTGGTTTCGAAACTGCTCCTTTCAAAATCATCTAGAAAATGTAGCTGGCCCTCAGCCTCAGAGTTCTGATTCTCAAGGTCAAAGGCTGTTCTGGACATTTGTGTATCTAATAAATATTCTATGCACCTCCTGTTACAGGACCACTCTTTAAGATCTACCATCTCTGATGGGTGTGGCCATCCCTTAGACCGTCAAAAAAGAACTTTAAGGTCCCGTTCACACATGCTTATCCTTTATACATCTGCTGCCATCTTGTAGTAGGATTATTCACATGATGTTCGGGAGGTTGTGTTAATCACTCATAACTCTCAAGTTCAAGATATGGAAGGTAACTGAGAGAACAATAAAGAGAATGCCCCATGCTGGTTGTTCTCATTCACTGTCTAACTTGCCTAGAAGACTATGCTGACAAAGCTGGGGGACGTATTTTACCCAGTGTTTTTCATAATATGATGGAATTGCTCTTCTATCTTTTTTGCTTGTTAATAACACAGGAATTTTTCCTTGAGGAATATTTAATCCTTCCTTTCAGCCCACACAGTCAGCAGCCTAAACTTTCCTTGTACAGTAGGACTGGGTGATATGAACGGGTATGCCCCATCTCTCTGCTGTGCTAGAGGAGGTCTAGGTAACCTCATTTCACCCTGAAGAATTTATAACAAAATTCAGTATTTTGAGAGAGAGGAGTTATCTTTTCCAATATCGGATGTGAACTCAGAAGGTGAATAGTTAAGCTACAAAGTAAAATAAGAAGAATGGCAAGGCATGCCTCTAGTTGCGGCATTCAGGAGGTCAGGGCAGGAGCATCAAAGTTCAAGGTCATTTTCATCTGCATAGAGAGATTGAAGCCAGCCTGGGCTACCTGACACCATGTCTCAAGAAGACCAAAAAAAAAAAAAAATCATAATAGTATTATCGATGTATCTACAAATGAAGCTGTTCATCCAAATATTGATTCCAGAAAGTTATTGGACCCAAATGTGTTTTCCTTGCTTTTATGCAATTTGCCACTTTTGTGTCCCTTGTGACCAACCATCCCAGGTTACGACAGAATAAACAAACAAAGCTGGCTTTTTTTTTTTTTTTTTTTTTTTTTTTTTTTTTTTTTTTTTTTTTTTTTTTTTTTTTTTTTTAGCCTCTTAAATATTTAGAGAAGTTAGCCACTCTGGCATTCACGGACTCTGAGTGACTGACGAGATTATATTGTCTGTGGTGTCAAAATCAGAGCCTGGGTAATAAAACTGCAGCAAATGGTACTCTCAAAGGCTCATTAATAGCCAGCTCACTTTTACCTTCAATTCTAGGTTCCTCAAGCAGCCATTCATTCCTATCCCACCTGTTAACTCCAGTGTACATTTATCTACCTATTCATTTATCTCCCCCCACACACACACACCATGTGTGTGTTTCTTCAGATGTTTGGACATGTGCATGTGGAGGTCAGAGCACACCGCGCAGGGGTCAGTTTTCTCCTTGCACTCTGGGGTCCTTGGTACTGAACTCACATCATCAAGCTTGGAGATAAGAATCTCACTCATCCCTATCTTTTTTTTTTTTTTTTAAAGCTTACAGATTGTTGGGAAGCCTTATCATATTTTATTTTAGAGATGAGTTCAAAAGAAAAAGATTTCTGCAAATGACTATATGAGGTTGCGAGCACAGTCAACAGGTACTGATTAACAATCGTGTTTGTCAACAGACTCTTCATGGAATACATTCTGTAAGAATACACTTCCATAGAGAAATATATTATAAAGCAAAGCTGTTTGGTGCGCTAAAAGTCCAGTTCAGCATCATGCTGCTGATAGCTAGGCTCAGACTTCTAGCATTGAGGCTATGTAGGAGGTTTCTGTGTCTCTTGTCTCTCTGAGAAAAGCATCAACTTAAGAAATGGTTTTACATTTCATTTTTACTTAGAAAAGGATATATAAAAATCAAGTAACACTGAATGTGGAAATTCCCCTCAAATTCTATATTACAGAGATTAATGTCAGTCTGGATGCAGTACAGAGAAGAATGGGTGTGTTGCCAATTTGCTGCGCATGTCCTGTCCTTCACAGCCCTAGCTCCTCTATCCTGTGACCACTACTTTGTATCATATTTATTTCTAATAGAAGACTCTCGGCTTTTCAGTTTTTGGCATAGAGTCTGCTCAACTGTGTGGAGTTAGACACAAAAAGAAATTTCATTTTATGCTATCCGCTCACAGGGCTCCTGTCAGTATTTATTACCAGGGATTGACTTCTGTCTCTATTAGAGCAGCCAGCAACCCAGTCCTTTCTGAGTGCCGTCTGCCGCTCTGCCGGGACCATAGCAGTTGCAGAGAAAGTCTGTATTCTACTGCTTTTTGGCTAGGAGAATAAATTCCAGCCCAAGTTCAAGTTGAAAATGAATCCCTTAGTAGGCAACATGGACTGTACTATCTTCCTGTGGTCCCCATTAAATCCCCTCTGGCCTCAGCAGCCCTGAGTTTTACAGTACGACTATTTCATGCTTAATAACATGTTCTATCCTAGGCACCATGGGAAATTCAGGAGCAGAAGGCCATGCTTAAGATCAACTTATTTAAAAAGAGAAAGAAAAAGCCTGTCCTAACAGCTGCTGTCCAAATGCTCACCACATGCCCACACCAAACCCCTCCCACTTTTATTGTTGACCTTGGCCCTGTAAGGCTTCAGCTTCTATCTTTTTGGCTTTCATTTGGATATACAAGCATATACTGTTGTATAACAAGCATATACTGTTGCACTGCTTGGGGTCTAACAGAACAGCAGCCTGTTCCTTAAATCTCTTTGTCCTTGTGCAAAAAGCCAATGAAATTTTCTAAATAAATTTTTTTTAAAAACTTAAACTTGAAAAAAATTTTTGCATTTAAAACACATTTATTAAGTCTTTCTATTTGCTTTTTAGGCATTTCTGTAAAAAGTGTTCTATTTATTAACTGTTATGTTTATTAGAAACCTGTTTTATGAATCCAGCCATATGCAAACATTTCTCTAATTTTTTTATTAAAATTAATTATTTTAAATTAAATAAAATTTAAACTTTGCTTTATGCAACGATAAACATAAGGAATCTATCAAAGCAAGAGATTAAAAAGCCCAGCTCAGTGCAGCCATGGAAGAATCCCCCTATTTAAAAGCACTAAAATTAATCTTGGAAAGATAGATAATATTTATATGTTAGGTATATTCCACTACATCTTTAAATACACATTTTCCAGTCAGTAGCCATCAAATTTTTAAGAATGTGTCCATTGACTTTATTTGTCCCTCAGATTTACTTATAAATGTTTTCTGCATCCTGTTAGACCCCTTTCGAAAGTGAAAATATCTTAAGGGTTTGTTTGACTGTAACACAAATAAAACAAACAAAATTTATACAATTTATTTAAATAGAAGTAGTTTGCTTGTGAAAGCTAGAAGTGCTTAGATGTCTGTGATTCTAATGCTATGGTCCAACCTCACATGGCTCAATGCCTTTAACCACACAGCTAGATGAGAGGGGTTAGGGTGAGCTTGATATTCATTCAGTCTCAAAGTGACAAATTATTTATTATGCTGAAGGTGTCCCACAAGTCTATGACATCAATTTATTTTATCCACTCTAGGGCTGGCTTCTTCTTCCTTTCCCACGAACGCAAAACTGTCAATGAGTCATAAGAATTCCTTTTCTCAGACAGAATAAAAACCAAGTATGGCCTTGTGCTTTCCTTCCCAAGTTCACAAAGGCTTCAACCAAACACTCATTACTAAGTAAGCCGTGTCTCGCTGACTAATTTAAGACATTAAGGAAAAAGCATTCCTCTTCTCAAAAATAGCACATTGCTGCCAATATTCAAATTAAATACTTTTTCTGTGTTTTTCCTCTCTGTACACCACTTAATGTAGAAGGAGAATTCCCAAGAGTCTCAGTGTCCATAAAGCTACACTGTTATATACAGAGAGAATTCCTAGTAACTTCATTCACTCAGAGTTTTAGAATATTAAAATACGGCTTTTGGCACAGATATACATTCAAACAGAGCTTTGTTATGACATCACCTGTGACATCCAAAATCTCTAGAAGCCTGAGATCTATTGACATTGGTAATTTTAAAACTTTAGTTTCTGGCCTGGCCTTTCTGGCCTAGCCTGAGCTTCTGACCCACAGACCCGCAGTCCCACAGAAACACACAGACACTTACATTACTTGTATGCTGTCTGACCTAGGACCCAGGCATATTACTCGCTCTGTACACTTAAACTAACCCATGATTCTTATCTTGTTTAGCCAGGGGATTTGATTCCTTTTCACACAGCAGCATTTCAACTTCCTTCCTCTGTGTCTGCTGGCATCTCATCATAGTGTCTCCATGGTGTCTCTCTGGCATCTCTACTCTGTTATTCCTGTTCCCAGAGTTTTCTTAGTCTGGTAGCCTCATCCATACTTCCTGTCTAACTTCAGTCAATCAGCGTTTTTATTAAAGCAGTAGGCAGGACAATTATTTACAGTGTAACATAATCCCACTACAGTTCCCTAAAATCTCGTTACTGTTTAGAGATATATAAAAACATACGTGGAACATTTTTTTTCCTTTGAAAAGTTAGTTAATTGACGGACATATCATTTGTTCATTAATGATGAACCTGTAAGAGGAACTAAACCGTTCCCTCCCCTAATTTTCTTTTAATTGGAGTGTTTTCACCACAGCCACAGAGGAGCGAATAATAATACAATATCTCAAACCACTTCCATGATTTTGTCCCATAGTTGTGGAGATTCAAATCTGGTAGTAAGAACCTGGATTTTGTTCATTTTGAATTGACTTTTGTACAGGGAGAAAAAACCAGGACTTCTACACGTGTACATTTCTTTCCTAGCAATATTTTCAGCAGCTTTTAAAACTCTTAAGTGACTATTAGTGTCTATTACTAAATGAGCTTATTTCTGGGTCTTCTATTCATCAGTCTGGGTGTCTGGCACTGTGCCAATAGTGTGATATTGTTGTAACTATATCTCTGTGATGTAATTTTAGCCTTTAGAAGGTACATTTGTACTTTCCCACAATTTTTATAAAATTGATTATAGGTTTTTCACTTACACCCTTTATTATGTTACTATATTCCTGGTTTCCACAGGGATTTTCTCTGGAGGGGTGCTGACTTTTTCAAAGGGCTTTGATGCATCTATAGAGACAATTGTGCGATTTCTGTGGCCAGGTTACCTATATGCTGCATTACAGTCACTCATTTACATATATGAAACCATGCTTGCATCTCTGGAATGAAAACAAATTGATCACTCTCTGATTGTCTTAACTGTTTGTAAATTCACTTTGTATTTTATTAAAAACGTTAGCATCTCTTTTCATAAGAGAAATGTATGTGTGGTTTTCTCTGTTTTGTTCTGTCTTGTGTGGGTTTGGTGACAAGTTTATAATGGTTCCATAGAACGAGGACTATAGTGTCCTTCCATTCTAGTTCTTGGGACAGTTTGGGTAGCAGCAGCGCTAGCCTTACCTTAAAAGTCTGCTAGAATCCACAGCGGAAGCATCTAGACTTGAGATCTTCTTTGAGGCAGGTCTTCATAACTGTTTCAGTCTTGATGCTTGCTACAGATCTTAAGTAGGTGACATTCCTTTGGCTTAATTTTGACAGGTCATATGTATCTAGTGATTCACCCATTTTTTCTAAATATTTTCATATCTTGGAATATATTCCTAAACTATTGATTAAGATATTCCTTCTTTCGTCTCTGGTTTAATTATTTGGGATCTTGGTTCTTTCCTGACCTTCACGTTTATTAGTTTGCTTCAGGATTTGTCAATTTTGTTTACTTTTTGAAAAAACCAAGACTTTATGTATCTTCTCTGAGGCATTAGCACGAAACTTCACCAGGAATGACAATGTCTTTCCACTAAGTTAAATTTTTTGTTTCAATTTTCAAAACAGCAAACTTTTTAAGAGCTAAGGTGGGTTATAAGCCGCCAGAGTTATCAACATATAGGAATTATTCTTAAATACAATTTTTCTAAACATAAAATTATAAGCTATACTTAAAGATTTATTATGTAATGAGAGAATCAAAAAGGTATTCCAGTTAATTCAAATAAAGATTTAAAGAAACATATATACATTGGTAATGATGAATACTGAAATTAACATGCAAGCAGATGCAAAAGTGGCCTATCCGTGGAACAATGATTTATTGCAGCCTACTGGTCACATATCACTTTCATTTTTGTGGAGAAGAATCACCTACACTATTATAAATCTAATAGAACTTAAAAGGAGCTGTAACATAGTTCAAAGATAACAAAAGTTGGTGATAGTCAGGAATGGTGTACTAAAAGGACACTTGATCATAATCCAACCCAGTCATTTCCTAGATTGTGTTGTGTTGCCTGGCAACAAGGATCCTGCAGGTGTTATTAAATTTATTAATCAGTAGATGTTTAAATGGAAAGATTACATGGATAGACTCAGTCTTGCAATCCCTTAAAAAAAAGAAGAGATATTTTTCATTTTCCAGCTGGCAGCAAAAGGGTCTTAAGGCCTGAAAGGAGTTTGTCAGGTGATTTCTGGTGTGAAGACAAACCAGTCCTGAGAGCTTGTATCTGAGCATGTCTTCTAGTCACTGGCAATGATATCCAACCAATAACCACTGAGAAACCAATAACTCAATTAAGACCAGAAGGTCCTTTTGCCCAGAGAGCCCAGTGGATATCTCTTTCAACCTTCATATTCCCTTAGCAGAGAACCAAGACCAACTGTGTGGATCAGAACCTGGGGATTGTAGGTTAATACACAAATATTATTTAAGTCAACATCATATTAATCTACAATAGAAAACAAACATGCACACCAATTCCTTTGCTGTACTGTACAAACACTTATCATAATATTAATTAGTTAATTGCAGTCTCACATTATCTGTTAATTGTACATGAACAAGTATCATTCATGCCATGGAGATTCACTTGAAGATGAGTGATGGATAATTTGATGAGTCATCTTGGCTGGATTAGACAATACCTAAGGGATCAGTAGGTCAGTCTCATCTATGTTTGTCAGAGCATTCACCCAGACAAGTGGGTGCTAGAGATGTAGCTTAGGAAGTAGAGGGCCAGCACATAATAGCAGATGCCTGGGACTGATTTCTCAGCATTATAGATACAAAGGCGTATGTCCCTAGACACTCCACCACGAAAGCTGGAAGCACAGAAGAACTCTGGGTTGATGCTGGCCTCAGCCAGCTAGGAGTCAGCCTGGGCTACATTAGACCCTGTCTCAAAACTACACAAGGACAGGTAGATCGTTCCAGAGGTTAGATCATGAACTCTGAGTTGACAAATAAATGAGTTCCTTGATATATTTATAATTATCAGAAAATAGTACAAAGTAGTAGGTGGGGCCACAGTGGAGAAAGTAGGTGACTGGGTTTAAGCGTTTGGAGGCTATATTTTTCTCTGAACCCTGTTATCTTTATGAACCCTGTATGACTCTTCCCTCTGACTCCTGATCAACCATGAAGTGAACATCTCTCAGATCCATGTTCCTTCTGCCTTGACTTTCTGCCCAAGATTATGTGGCTGAGTAATTATAAACCAACCCCTATGAAATCATGAAACAAAATGAATCCATAAATCCCTTCTTTAAGTTGCTTCCATCGAGTATTTTCCACAGTGATGAGTAACTAACATGCAAGAAGAGTTTCCTGTCCCACAGTCATTCTTAAATAACCAACACTGAAGCTTATATTAATTATAACTACTCAGCCAATAGCTCAGGCATATTACTATCACTTTCAATTTAACCCATGTCCATTAATCTACATGTTGTGCTAAGGCTCGGGGCATTTACCTCTATCCAATTTTGTGTGTTCTATCCATTCTCCATCTGCTGGAGACTCCTCTGACTCTGCCATTTCTCACTCTGTTATTCTCAGTTAGGATTTCTCACCTACCTTTATGCTCGTCAGCTATTGGCCAGTGAGCTTGTTTATTAAACTAGTCATTGTAACATATATTCACACAGTGTACAGAAGAATTATTCCACAGCACTAATATAGATGACATTTAATTTAATGACCAAAAGTTAAAGGATTTGAAGAAAAGGGTTATATATGACTGATAAGTTGAAAGTTAAAATACATGCCCCCCCCCACAGAGAGAGAGGGAGGGAGAGGGAGAAGGAGAGAGATAAAGGGAGAGAGAGTTTTATTTGATTGACAGAATATGGAATTCACAAGTAGAACTGGAACAGCTCTACTCTGGCCATGACAAGTAACCTCATAACTACTACTGTGAAGGTAATTGTCACTCTAAAGAAGTCTCTACATTGTGATAGCATCCTTTAGAGAAGCCTCATGCCTGTGAACCAGAGAGCCTGTGGTCCCTTCCTGGGGAATATATAGCTTCCATCATGTCAGCCACAGAGGCAATGTAATGAAAGCATTGTCCATGTTTGTGGTGGCAGGCTCCTCACACTGAGACGCCCCTATTGGAAAAATGACCATGATCATCCAGGGACAGATTGTGGTATGCATAGGGCACACTGAAGAACTAGAAGAAAGGTTACAAATTTACAAATACACATCTACGAATATTTATCTTCATTTGACTACAGCACAATATATGTTTTGGAAAAAGGTCAGGTGGGGGTTTTGATCTTTAAATATGTCATTATGGTGTGGTATATTAAGGAACTGGGTTGTCTAAAGACTCACTTTTTTTTTTTTTTTTTACTTTTAGACAAATAGAAGTAAACAAATATAAAGCATCTTACTAACCTCTCTCGCGGGTGTGCGTGCTTTTTCTCTCTCTCTCTTCTCAGGCTTTGAATGTCCCTCATAGGATCATGTCTTTAAATATTGCGCCCAGATGGTGACACCGTTCAAGACTGTTGGCAAACCTTTTTGAGACAGAAGCTCGCTCAAGGAAAGAGACCACAGAGCAGACAGTCTTAAGATTTGTAGCACAGCTCCAGTTCTGATCTTCTCTGCTTCCTTATACAGCCAGACAGGAGTAATTTCTATGTCCAGCTGTAAACTGCTCTTGCCACTTCCTTTCCCACCAGGATAGACTATGCTCCTCTTAAACTGTGAGCCCAGATGAATCTTCCCATATTTAAATTGTGTCAGCCAGGTATTTGACCACAGAGATAGGAAAAGTAAGCGATATGTTGTACCTCCAAACATCTACATCCCTTTTATCACTCCCTTTTAAGGGTCTGAAAGTCGTGATATTATCTAGAATATAAAGCACCCTAAGTGAGGTGGAGGCGCTCATGGAGACATGACCAATACACAAAAGAGTCAGGGTCTAAAATAAACAAAAGGAATCACTCTGCTTTCCAGTGTGTGTATTGCAATTGGCAAAGGAAATATCCCCAGGCTCAGACACTACAGATTCACTCCTGTTCCTCATGAGTGATCAAGACAGGTTATATGCATGAACCATTTGTGCACACTTTTAAGGTTGAAAACCATGCAAGGAATTTTCATGAGTTAGTTTGTGGCACTGGAAATCATTCTTTGACTATTACCCCCTTTAAAGTACCATACCTGACATATACTTACCATTAAACTCAAAGAAAACCCGAAAGTGGAACTTGAGAGCAGAAAGAAGTTTTAGTTGAGGTGAGGTTTCTTTTTTTAAGTAGTAGTTATGAAATATTACTCACAGTAATTTTGATACAGTAGTCTGTGTATGTACTCCAGAGGATTTAATTTAAAATTTAGGAGGCAGTGAAGGTTGCTTGGCAATGGCCATGTTAGAGAAGCAGCAGGTGGCAAGTGAAGTTCCATGTGTCAAATCCCTGATGGGTGAATCTTGGATAGGCAAGGCTCTGAGACCACAGACTTTAGAATGTCTTTTGCTTCTGCTGTGTCTTTACGTTGGCCTCTGGTATCTGGCATGGTATGAATGGGCATGGAGAGATTCCCACTTCATTTGATGCAGTATGATCAACTCACGGAAACATCCCATTCTACTGGGTATTTTCATGCCTGTGAATTATTATGAAGGTTATTTCCTCCTAAGCTGTACTGTTTAACAGAAACAATGAGTTTAGATGATAATGTTAGTGGTTTAAATAGGATTTTGATGATTGATAGTTTTTAACAGATATAGTAAAGGATTATAATAAAGGTTATTTTAGTGTAAAATTAATATAGGTAAAGGTAACATAAAATGTTTTCCCTGTCTCTGATAAAGCAGAGGCTACACATGGCAAAAAAGTAAAATAAGGAAGTGTCACAGAGCTAGAACACATGAGTTTCTATTGCAGAGCCATATAGACTTTGTCTTAGGTTAATGATTAAGAAAAACAAGTAAGTCCCATAAATCCAGTGAACTTAAATTCTTTTAACCTTAATGTTGAAAAATATGCTAACAGGTTTTAGAGTGCATCATAGCTGAAATCTTAGAACTACCAACTATTAGATTAAGATATTTTGTTAATAGCTTTCACATTAGGAATCAATACAAAGTCGCCCAATTATTACTAACTGATATACTTTTTCCTAAGAATTTGTTGGTGATCAAAATGATCATTAATTACTTGTAACTATTTCTGCCCTCTATCTCTTGATATAAAAAAAAATTGATGAGTGGGTATGTAATCAAAAGACATGAAGTAGAGCAGACTCATTGTTTTTTATGTATAAAAGTTTAGGCTTGGGATTCCTTTAAGATTTCTGAGAAGATTACCTTTCAAGATAAGTAATAACATTATTGGTCCTTTATTTGTAACTGTAAAATGCATCCTGCCAGTAAAAGATCTGTCTGAGAAGAATACCTCATTTGCTTATACTCTGTTAATCTAACAAGTTGCTTGGGTGAGAATGTACATGGGTTCTTGGGACAAATTATTTTTCACCTAAAATATGTAAAATATTTAATCAGGTAAGGGATATGGAAAACATGCTGTATTTTACTTGTGTTCATTGTAATAATTCACTTGAGAAACAGAATGTAACCACATTGTAATTTCTATAATGCCTAAAAGATTTTGCTGGGATATTAAGCTGTAGAGGAAAAATAAAGCGAGAAGGTAAGGAAGAATAAAGATAGTTAGAAGGAAAAGATTGAGAGAGAGAGAGAGCTGACATTTTTTGGGTAGAGAGAAAATAGAATATAGAACATAGAATAAAGAATATAGAAGAAGGAAGCCACCAAGAGGATGTGTGCCTTTTCCCCTTACCCCTTCAGATAAAAAAATAAAATGCTATTGTATGCTGACTCTGTGGATTCTCTTTGAGCCCTGTGTTGCTAGAGGCTGGTCCTCCAGGCAACAAAAGGAGGCACATTTCATGACAAAGTACATGCTCAGCACAAACAGTCTCTCAAAAGAGAAAGGGCAGAGAGAAAAGAAATGGTCTTTTCCAGCAAAAGCACCCTAGTAGGTTATTTAGTCCCCACTGGTCAGCCCTAAGTATAAATGACAGGCTCAGCAAGTAGTGTATTTATGTTTGTGTGTGTTTGTGTGTGGTGTGTCCATGTGTGTGTTTGTGCCCCCGTGTGTGTGTGTGTGTGTGTCTGTGTGTCTGTGTGTCTTTGACAATAATACTTTAAAAAGAGGTTACACTTTTGAGAGGGATGGGGAGAGAGGGTAGGATGGAAATGATAAAAAACACAGTATTCGTGTATGAAATTCTCAAAAAATTTAAAGGAGAGAAAATAAAAGAAAGACCCAAGGAAGCAAGAAAGTGAGGAAGAGGAAAAAAAGGAAAGAAAACAGAATTTGGAATTTTCCCTTGCAGAATCAGGTATTGAATCGATGTCTCTATGGGTGCTAAACCAGTCCTATACAACTGAGCTACATCCTGATTCTAAGAACACCTAGTCATACGTCATACAATGACAATATGGAAGCAAGCAAGAGAGGGGTCATACTTGGTCTTAACCAGATACCTAAAGCAGAACACATTTACAGTTGGTTATGTAACTAAGGTCAAAATCATGTCTATTTTTATTTGAAAAGTATGTGTCATTTATCTCTATATTGCACTATGGTTTTTCACTTGAATGCTCCAAATGTACTTGTATTCCAGAAGAGGTTTAAAGCTACAGAATAACACAAATGCATTGTCTTACAGTTGTGAAAGTTAAAGGTGTGTTTTAAGCTCCTCCTATTACCTAGCTGCTGAGAGGTTGTGGATTGTAACCTGATTATCCTTTTGCTTTCTGTCAAAAATCTGCTTATGAGTGAGTACATACCATCCATCTCTATCTTTCTGGTTTTGTTTTGCCTGACTCAGGATGATACTCTCCAGATCCATCTATTTGCTTGCAAATTTCAGAATGTCTTTTTTTCTGCTGATTAGTACTCCATAGTATAAATAAATGTACCACAATTTTCAGTTCATTCTTCAGTTGAGGGACATCTAGGTTGTTTCCAGGTTCTGCCTATTACAAATAATATTGCTATGAACATAGTTTAGCTAATAATGCTCTTATGGTAAGAATGTGCATTCTTTGGGCATATGCTCAATATTGGTATTGCTGGATCATTGGGTATATTGATTCCCAGTTTTCTGAGGAAGTACCATACCGATTTCCAAAGTGGCTGTACAGGTTTATATTCCCACAAGCAATGAAGGAATTTTCCCCTTGCTCCACATTCCCTCCAGCATAGGTTTTCATCTGTATTTTTGATCTTAGCCATTCTGACAGGTGTAAGATGGTACTTCAGAGTTGTTTTTATTGCATTTCTCTGATGGCTAAGGATGTTGAGCAATTCTTTAAACATCTTTCCGCCATTTAAAATTCTTCTGTTGAGAATTCCCTATTTATCTCTACCCCATTTCAAAATTGGACTATTTGGTTTTTTGACACCCATAGATCCCTCTGTGAAGGGCAAATAGAGAATATCTCCTGAGTAAATTCGGATCATATAGTGATTGGGGAGCAAAGGAGGTGAGAAGAGAACATGAGAGAATAGGATGGTTGAGTGGGTAGAGGGAGCAACAGAGAGGGAGAGCATAAAAACAGGTACCTTGACAAAGGGAGCCATTGTGGGGTTAAAGAGAAATCTGGTGCTAGGGAAACTCCCAAGAACCTGCATGGGCTAGGACTCCAAGCAAAGGTAGAGAGAGTCCCTAAACTGGCCTCCCCTATAATCGAAGGAATGACCACCCTAATTGCACCACAGACCCTTCTTCCAGCAACTGATGGAAGCAGATGCAGAGATCCACAGCTAAACACCAGATTGAACTTCCAGTCAAACTGAAGGGAGGAAGGAGGAGACTCACAGAGAAGGCTGACCCAAACTGTTGGGAGCTCACCGACTCTGATTTCCATGGTCGGGGTTTATATTTTTGCCATTATTATGTAGACAAATGTTCCTTTTCTCCAACATCCTGGACTGGACAGTACTTGCTGTTTCTATTCTTGCAAATTTCGTATGGTAAGTAATACTTAAATTATTTGAGAATTCAGTATGTACATACAGTGAGTTTTGATCAAGCCCATGGTGGTGGTTTGGATAAAAATGGCCCCCATAGGCCCATAGGGGATGACACTATGAGGAGGTATAGCCTTTCTGGAGTAGGTGTGGCCTTCTTGGAGGAAGTGTATCACTGGGGGCAGACTCTGAGGTCTCAGATGCTCAAGCAAGGCCCATGATGTTATTCTTTTCCTGCTGCATGCAGATTCAGATGTCGAACTCTCAGCTCAGTGTCTACCTGCACATCATCATGTTTTCTGCCATGATGATGATGGACTAAACCTCTGAAATGGTAAGCCAGACCCAATTAAATGTTTTCCTTTATAAGAGTTGCTGTGGTCATGGTGTGTGTCTTCACAGCAACAGAAACACTAAGACACCTACTCTCATTTCCTCTGCTCTAATTCCTCTCTCATTTCCCACTATTCCCTTCTAACTTCATGCTTTGTTTTGTTTCTAACCCATTAAACCCATTCAACAGTCACAGCACGGTCATGGATATGTAGAGCCATCTACTGGAGCACAGATTGCCTCTTAGGGTATACATCCTTGAAGAAAACTGATTCTCCCTTTCCCAGAAGCCATTGATTGTCAGTAGCTCCTCAGAAAGCAGTGGGACTCGATGCCCTGCCCCTCCTTCTCTGATTCATGTTGGGATTTTCTCTGGCTTGATGATGCACAGGTTTATGCATTCAGTCACAATTGCTATGAGTTCAAATATGCAGCAGCCCTGATGTGTCCTTAAAATGCTACTTCACTACATCCAACCTTTCTGGCTCTTCCAATCTTCTTTCATCCCTCTTCCTGGATGAACCCTGATTGGTAGGAGGAAGGGAGACAGCCATTCTGATTGAGTTAAGATGGAAGTAATGCAGTATTGAGTTGTTTATGTACTTAAAAGTAATTGAATCTTCTGCTTTGGAAGAAAAATGATTCTATCAGGATATTTGCCTAAACACTCTGTCTTCCAGGTACAGCAATGTGTGTTTTATGGGCATATGCATATTAATTCTAAAGCCTATACTGTTAATTTTATCATACTGTTCCTGTGAAGAAATTAAAACAGAGTATATTAGCTAGGCCTGGGTACCTCAGACCTGTGATTTCAGAACTTGGGAAGTTGAGGTAGGAGAATTAGAAGTTCAAGATTAGCCACATTTATATAATAAATTTGAGGTTAATCTGAGTTTCAGGAGACTACTTTCAAAAGAAAAATAAGAAGTTAGGTAAGGAGGGAGGAAGGAAGAGAGATAAAGGAAGGAAGAAAGGAAGGAAGGAAAGAAGGAAACATGAGGACAGGCTAGCTGTATGACTCAATGGGTAAGTAAAGGCACCTGCTGGAGCAATGCCAGATTGAGCAGACCAGGAATTTCTTCTTCCCCAGGACCTACAAGATATAGGAGAGGATGGAATCCTACAAGTTGTCCCATGACTTCTACACGTACATTGTGGTACAGCCATGCCTACACATCACACACACACACACACACACACACACACACACACACACACACACACACACACACACACACACACATTTTATGATATATTGTATATTTAATAAAAAATTGCCTGGAATATTAAATGTAATATATAATATTTTAAAATACTTTAATATTTAGATCTTTTTAATTTATGTGACAATTAGACATGTCTGCTCTTGGCAGCACCAATCTACTTCAGAAAAGATAGGAATCGAAGAACCTTCCTATGGAGTTTGCTTTCTTTGTGATAAAGGGTAGCCACTGGGCAAGAAAGTAGACAAGCAGGACACACAGGAAAGAATTGCCAAACCTTGCCAATACAAGGTAGAAAGGTCTTTAAGAATATCCTGCTTCACAAAGAAGACTGTCAGATATGCTAGCCTTGTATGCCAAGATGGATGCCTCAATGTTGCAGGGAAAACTGGGTGATTGTACAAGCAGTCAGCTGTTCCTGTCATTTCTCACATTTTTGAAAGTCGTTTGCTTGTACTTTCTGTTTACTCAGCTAATATTTCCTTCTCAAGTCTCTGAGGGAGTTGGAGACTAGACAGAGTTTACAGATTCAGAAAAGAAACTCACTAAGAGGTTTAAAATGTATGTTTGAGAAACTTATAAAAAGATACTTTTGATTGGTAACACAAGTTATATAGAAAGTGAATTAGGTACAATCTTTTGGACTTACCATGATACAGTAAAAAATGAAGTATTTTTTTGAATTTGCCAGTTGTTAACGGACTGGACATTACTAATGTAATTATTGCTTGTATGTTTTGTATATAGTTATTGTACTTACTATATATAGTTTTTCTTATATTAGTAATAACCTTTTTATTTTTGACACAAAAGGGAATATGTGGTGATATAGTGTATATTTAATAAAAATATACTGAAATATTAGAAGACGGAGCTACCCACAGAGCCAAGCCATGAAGGTCAGAGACTGGTGACCAGTGTCTTTAATCCAAGAACTGGGGAGGATCTGAGTTCAAGTCCAAACAGAGCCAAAGGATGGCAGTAATCTTTAATCCCAGCACTAGGAAAGTTGAACCAAGAATTGCAATGGGCAGAGAAAGAGGAGCAGGAATGCTCTTCCCTTTACCTGTGCTCCTTTTCTATGGAGAGGCATTCCGTCTGAGGATTCATGAAGACAAGATCTACCTTTTGGGGCCTGAGGAGTTGGCTAGGTGAGAATTGACTGGGTTTGTTTCTGTTTCTCTGACATTTCAGCTTTCCCCCCAATATCTGGCTCCAGGTTTTTAGTGTAATATCAAATAGAATTTGTGCAACACACACAAGCACATGCACGCGTGCGTACACACACACACACACACACACACACACACACACACACACACACACACACACACACACCAAGCTTGGGGGCTTCACACAAGCTAAGCAAGTGTTCTACTGATGTGGGATATCTTCAATACACTGTGAATGTGTTGCTTCCATTGGTTGATAAAGAAGCTGTTTTAGTCTATGGTAAGACAGCTTACAGACATGTGAGAAATCCAAGCAGAGAGAGAGGGGAAGAAGAAAAGCAGAATCAGGGCACTCTGTGAGCCACCCAGAAATGCAAGACATGAAAAACAGGTAAAGCCACCGGCCACGTGCCAATGCATAGATTATAGAAATGAATTGAGTTAAGATGTAGGAGCTTGCTTGTAACAGCCTGAGCCATAGACAAAAAGTTTGCAATTAATATAAGCTTCTGTGTGTTTATTTGGGACCAAACAGCTGAAGGGCACAGGAAAAATTCAGGCTGTACTCTGCCACTGAGTTGGATCCCAACTCCATGAACAGAATTTTTATTTTTGCTCTATCTTCCAAAAATGAATCTCTTTCCACGGAATCTGTAGCTGTCTTTTTAGAAGAGTATGGACATATGAAGTGCTCTAGGTGTTGGCCCACTGTAATAACCAGCTTCCTGTGCTTTGAATATTCATTTCACCTCTCCACATTGTCCATGCTGCATACTTCATAGTCTATATTGTGGGATAGCCACACTCCAGAGCCTTCTTGCAGTACATTCGTAAATGTCTGGGTTTCATGGTGACCTATTCTTTGCAGTTTAAAATATTTCTTTTCTCGCAACTTAAACCTGTGCATTAAGTAAGTGCTTTGCCATGAGCATCCTTTTTAATAGAAAAGAAGGTACTTAGCTCCCAAGGCACTGAGTAGGACCAACTGGACAGGCAAAGGCCCTGAAACACCATTAATGCAGCCAATAAAAACATTTTGCATAATCTAGTCCTAAGGAATGCAACTAAAAATTAGACATGACTAGTAATATATATTTAGGGATTAAGAAACTATGGAATGTATGAAATTAAAATATTATTCGCACTTTTTGAACTAAGACAATATCTATATTTGCAGACGAAGATTTAGGTTTAAAGGTTGGTGTGTATCTAAACATATCTTTCACCCTCTAAGTTCTAAGTGGTGTCCAGCAGCATTTGTGTATTTATTATATGTGTGTTATATTAGAAACATTGAAAGGCATAATTTGAATAAGCAATGATGTCTGTGTTTTGTGCTATGATCGAAAAATTCTCCATAGGATGAATTCTACTAATATATCTTAATGAAAGAAACTTTAAAATAATTAAAAAGTACTTGATTGTTTTCTTTTTAAAGGTTTTGTTTTAATTTTTAATTATGTATTAAGCGTGTCTGTGTATTTGTATGCGTGAATGGCCCTTGGAAGCCAGAAGAGGGTGTTGGATCCTCTGGATAAAGCTGTAAGCACAGGTGTTTATGGGCTGCCCAGTATGGGTTCTGGGAGCCCACCATCTGGCCTCTGCAAGAGAAGCCTGAAGTCACAAGTGCTGAGCTGTCTCTCTAGCCCAGTGATATGTTTTCTAAGAGCATCAATGAAATAACAAACACAGACATTTGCATTGCTCTGGCTTTCATGAGAGCAATAGTTATGTCATGCCAAACATGTTATTTTTGTTTACAATTGTCAATTAAATATGATGGGACTGCTATTAACACTATACATTTAGAACATTTCATTTTCCTTCTTGGCTAACTTGAGAAATGAATGCTGTTTGACAAGAGGGCCTTGACTAACTTAACCAAGGAAGAACACATGGCATTTTACTCTTCTGAAATGATTCTCATTTTTAACATCTGTCACTACTAGAAACATTATATTTTGGGTACAGACCCAAGAGCAGAGAGTTTATTTATCATACTGTTGTGTTCCTGTGTTTATGTTAGCTTCAAAAGCCAAGAACGACCTTGATAAACACTACCAGGTTGAGGGATTTGTATTTGTTAGGTATTGTGTTAATTTACCATGTGTTCTCTAACATGATTTTTAGGTTGTTTTGTAATGAGATAATAATAGTCCATGGTGCTTTGAACAACTGTGTAGAGCAGCCCGATTTCTGTGATCTATACTGGGTAGAGTTAATTTGTCTCCAGTAGAAACATTATGAAATATTCTCATTGCACAGATAAGGAAATAGTTACACAGATGGGAAAAATATGCCTGAAGTTATTTATCTAGAGAGTGGATGAACCTGGATTTTAACTCAGCAAGTGAGGCTCAAATTGCCATGACGTCAGCCATTGCGTGGCTGGCCATTTAGTGTGTTTATCTTACGTTAGGGAGCTAAGGTTGAGAGTCTCAGGTGGAAACTGTACTTTTTCCTTTTCCTCCTGTGTGTTTTTATTCGCTCTTTGTTCGTTTATCACTGGCTTCATCGTCAGGGATGGCTATAGTAGAAATGAATATAAAAAATGCAGATATGTATGTCAAAATAACCATATTTAGAGCTATTGGGTTAGAAATGGCTAATGTCAAGAAGACACTAAGTATTAGCTATTTTAAAAGTTGTTACCCTAACACTGAGAAAGTGAAGTGGGACAGGTGTGAGTCTGTGATCTCTGGGAACACTGGCTGTCTTTGCAGTTTAAAACTCTCAGGTGGTCTGCTTTATAATGAACAGCTAGCTACCTTTGGTACTGAGGTATCGATACCTCCTTATTAGAATGCTATAAATAATAAATAGAATAGAAAAACTCTACTAGAGGCAGGAGAATAAAGGGCTCTTCACTTCCTTAATTAAAAAACTTTTAAAACCATTTAATTTGCATGTGTCTCTCTGTGTGTGTCTCTGTGTGTGTCTCTGTGTGTGTATCTATGTGTGTGTGTGTTTCTATGTGTGTGTGTCTATGTGTGTGTGTGTGTGTGCTTGCACATGTGCATGCTTGTGAAGGTCAGAGAATAACTTGCATAATTCAGTTTTTCCTTCTATCACATGGGTTCTTGAGATTGAATTTAGATCATCAGGCATAGTGACAATCACCTTTACATACTAAGCCATCTGGCCAGCCCCAGAAAGCACAAATACTCAAAGGCAGAGAAACAAGGTGTTAAGACACCTTAGAGTAAAGTAGCAGAAATCTTTGAGACAGAGAAAATAGAAAATAATTAAGTAAAAATCAAAATGCTTCAAACATCTGGAACAATCTAAATGATCACATAGGAGTCCTGGGGGTAGAGGCAGCCTTAGAATCAGCTCAGGCAATGAGAACTGGAGCATGGAAATTAGTCTCATAGCTCATGAAACACTTTAGGAAATTGCATCTCTCACTCTCTTTGCCTACGTGCTCAGTCAGGGTGACTGCCATTCCCTGCTTTTGGTTTTGACTGGCCCTTCTATTTCTTTCTCTGCACAGTGTGACAAGTCCCCAAACCGTGAACTGGGAGACACATTAAAGTCAGGGTGAGGCACCCCTGGAGCCCCTGAGATGAATAAGGGAAGAGGAAAAAATATACAAAGATCTAGACAGAATATTTTTCTTTTGACACTGGGTCACTTTGTAGTCACTGAGGGTCTGGAACTCAGAGCCATCCATCTGCTCTGTTTTAGAACTGCTGGGGTCAAAGGTGTGCACCGCCATACCCAGCTTTTTAAAGGGTTTACTTACTTATTTAATATGTGCACCTTAGTGTATATATGTGCACCATAACAAAATGTGACCTCTTTATTCCAGCCTAGCCCAGAGGTTCAGGACCTGCTGCCACTTACCCCAAATAATGACTCAGCCACTTATATTAATTACATGCTGTTTGGCCTATGTCTCAAACTTATTGCTAGCTAGCTCTTACAACTTAACCCATTTCTATTCCTCTGTCTTGCCATGTGGCTCATGGCTTACCGGTTTCTTTATATCATACCTCTTGGGCAGCTAAATCCTGTCTCTCTCTAACTCCACCCTCTTACCTCTTTATGCTCAGATTTCCTGCATACTTCTAAGATGCCTTGACATAGGTCAAAACAGTTCTTTTATTATCTAATGATATTTCACAGCATACAGAAAGACATCCCATATCAACAAAAGGTGTTGGGTCTCCTGGAAATAGAGTTACAACTGGTTGTAAGACTCCAGATCTGATCACTGAGAATCAAATCCAGGTCCTCTGCAAAAGAAGCAAGTGTCCTTAACCACTGAGTCATCTCTCTTGCCCCATCAGGAAATACCTTGAGCTTTCTTTAAGGATCTTGGTCTACAGACTACTCTAAGAGTCAAATCCAGTTTTCCCATGGCTGTGGCAGAATAGCTTGATTTTATATATATAAATTGACATGAAAATTGATGACTTTGGCAAGTTTTGAAAAATCAGAAAGCCCTACAAAGAGTATGAAGGTGCTTTCTAGGAACAGGTGGTGAGACTGCATTTGGCCAAACCCATTGGTTAGGAACCAGCAGCAGTATTTACTATGGCATCCATCAGAATTGCCACCATAGGCAGATTTCTGGGCCTCACCCGGAGCTCTGAATATCATGTCTATATTGGAGTCAACAAGGGCCCCTGGATACTGTCACACTGATCACACAGAACAACTGATAGATTAGTCCCCTCTTGCTTTAAGCTTTCTGATGAAAAACAGTCTGTACCAGGATTTTTTTTTTTTTTATGGCCATCAACCAGATCCCAAATCATGTCATGGAGAACTTATTATTAGTTTTGAAAACTTGGCCTTGCTTAGGGACATTTCTTCCTAGCTCTTTTAACTTAAATTAGCCCGCTTCTCTTTATCTACCTTTTGCCTTGGGTCTTTTTACTTTCCGTTCCTTCTGTATAACTTCTTTTCACTGCTTCTCCTATCTGCTAGCTGGCATCTGCCTGCCTTCTGGCCCTCAAGTGTTTCCCTTGTTCTCTCCTTCTCCTCCTGAGCCTAGATTTCTCCTCCTATTTATTCTTTCTCCCTGCTGTGATGTGGGAATGTCTTTCTTTGTGCTGTGAACATCAATCTTTAAATAAAGGAGCTGTTTTGGCCCTTGGCGAATACCATATCGAGAGACACCATAGGTAGGAAAAGCAGGGTGGAGTCACACAGATCAAGCCAGACACCCAAAGAAGAAGCATGTAAGAAACAGGTGAGCCACAGGCCATGTGGCAGACAGATTAATGAAAATAGGTTGAGTTAAGATGAAGGAGCTAGCTAGCAATGTGCCTGAGCCATAGTCCAAACAGCATGAAGCTAATATAAATATTTGAGTCATTTTGGGGGGGTCTAAGCAGTGGTGGGTGGCTAAGAGGTCTGGAACAGCAGGTCTGTGGGTCTGGACCTCTTGTTTGATGTATCTGGAAACCTCATTGTAACACTGCCATCCCTGCCCATCCTTTCTCTGCCTAACAGCCATCAGGTTCAGCTCTTTATTAGACCAATCAGGTGCCTTAGGCAGGCAAGGTGAAATAGATGAAAAACATCTTTACCTAGCTAAACAAATGAAGTAAAAAAAAAAAAAAGTAACACATCTTTACACAGTTAAAGCAGTATTCTGCAGCATAAACAAATGTAATTTACCAAATTAAAATACATCTTTTGTTAAAGTCCAAATATATCTGTGTCTTCTAAAGATTCCTATATAGGAATAATAAGGGTCAAGACCATATCATTAAGAGGAGGGTGGGACCTCTGAGAAATGACTGGACCACAAAAGAAGCTGACAGACTGGTAGTGTGTATCTGTGACAGAGAACTTCCTTAGCAATCCTACATCCTTGAGTTTGACCTCTAGCAGTGCAAAATAAGCGAAGGAAGAAAGAGATGGAGAGAAGAAGGAAGGGTGGGAGAGAAGGAGGAAGTGTGGGAGAGAACAAGGGAAGGGAAGAAGGAGGGAGGGAGGAGGGAGAGGGGGAGGGAGGGAGAGAGGAATGAACACTCATGGGGTTCTGCCTCATTCCTTTGTTGTTTTGTTTTTCGGTTACTTTGGTATTTTTTTGTTTTTTGTTTGTTTGTTTGTTTGTTTGTTTGTTTGTTTTTTTGAGACAGGATCTTCTATTACTCAACCTTAAGTGAACTTGAGTTCACTATTTTTCTGGGGCTGGCCTTGAATGTCCTATGCCCCAGCCAGCCTCCACATCTGAAGTGTAGGAATTAAAGGTAAGCATCACCACATCCGCTGAAACATGATACATTTATTTTTTAAGTTCTGAGGATTGAACTCTGGGCCTTGAGCACTGCACACAATAGGCAGACACTGCCCATGGCTATATCCTCACTCCTTGTTCACTCCATAATTTGAGGATGGTGCTCAGTATACACCATCCATGAACAAGAGGCCCTCATCAGACACTCAGTCTGTATTCCTTCTCTTCATTGGATCTGAAGATCAAATAAGAAAAATTATAGCTCTAGAGCTGTAAGAAAAAGGTGTTTATTATTTAATAAGATATTACCCTCATGCCACGAATGGTATTTCAGTTAGCAGTCCAAACAATCCAAGACATCTTAGCTAGTTTTTATTCATAGGGGACTGTCTGGCCATTCTCTGATTATAGATGTGCCTGGATTTCACAGCCTTGCTGTTTTTTCCTTACTGATACTGTGCATTGAGTGACAAGCTAAATTTGTATGTGCCTCAGCTTCCCTATATATGAAAATGAAGACAGATCAATGATGGCATGAACTATTGAATTTCTCCTCATTTTACTATATCTATCAGAAAGAGTCAAAAGGGTCAATTTGCCAGTAGACACATGAATGAACAGGGTTTGAAATACTTGGACCCATAATGAATAAATATAACATACTGCAGCATTGGGAGGCTGTCTCTTCAACATTTCCAAGGAGACTAACCATTTATGGGACATACTAGTAGGGTGTTATTGGACCATTATTCTCTTTAAAGAACCTTAAATCACAAAAAAACAAGTGAGAATCCTAAGGGTCAAAGCAGTATTTTTCTCACTTTCCTGCCTTTCTGTTTGGAAAGACAGATTCTAAACTTTATGCGCAAAATGTTTGAGTTTAATACTTTAGCCATTAAAAGAGCTGAAAGATGACACTCACCATGGCTGTCTTCTTCCTGGACTTAAACAGTACTAGAACAGAGCACAGATAAGTGTTAGAATCAGCTTGTGAATGGTTAACTCACAGAGAAACTCTGAGGAAGCTAGGAACGTTCTGTTTGCTCATTGCTAAATGCTGATTGCCATTGGGAAGTGTGCTTAGTAAGAGCATTCAGACAAACAGCCTAAATGAATACCAGTGGAGCAACAGAAGATTTGACATGCCAGCACTATTCCCTTAAGATCGAAGGATTACTGGCTGATGTTCTCAAGGCTCCTAGTCAAATGTATGGGACTCATCACAGTAACCAGGAAAGTGGTGGTACTGATAAAGGTCTTTTTGTACAATGTCAATTACAAATATATATATATGAAGTAACTTAAATTTTCTCTACAAACATCAGCTTTATGCTCAACAACGTGGGAAATTTTATGGAAGGGTGATCAGAAGGATGTTAGTTTTTAAGACAAGGTCTTCTTGTGTAATCCCAGAGTTGTTATGCAGCCCAGGTTAGTTTTGAACTCATGAACCTCCTTCATGATATACACCACCATGCCTGACTTAGGAAGGATTTTTAAAGACCCCTTCCAGTGATAAAATCAATTTTAAACCACAAGGATTGCAAACATGTGATACTAATCATAAACTGACACCCTTAACACTAGTTAACTCTCCTGAATAAATAATTCCTTTTCCTGTTTGTATTCTAACATAGAGAAACCATAAAATGAAAGCAAGAAATCTTTCAATCACCTGTCATGGGAGAGTCCCCTGGGTTCCATGTAACATTAAAGTGAGGCCCAGGTAGACCAGTTGGCTTCCTGAAGCTTACATGCCACTGCCCTTCAGAAGGCTTTGAAGTATATGTAGTGGGTTGCAACCAGGATTTTAAAATAAAATTAAACCAACTGTAAGGTAAAATAAAATTTGTGACCTAAGATTTTCAAGGCTAAAAGCCCAAATTCTGGTACCTCTGACCAACTAGGCTTCATCAATGTCCCATTAAAGAGCTGAGAAAAATCAGAGAGATTTATTCAATGAAGCCACATTGGGAAAGAGACACAAATAAAGGTTCTCAGTGACCCCAAGTCTGCCTTGATGTAGTAACATGAGGTTTGGGTTGGGGCAAGATGGGCAAGAGGCATGCATAATTAAGCAGTCCTGGCCTAGATGTGGTTAGCTTCCTTGCTCATGCTGTCAGCTCTGTTCCTGCAAGGTGGTCCACATTCTTAATACTTGGAGGGCAAAGTGGTTCTTGGGAGAAGATCAGTTCTGCTCCAGGGTGTGGTCTCACTCTTGTAGATAATTGCCTGCATAGGAATGTGAATATTTTATTTCCAGGGTTTTGCTGAAATCCAAAGCAAATGCAAATTGAGACAATGACTTCTGAAAGAGATCAACTAGATACACATGCCTTGAAGAATTGACAGACCAACAGACTGTGGCCAACAGATGACCCCAAAGTCATGGGGGCAGACGGAAAATTAGAGCAGAAACACCAGGCTTCCATATGCATTAAGCTGTCTTGTGAACCCAGGTGAGGAAACACGGCTTTCTAGCAAAATCAACCCTAACTTCTTGTTTCAATTTCAGGTTAAACTGCTACAGTGCAGGAGTGTCACAGTGCAAGTATGTTCAGTGCCAAATATTCTTTTCAACTGTGTGTGGGAAAGAGTTCATGGTTAGGGGAGGCACCAATGAGGATGGTGTGTTTTTGAGGATCTTCATTAGGACAGTTTTCAAGCAACTTTTATTCATGAGGAAACAATCATTATAACAATAATAAACAATTATCTGGATTACCAATAAAACAAGGATAATGCCTAATCATGACTGTCCTGTGGAGTCACATGATGCCGATTGTTACCCCAGAAGATATTATTTTAAATGACATATCCTGAATGTTGAAATACCCCAGAGACAAAAAACCCTGAAGTTGAAAATACCTCAAATCATAGTTCTGAAAAATTAAAATCCTGAAATCTGAAGTTCTCCAATAAGAAACTAGATAGTAAATGTGAGGGAAGAAATTGACTGTGCAATACATCAAGAATAAAAACATCAGTTTAAAAATACATCATTTGGGGCTGGAGAGATGGCTTAGTGGTTAAGTGTATTGGTTGCGCTTGTAAAGAACCCAAGTTTTATTTCTAGCACCCATATAAAGCTCACAGTCACTTGTAGCTGCTGTTCCATGGGATTCCATCACCTTCTCTGGCCTTCTTGGGTACTACGCACATAGTGCACAAACAGACATTCAGGAAAACACTTACACACATGAAATAGTAAAGTGAAAATTTAAAAATTTAATGCATTATTTGTGTAACTTAGATTCTTTCTAGTCAATGAATCTAAAGGAGTTACTAATTAGCTGGAAAAAATGATGAAGGAAGACAGGTTGTAGAATTTCTAATTGAACACTCAAGTTATTTCTGCCAAAGTTGTGATCTGTGTAGGGACATATATAGAATATATTTCTATGTTCAAAGCTACATAGAACATCACACAGAAGATAGAAATTTTGATAAGGAATGCTCATATGAGTATCTATTAAATAATACAATTTCAAAGAGCTGAGCCACATAGAAAATAAATGTGAATGCATTGTTCAAGAGGCGTCTTTCCTTGAAAGCTCAAGTTATTCCTCACAATGCAAGACTTAACCTAAGCCAAGGACTGTGAGAACTGATGACCTCTGTAATTACATTTTATACATATGCTGAATGTTTATTGTAGGTCTTCAATTCTTTTTTTATATTCTATTACCTTTTTCCCTACTCTTACCTTTTTTAAAAAAGATATTTTTATTTTGTGTGTATGGGTGTGTGTCTGGATGTATGTGTATGCACCACATGTGTACAATGACTATTAAAGCCAGTAGAGGGTGTTGGATCTAGAGTTAGGTGGTTATGAACCAGCTGATGTTGGTGCCAGAAACAAAGCCCTAGTTATACATTTAAGTAGAAAATGCTATTAACCATTGGGCCATGTCTCCAGCCCATTTACCCACTATTTTAAATAGTCAGTATTAATTATTTAATTGTTATATTTTTCAGGTTTTATATTTTATCTTTCACCTCATTTCCAACAGAGAGGCATGATCTGTGAAAAACACTTTTAGAGAATTATAGTTCATTTTATTCATTGTTTTTGAAATTGATTCCATAAAAGTCCATATATCAGCCTTGAATTTGTATATAATCATTGTGTATATATATGTAAAACCATGAAAATGTCTACAACAAATGAAAGCATTTGGGGGGAATCCCGGGCCTTGTATAAGTGTATTAAAAGACTTGGCTTGTTGGTCACAGAGTATTTCAGATATTTGAAGTCATTTCCCGTAGGCTTTCTTGTCTACCTAGCCTTCTGATTTGCCCCAGACTCCCACCATCTCTAAGCCCACTAGGTCCGGAGTCCTGGCTACAAAGCCTTTGTGTGGTAGGCTGACTGGCAAGGGATCTTCTCTTCATCTCAAGATCAATGACAGTTGGCAGCTTTCCAGGCCTCCCAGTGACAGGATCAAAGCAGGACGGCAAATATGAGAGAATTCACCTCTGGACTCTGAACCACCTCACTGAAAAAGTATATTTCTTCCTGTTTTTTTCTGGGCATTATGAATTTATCTGTGTCTCTTGTGAAAAGCCTATAGATAGAAATTTTAAAATATACTTTAATAATCTTCATAAAAGGTACATTTATATATTTATATACATTCGGATATTTCAAGCATACCTTGGTTTATCATTTTGAGACATAATCTTTCTATGTGACCCAGGCTGGTTTGGAACTTGCTATGTTGATTGGTGTGGTCTCAAACTTCTGGTGTTCCTCCAGTCTCC
Organism: Phyllotis vaccarum; assembly: GCA_033318265.1. NCBI lineage: Eukaryota > Metazoa > Chordata > Mammalia > Rodentia > Cricetidae > Phyllotis > Phyllotis vaccarum. The sequence continues at coordinate 76,112,939 of JARWLC010000011.1, forward strand.
ACCCACTGAATGGTAGGGTTAGTACAGCACCACCCCTAAATCCCACTGTATAGTTTCTGCTTAGTTCTTAAGCCTTGGTTTTATTTGGGCCACTACTGTTGACTTAAATGCATGTCTGTCCAAATAGAAAATTATTGAAATTGGTGATATGGGGATGGCTTAGCAGGTCAAGGAATTGCCTAAGGACCACACTTATGTCCCTACACCCACATGGTAGAAGGAGAGAAATACCTTTCAGAAGTTGTCCTTTGATGTCCACATGAGTACTATGGTATGTGTAAACCTCGCAGCCCCCCACCCCTCCACGTACATCATATACATACAAATAAATATTTTAAAATTTACCTAGGTCAGGAGAATAATGAGTTGTTGTTAAATGACCTGCAAAGAGGGAAGCAGTTAGAGTGAATATGAATCCTTTCCTTTCTCTTTTCTCTGCCTTGTCAGTCTGTCTCTCTCCTTCCTTTCCTTGCTATTGAGTTGGGGAATAAAATGAAAAACTATGCATACGGAGCAGGGGCTCCACCTCTGAGCCTTATAAGGTTCCAGTCGTTTCCTTCTTCTTAAATATTGACCACAGGAAACTGACCTGGAAACATGAAAACAGAATAACCAACACAAGCTGTCTTCCTCTAGAATACAAACCAACCGTGTGATCTCACTCGGCTATTGCCCTCTGTACCCATCAGCTCTTGGTTTTAGAGGGTGCTGCATTGTGGGTGATTTTCCAGATCCCATGAATCTGAGGCCACATATATATTAAAGCTGTGGAAAAAGAATTCACTATAGAATCCAGGAATGGGACAGATGCATGTAATTATAGCACTTGGGGGGTTGAGACGCTCACATCAGTGCAGGACTCCTGAGAGCCAGATGCAGGTACTGCCAGATCCCCTAGAAACAGATTTATGAGTATTTGTGAGCACATGATGTGGGCATCTAACTTTGGTCCTCTGTAAGAGTAGCATGAACTTTTAACCACTGAGCCATCTCTCTAACCCCAGAACTTCTTTTCTCCCCCCTCTCTTTCTCTCTCCCATTCCAAGAATCAAAAAGAAACTCCCCACAATAAATTGTTGAATGACTGGCTTTTAATGTATTTTATTTCTAAAGATGCTAAATTTGTGCATGACAATGATTTGCCTGTATCTTTGAGCCCCATTCTGTAGGAATACCTTGAACACAAATTACTTTTTAGAGGAAAATACATTTTAACTTACTTTACAAAGGTCATGGAGTTTGTTCAGGAGCTGAGTAGTGTTGAGACTCTTTGAACTATGCTAAAGTTTGTAATTATATTTCTTTTATTTGCAAAGATGTTCTCACTTCAATGGTAAACTAATTATCTCTGATAAAAATGCATTCAGAAACGTGACTACTCAGCATGCTGTAATTTTTCAGTTCAACAAAATAACAGAAGTATAGACTTTTAAACTCTCCAATGTGGTGTTTTTAAAAGTGTGCTTTGGCAGCGTCTCTTTCTCTCTATGGAATAATTACTTCACAGAAATACATTTTTAAAAGATATATCTTTAAAGTTTGAACTTCAGTTTTACATTAAATTCATTAGGGTTTAACAGGCTCTTTTGGCTTAATTTAAATTTTAAAAAAATATAATTTAATAAGTAAAACAATAAACTTAGTACTTTGCCTGTTGATGTGGGAATGACTTTCTGTATGCTGTGAATCTCAATCTTTAAATAAAGGAGCTATTTTGGGCCATGACAGGCATCATAGAAGAAGCAGGAGGAGAAATCAAAGCATAGGTAGGAAAGGAAGGACAGAGTCAGAGGCAGACAGAGCTCAAGCCCAAAGGAGCAACATATAAGGAACACAAGTGAGCCATGGGCCACATGTCAGACAGATTAATAGAAACGGGTTGATTTAAGATGTAAGACCTAGCTAGCAATGTGCCTGGGCCATAGGCCAAACAGTATGACCAAACAGCATGAAGTTAATATAAGCGTCTGAGTCATTTCTGGGGACCTGAGTGGCGGGTGGCTAAGAGGTCTGGCTCGGCAGGTTCTGGGTCCCTGGCCACCCTGGACCAAGAAACCCCACTACCACAGTTGGGCCCAATGTGGGGCGATTATCCACTTAATGCCTGATAAAGTTTAAAAAAGGTTTTAGCAGAAACTGAACAAAGGCAGCTTCCAAATTGTGTATATGAAGCGGGTCATTGTACAAAGAAAGCATGGTGTCCAGGTCACATTCAAAATGGCACCGGTGGACTGGTGGCAGGCAGTGTAAGCTGCAATCAGGCTCGTTCCTGAAATCTCACTGAAGACTCAGTAGCATGTAATTGATTTTAGATTTCTGTTTCTTTTGAACAAAAAGAAAACAAAGACGGTTTCTTAGTAGCAGCATTTTCTTGGGTGTGCTATGTTTGCTGGACACGGACAGATACGCTGTCCCTTTAAGAGAACTTACTGATTCAGCTTCCTCAGCAAAAACAATGCAGCTCTTTAAGAGAGTGTATTTTAAAAGCTCTTATGGTTAGAAGATGATTAAGGATTCACAATAAAACAGATTCAGATGAAAAGAAAAACCTGTAAACAGGTTACAATGTGTGTAAAAGGTACATAGGCTTCAGAGAGAAAAGAGAGAAGGTAGAGAAAGTCTTTAAAAAGAGAAATAGAGTAATAAAAATATAATAAGCCATGTAAAGATGGAAAATAAACACAAAATCTGGATTTTGGTTGTTATTGTATTTTTTTTTAAATTTTTTAACTGTTAATGAGCAAACTGCAGAAAGACAATGGATTGTAAATGCAAAGGCTACTAAGTTAAACAAGAATATATATTTTAAAGGTATTTTGATTTTGAAATTTGTGTCTAAGGATTTATTGCTTTGGAAGAGTTCTGTTTTTGTTTCCACAGATGAGAACCTGTGGATTGCTTCCAGGCAAATATGGTTTCATCAACCAAGACCCCTTGAAGAAAACCTCTGATGAGAAGAGATGGCTAGATCAGCTTCAAGACTACAGATTATGATCCACTCTCAACAATCCGTGAGATTTCCAATGCCCCTTAATCAGCAGGAAGTAGTAATAGAAAACTACGCCCAAACTCCCCAAATATTGTTTCTAGATGTTTGTTTTCATTATAAATGGTTGATGGTCTAAGAAGAAAAAGGGGATATGGTATATAAATGATTTTTTAAAAAATTAGATTATTGAATTTACTTAGATCAGAAAATCAGCTGTTAATCTCAAAATGTTTTACATTGGTATAGATTTTGGTTTATTGATACAAATTTAAGGTCGATTCTGTTATGCTGTTTGTATTTTTCTACTCTTGTTTAAGATATGATGTTTATGTAACTGATTTAAAATTATAATGTATAAGTAAGAAATGCATGTTAGTTAAATTTTTAAGTATACAAAGATATAATTCAATTAGATAGGTAATCTTCAAATACTTCTAAGACCTACAGAATATGGCATTTAAAATATTTTAGGAAGTTAATACTTTTCTGGACAGTGAGACAGGTCTGCTCCTGCCAGCACTAATTTACTTCAAGAGAAAAATGGGCATTGAAGAAACTCCATATGGAATCTACTCTATTTGTGTCAATGATTAGCCACTGGACAAGAACCTGTTCTTATATTGACTGCTTGACAGTATGCTGTTTAAACTGGACATGCAGGCTCCATAGGAAGATGACCTCTGAACTTTAGCAGAACAAGCTGAGATGGTCATTCAGGTTCCTGCTTTGCAGAGAAAACTGTCAGACATTCTTCAGGACTCGAGGAGAAGCAACTGATGAACTGTACCAGAATGGGCAGAGCAGATTTCCTGCTTCACTGAAATAAAAAGAGACTCTGGGCCTGTAGGCTGAAGATGGATGCCCCAACTTTATAAAGGAACTTTCGGTGACTGTCCAGGCAGATAGGTGTCATCTCTGTCCTTTCTAGATTTTAGAAGTCACTTGTACTTCTGGTTTACTTGGGTAAATATATCCTTCTGTGGTCTTTGATGTAGTTGAAGATTAGATAGTTATAGGCATAGTTTTTCTTAGTCATTTAAAAGGTATATTAGATATGAAACTTTAGATTCATAAGGCTAAGTTAGATGATAGAGTATTTTCTTTAATTTTGCTAAATACAAATAGACTAGATATTGTAACTGTAACTCTTGCTTGATAGCTATTTTGTTATATGTAATTTTGCTATGTTAAAATTGAAACCTTCCTCTTTGATTAGATAGAAAGGGGGAAGTGATGTGGGAATGCCTTTCTGTATGCTGTAAATCTCAATCTTTAAATAAAGGAGCTGTTTTGGTCCATGACAGGCATCATAGAAGAAGTGGGAGGAGAAATCAGAGCATAGATAGGAGAAGCAGGGCAGAGTTAGAGGCAGACCGAGCTGAAGCCCAAAGGAGCAACATGTAAGGAGCACAGGTGAGCCATGGGCCACATGGCAGACAGATTAATAGAAATGGGTTGAGTTAAGGTGTAAGAGCTAGCTAGCAATGTGCCTGAGCCATAGGCCAAACAGCATAAAGTTAATATAAGCGTCTGAGTCATTTCTGGGGACCTGAGTGGCAGGCTGCTAAGAGGTCTGGCTCGGCAGGTTCTGGGCCTCTGGCCGCCCCAGACCAAGAAACCCACTACCACAGCCTGTACTCACCACACTTACCTTCTCTTATCCTCTGCTACTCAAGCATGGTGGTCTCCCTGCCCCAGTTCCCTCTACATTTATGTCACATATATAAAACTGAGATTCTCTTATGACAGAAAACATACAGTATTTGTCTTCTGAATTATACCCATTTCACTCAGTATGATACGAGCCTCAGTCCTCCTATCAGTTTCCTTGCTATGGCCACTATTTCTTCTCTATGGACCAATAAAAGTCCACCACTGTTGCGTGAATCCTAATTAAAAATCTAGAGCCAGATATTGGGGTAAATGCTGAAAGATCAAAGCAAGCCACAGCCACTGCTCAGTTCACCAACTCCTCATCTGAAAAGGGTAGATCCTGTCTTCTTAAATCCTCAGACTGAATACCTCTAAGATCCTGTTCCTCCTGCCTTCTATTTCTTTCTCTGCCCAGCCATATGCTTTAGGGTCTCCACCTTCCTAGTGCTGGGATTAAAGGCAAGTGACTCCCAAGTACTGGAACTAAAGGTGTGAGCCCTCACCACCTAGCTCTGTTTCTGATTTAGACTGGTTTAATCTCTTGTAGCCCAGGGTGGCCTTGAACTCATAGAGATCCATCTGCCTCCGTCTCCCAGTGCTAGCTAGGATTTGTGTGCCACTATAGCTGGCCTCTGTGGCAAACTGTGGCTAGCTCTGCCTTCTGATCTTCAGACAAGCTTTGTTTGTTAGAGCATACACACAATATCACCATGCAAATGTACCACATTTTACTTATTATTCATTCATGTGCTCATTCGTTCACTTATTTTAACTTAAAGTGAGAAGCCTGAAGAGAATAAGCAAACAAACACATCATTTAGATTTGTTTGTGTGTTCTCTCTCTCTCTCTCTCTCTCTCTCTCTCTCTCTCTCTATATATATATATATATATATATATATATATATATATATATATATATACGTATATATATATACGTATATATATATGTGTGTATATATATGTGTATACATAATATGTATATATATATATATATACACACTTCTCTCCTCTATCTCTCCCTCCCTTTCTCTATGTGTGTGTGTATGTATGTGTGTGCATATGTACAGCGTATGGTGCCTATATACATGTCAGAGGACACTTGTTGAAGCTGGTTCTGTTTTTCTACTGTGTGGGTCTGAGGTATTAGACTCAGGCCTTTAGGCTTGGCAGAAAGAACCTTTGCCTACTGAGGCAACTCCCAGGCCCCCTACAACTGAGCACCTAAACATGCAACTTAAATACATCTCAAGCCAGACTAATATTTTATAAACCTTCACTGACAAACCATTCCTGGTGATTAAGATTAATTATCAGAGGCATTTTACAGTTCTACATAGAACATTCCATGAAGTCAATAACAAATGACTCTGCCACACTTTGCTCAAGGACCCTCTAACCCTACTAATGACACTGACAGCTCACCGACAATACAAATGAAATTGAAACTTTGGAAAAAGTACTACCCTTGGTATTAGAAGAGCCCCATTCTTACTACTTTCAAGAGCTTGGGCAAACTGCTCAATCTTTCTTGATCCTTTATTTCCCTGACTATATAAAATAGAAACACATTTAACTTAAACATATTTACTTGTGGAATGTTATACTCAAAGATGTGCTTTGGAAGTCAAAGTAATTTATGAATTATAAGAACTACACAAATTCTGACTTTGTATTTGTTTGTTTATTCTGTATCACAAAGCTGAACTGCACACTAGACAATACTGTGGTTCAGAAGAGGATGGACAAATGGCAAAAAGAGAGTCTCCTGGAAAGATACGTTTTCCATGAAAGACATTTAAGCTTCATTTAAACCTGAGATGAAATTAGGAAAACAGCAGAAAGGCACCTTGATTGTGCTTATGAACAAAGTCCTCTTCTTCCCAAGTTAATGGTATAGTTTTCTTGTTTCTTACATACTTTGGTTGTGTATATAGCTACATCCAGACTTATATCAAGACTTGAAAGTCAACACACTCAGTTTAGTTTCCCTCTCCAGATAAAGCACAGCTAGTTTCGGCGTGATCAGAAAATGTTGAGCAGAGACTGTAGACAGGGAAGACTAACCCTAAACTCAGGGTAGAAAGACAGGAACAGTTAATGGGATCTAGAAAATGAAAGAACCCTTCTAGAAGTTGAAGTTTCTCACCACCTGAGAATCAAGAATGCCAATGCTGGCAAAATAGCAGCGTTTGCTGTGAAGATTGATTACATACAGACTAAGAGGGTTAAAACAGCGATAACCCAAGCTTAAGGCCCCAGAGGGTTTTACCTTGAGTATGACCATATTATGACCCAGCTGTAAGACCAATGGTTTTCTGTGTATCTTCCATCAGACTATAAATTTTGTTTACAATAAAAACATGTCTCAACTCCCTTGTGACCTCATATAATAAGCATTCCTTAACCCTTTCTGGGTTCATAGAACTACCCTACCATCTCATTTACTAAAAAGGAGAAAAGAGACTTTGTAACTTCAAAATAATATGCATGGTGGTTGTTTAGACAAGTATGTATGATTTTTATCTTTGAGAAACCTGCACCCACTTTCAGGTATGTATTATTCTTTGCCCTGAACACCTCTCTTTGTATTAAAGCCCATACTTAAACCTTAAAATCGTTGCTTAATAAACTTCAACTGTGATACATATTGACTTGTTCTACAACTCTTTTATGGTGAAGTCAAGAATTCCAGTCTCACCTGATTGGGGGGAATCTGTGAGAAACCCTCAGATAGTTACAGCCTGAATCTCCCTCCAACTCTCGCTCCCACTGCTGCTGTCCTTATATGTCCAGTAGGTTTCTGATTTCTTTTTGTTTGTAGTATTTCAAATAAACTTCTTTATATTATAGGTCATTAACTTCGTGAGACTAGACTACTAAAGGACAATCTATTTTTACTCATTGAAAATAAGATTGATACTAATTAATAGAAACATAAATATACACATATGCACCCCAACACACTATACCTAACCTATAATCTGCATATCAATCTCAGGGGTCAGCAGGGTAGAAACTTATGTTTCAGGATGACAGGAAAGAGCCACACTGTGTATACTGATATAGTTCATGTCTTAGGCTCTAACTGGTATAAGAAGCTATTATAAATAGATGGATTAAGGAGAAAATGACTACACTGTGGGGATTCAATAAAAGCTTCAGAAGTTTTGGAGATATCAGAGGGAATCTACCCACAGTGTATGTGGGGAGTTGATAAAAGCTCCAGAAGTTCCAGAGCTCTAACCACAGTCGGTCTAGGAGAATCAGAGAGTGGTGATTCAAACCTTTAATTCCAGCACAGGGAGTATCCTGGAAGTGGTGACCTGAGCCCTTAATCCCAACTGAGTCAAGGTCACTTCAGATTATAGAAGGAATTCCAAGCCCCCAAGCAGGCAGTGGTGAGGCCATGCCTTAATTTACCTAGAGAGTATTTAAGCTTAAGGCAGGCATAGAGTAAGGGGAAGCCAAGCCAAGGGAAGCCAGGCTGAGGAAGCTGGAAGACAGCTGGGTAAGATCTGACTGTGGTGTTTATTCTCTCTAATATCTCTAACTTCTTCAGAGATCTATCCCTGAGTCTCATTTATTTGTGTGACACTACACCTCACTATTCTGGAAGTCTAAGAGCAGGTGTTAGCACAGACAGGCTCCTGCTGAGAGTATGCTGTCCAGTTTACATACAGACATCTTAATGGTGCATCCTTCATGGTTTGAGAGTGAATGTTCTGGGTTCTTCACTTCTTTGTATGGAGCCTGAGTGCCATTTTCCCAACCTTACATCTAAACCTAATTACCTCCAAAAAGCTTTACCCCTTAATGTCCATCACTCAGGGATTGAGTTTAAGCATATAAAGCCTAAGGATCCCAGAACACAAACAGTGCCTACAGATATTATCTAAAATATGCCCAGATGTCCATGACCTTGTAGCATTACATATCAAGGAATAGAATGTCACTGCCACTGTTGATAGCTGGTGTCTGCATATGAATATAAAAAGAAAGGGTTTCAAAAAACATTGATATGCAAATAAGAATCAAAAGAAACAGAAGATACAATTTCAGAGTGTTGAATAGGTAGAAAAGAAAAATATCTCTTGAGTTTAAACAGGGAATGAAGAGAGATACAGGGAGGGGGCGGGGTGAAATCAGTGACTAGGAACTCAAATAACACTCTCTCCATGTATGGATAATTTTAAGGCATTTATTACATGTCAAACAAGAGAAACACGAGATACAGGGCAGTAAAAGCAACCTGTTCAAATTTACTTTATAAATACTTAAACATTTATTTTATTAGACGTTATACTGCATCTCTACATAGGATGTAAAGTTCTTAGTATCTGGAGCTAATAGGAATTTAATAAAGAAGCTAGTTCATGTAAGTCAGTATGTACCCACAGAGACTTTGAGTCTGGGCCAAGAAAACATCTTTTCTGAATAGAATGATGAACCCTGGACTTATGTTTTCCTACGAAGAGGAAATAGGTTAAAGGTGTCCTAGCCCCTCCCCACTCCAGGAGGGCTTATCTCCAATGCTCCCTTCAGATGGGGCCAAGTAGGATTATGAGAAAAACAGCAAACAGAGAAGAAAGGAGCAAAGGTCACTAGAACTCAGGAGACTAAAGAGTTGTTCCTGGGGACAGACCTTAGCCTAACCTTGGAATGTTCCAGTGGACAGAAAGAACCTTAGAGAACTTTCAGAAACTCGAACATGCAAGTCCTGAGAAAGCTGGTGTGGATCTGTCCCTAGTGAGTAGCACGCATGAACCTTTGTGTCTGGGAACTTTCCTGCCTGACACCATGGACACACACGCAGGGGCTTAGAGAAGTGCTGGAAGGGAAGGGAGAAGTAAAATAATTGTAGTTTAATCTCAAAAAAAGTTTAAAAGCTTGAAAAGCAAAACAGTGTGTGAAAATATTGTTTTATAATAAGAAGAATGCAATATTAATAAAAATGCTGTCTGATCATACTGGCATGGAATTGGGAACCCCCTCCCCCAGCAAAGAACTACTGCCAACTAAGGCAATTGAGAATGGTAGAAATAGTCTTCCCATGAGTATCCAATACCAACACCAAGAAGTCAGCCCTAAAAATCATATACATGTAACACTAAACAAGAGTATATTTGTATAATTAGGTGTACATGGGCACGTGCACGTGTGTATGTGTGTGTGTGTTTGTGTGTAACAATAACAATGAAAAAAAAAACCAGGCCATGATTTCAAGGGGAAGAATTTTTCCATTTGGGAAGAACTGAAAAAAAAGGAAGAAAGGAAAGTATATAACTATATTTTAACTTTTATAAAGAAAAGCTATCAGATCCACCACCCCCCTTTCAAGATCCACATGTATCCTGTAATATAATGATAAATGAGATGATGGGGTAGTCCACAGACACAGAATCACTAAGCCTTATCCTGAGTAAGAAAGTCCAATTTTATATGTGAATTCTGGTCATGAAGCTATTTTGATTGATTAGTCTTTACATGTGCAGCTTTGAAGCAATTTAGACTTGTTATAGCTCACATTCTAGGGGTAGAAAACATCAGTAACTATGTCATTTCCTTTTTAGAAAATTTGTTTAAAATTCAGCTCTGATCATAAGTTTTTCCTACTCAACTCCCCATTCCCTTCCCAAGTATAAACAGATTCCTTTGTCCTACATCCCAGGTCCTTTATTAGGAGACTATCTCTAATCCTATACTAGAATAATTGCATGGAATTTGTATCAAGGTAGATGAAAGGTAGACACTATTTGGAGTCTCTTTACATTAGAAAGCAATAGAGAAATCAAAGCCTTTTAACCCATAAAATACAGCCTGGTTTTTATGGATGATATCACCCGACTTAATCTATTGGAATGTCTGACCCTCTTCTTACCTGCCTGTCAGTCCTTGTTTTAAATCTTTTCTCTGTTGGTACTGATACCAATACCTACAAGCCCATATGGGCTGCTGAACTCTTCCATTTAGAAATACTGCCACCGACTCTGAGTTGACATCATGGCATCCAGCCACAATGAGCTGCTGGTTTGGAGTCTCAGATTTCCTTTATGCCACTGTGGCACTTCTTTGGCTCTGACCATTCTTGACATGAACTGTCATGTAACTTTGCTCCAGCTGTGGTTCAGTCAGCCTGGGCTTACTTCTTGGTTTCAGCTGCTACTGACCCAGACTCTCACCTTTGTGTGTGGGGGGTCCTCCTCGGGGTTAGGATGGACTGGCGGGTAGTCCTCACATCACACATTGTGTTACAGATACACTGGCTTATCATCCTGTCTGATGATTGCCTAGAGTTACCTTCCTTTAGCTGGGATCGTGAAGCATGGGAAGATATTCTATGTCCTTCTGGGCCTACATTCAGTTTCGTTTTCTATGTGAACATTTCTTTTCAAGACTCACCTGATCTAAATAAGTTCACTCTCTTGTCTTCCCAGAGTATTTTGTTCCTGTTTCTTGTGTTTTTTTTTTTTTTTTTTTTTTTTTTTTTAGAACCTCATCATTTCACAAATCCAACCCAAGAAAATGTTCTACTGACTCTTAAGATCCCTACCAGGACCTACCTGACTTGCCCTCCATCTTCACAGGAGAAAATAACTACTTTCCTTATGTCCGTGACATTCACAACAGACTAAAGTTTGTCTGTGGAAGGGATCCATTTCATTCTTCTCTGTATTCTCTCTCTGAGCTCCTGCTTGGAAGGCAGTGGGACAGCAGCAGGCTGTGTGAACCCTCACTGTAGGTGTGGACTTTTGCCCACATTGTTTCCTTTGATCTTCATGATAACAAGTAAAAAAGAAAAATAGAGATCTTCATGAAAAGAGGAAACTGACTCGGAATGGTTAATGATGTGGTCTGGACTCCCAAAAGCTTGAAACAGATATTCAATCTAACTGACTCATGGATATTCCTTCCTCTTTTCCTCCTTCCCTCCCTGAATGTCAGATGTCCAAAGGCAAATAAAACTTAGAAGTGTCCATAGACCAATGGTGAGGATGTAAAAATTAAGCATATAATATAGTCAGGTGTAATGGGTCACTTGGAAGGTTAACATGGGAAGATCACTGCAAGTTCAAAGCTAGCCTCGCCTATGTAGCAGTTGTAGGTCAGCTCAGGCTATGCAGTGAGACCCTGGCTTTGAAACCAACCAACCAACCAACCAACCAACCAACCAACCAACCAACCAATCAAACAACCAACTAGCCAACCAACCAACCAACTAACCAACCAACCAACCAACCAACCAACCAACCAACCAACCAACAAATAAACAGTGTGATTGAATATGTGTATTGATAGAAGCTTTTGTTTTAAAATAATGGATTGATGGCTAGATATGTAAACAAATTAGATGAGAATGGAAAGGAACCAAAATCTATCTCTCTACCTATCTTCTATCTATCTACCATCTATCTACCATCTATCATATGTTTATTATTTATCATATATATGTATACAATTTTAATAGAATAAATTTTAAATTGTATTTTGGAAGATATAAGAAAGTTAGCAAATGAATGAGTGGAGGAAATAAATTTCTAAACAGGAAAGTCTACATCAACATACAGAACCAAGAGTAAGGGACTGCCCTAGAAAATAGCAGGCATATCACCACAAAGCCATGCAGGTGGGAAGACTGGGACAGGGAGATGGCACACTTTTTATAAGGGAGAGTTTAGAAACAGTAAAGATAATATCAAAGGGGTTCACTCAACTCATATTTGGCTCCCCTGATTTCCAGTAACAACAGGGCATTCCTAAAAGCCATGCTGGTCTTTATGAAAACTGAGAACTGAAACTGAGTAGTATGTTTGTGTGGAAAGAGCTTCCAAATGTTTACATCTTCCGACAATTTAAACACCCCAGAAGCAGAGAAATACACCATGAGACTATAAAAATCTCAGCTCCCAGAATTCTTTTCCCACTGCTAACACTGCATGAAATGAGAAGAGCTTCCACCTCTTTTAAAGAGGTCCATAGGTTTACTTTGTCCAATATTTCAAAAACAATCTCATTATGGACATAAATTCAATCAGAAAATATTTTATTTTAGTGGTTACTTCATTTAAAAAATTATTTATTTAATTAATCTCTCTCTCTCTCTCTCTCTCTCTCTCTCTCTCTCTCTCTCTCTCTCTCTGTGTGTGTGTGTGTGTGTGTGTGTGTGTGTGTGTGTGTGTGTGACAACAACTTACAGGAGATAATTCTCTCCTTCTAAAAGATGGGTCCTGGGATTGAGCTCAGGTCATCAGGTTTAGTGGCAAGGGTCTTTACCCACTAAACTACCTTCCTAGTCCAGGAATTACTTATTAACAACACACAGTAAACAGAACAATGCCTTCCCCCTAAGTCCTAATTCCTGGAATCTAGGAATGTGTTCCCTACAGAGGCAATGGGACTTTGAACACTACTAGAGTAAGGTGTTTTAAGGGGATTTTTTTTTGTACCCAAATAGCTACAGTGTATCCACAATGATCCTTAACAGGAAAGAGGGAGGCAGAAGGTTGAAAGTTCTAGAAGATGTGACTGCAAGAGCAGGAAAGAACTCTGCATTGTTAATCAGAGGAACCTGCTGACAACTTAGAAAATGTGGGCAATGTTTCTCCACCCTAGAGCTGCTCAGAAAAGGTGTTTGTACCTAGAGTCCCCCAGTAGAATGCTAGATGGGGATCGTGGGAACTTCCAGCCCAGTGACACTTGCTATAGACCTCTCGTCTCCAAATCACATGATGGTTTGCTTCTGTGACCAGCAGGTCCATGCTCATGTGTAACAGTAACCAAAAATGAAAGCTGACCTAGCTCTCACTCAAAAGTACTCTAGACATTTTAGAAGCTACCTTATTAATGGTGAATGTCTCTCTTCCAGCATGATGCCAGAAAAAAAAATCCTAAAAAATTTAGACCCAATTAATTAATAAATAGACCATTCATTTTTGAGCTAATAAAAATTTGTTCAAAAGAAAGCAGATCAAAACTCTGAATTCTGTCAATTCTGCCAGCATTTTCAGATTGGTCCACGAATCTCCCATGAGAAGTGTACCTTTAAAGTCACAGTTTGAGGGATACGTAAATGAACTGTTAGACATTTAATAGAAGAGAAAGAATGTCTAGAAATATCAGCTATTCCTGAGAGGAAAGCTCCATATATTTGTGTAACACACATTCATCTGCCTGGAAACCAAAGGCCAGCCAAGAAATGGAGCATCTGCTCTCCAGTGTCCCTTCTACTTTGTCTCCTTTTCCAGCAACGTAACCGTGGGTACATGGAAGAATGCAGGTCCATGGGTCTGCTTTACAGATGTGTGTGAGTAACTAGCAGCATGCAGTTTCTGCTATTGCACATCTGACTCAGATCCATTGCAGTGGATTTGGAATCTTTTGGAATCATTTGAAGTGTGTGCAGTACTGTGTTTATTTTTATTATTGTGTAGTTTGCCTTTATAAATATTATGCTTTAATTACCATTTTTTTGTTAAAAGACAAGTGAAACACAAATTCTAGTCATTATTAAATGAAACTGAAAGACAGATATTAAGGAAAAAGCTGGAATATCAGAGAGAGGAAACAGACTATAGTCAGTTCTCACCCAGCTATCTTCCAAAGTCCTCAGCATGGCTCATAGCTTCTACCAAATCTCACACTGTTTGCCTATGCCTCCTTAAATAACTTCGCCCAGTTCTTTCACTTCAAGGTTCAACTTTGCATCATATTCCTAGAGATAGGATTAAAGGTGTGAATCACTACTGTGTGGTAGTTAGGCTTTGAAATCACTTTCCTCATGTTGGGAATAAAGGCATGAGTTACCACTCTCTGACCCTCCTGGCTTGACTGTGGATGGATCTGTTCTCTAATAGTCCAGACTGATTTTATTAAATATATAACATATCACCACAGGCAAGGGTTGTTGTGCACACTTCTTAGAATAGCATATATACTAGAATTTCTAATATACGTTTCAGTAACATTATGTTACCAGGAATTTGGGGGAGCCTGTTGGAACTCTCTCCTATTAACTGGGAAAATGGAGATCCCCTATTGGAATTTGTAGTCTCATTAATAAAAGAATTTAAGAATTGATTCAAAGGGAAGCTTAAGGACAGTTTTATTAGAGTTTAAAAGACAATCTCAGGAGCTAGAGAGATGGCTTAGGGGTTAAGAGCCCTTAATGTTCTTGCTGAAGATTCAGGTTATGAACACCCACACAGTGGCTCATTACCTCCAGTCTCTTGAGCATAAATAGTGCACAGAATACATACACACACACACACACACACACACACACACACACACACACACACACAGAGAGAGAGAGAGAGAGAGAGAGAGAGAGAGAGAGAGAGAGAGAGAGAGAGAGAGAATTAATAAAAAGAAAAACCTAGCATTGACTTTGGGATGAATGAATCCGGTTTGCCTGGAGTGGATGTGCCACACTAAGCTGACCCACCTTGGGACTTCTCGCCCTTTTGGGGGAGGGGATGGGTGGATAGGGAGGAGCAAGGCTGAGGGATGACTGGGAGGGATTGGAAAGTGGAGGGGAGGAGGAGCAGGGGGATAGGGGATACATTTATGGAGATGACAGTTTTTTGATGAAAATTTAAAAAAAGAAAGAAAGAAAAACCTCAAGGCAGGAAAGCTGTATTTCTCCACAGCTGCCCAGAGGAGGAAAACGGGAAAAAGGACACGGAGTAGGAACACTGTTGGAGAAAAGCAGGCATGAAGGCCAGCCATAGAGCAGACAAGTAAGCATATGCTGCAGAGAAAGAGTGAAGTTCCACAGTTAGGGAATGTTTCCTACAAAAAAAAGATATAAAGGGAAAAATGAAAAGTTATGCTTTATTGTAATTCCTTTTTATTGTATATCCATTTTATTAATTTTTTTGTAAAAGAAATGCCTTTTTATCCACGTATCTCTCTGCTCCCCCTCCATTCCTTCCTCCAAATCCCTCCCAGTCAGCCTTTAGCTTCCCCTCTTCCCATCCTCCATCCCCTTCCTCAAAAGGGCGAGAAGTCCCAAGGTGGGTCAGCTCAGTGTGGCACATCCACTCCAGGCAAGCCCGATTTACTCATCCCAAAGTCAATGGGTTAGGTGTTTCTCTGTAGGGAATGCACTCCAAGGTGACAGCCCATGCACAGGAACACAGTCTGATCCCACCTCTCAAGGCTCCACATACTGCCCATGCCAATCGGCAGTTGCCTATCCTTGGAGGACCTAGCTCCTTTTCCCCATGAATCTTCAGTGGCTGTTCTTGATTCAGCGAGCTCCCCAGAGCTCCAGCCAGCCATCACTGTGGGTATTTTCCTCATAATCTCTATCCCCTTGCTCATACAGACTCTCCTCCCCTGCTCTCAGCTGGACCAGGAGCGTAAGTTTGTAAGATACCACATGAGGAGATAAAATTCTGATCTGAAATTAGAAAAACATAAAAGTGTATTATCCACTAAAGGACAAATTACTAATTATTTCTCCCATTTCTTTAGTAAGACTTAAGGTGAACTTGCCTTCCTGATAGGTGGTCCCTTGGCCAGATGACTGGTAGTCCCAGCTGGACTAAGAGAAGAGACAACTGGGGTGTCTCCACTCAGTGGTGGATTATTTATTTATTATTATTACTAGGAAGTAGCAACTCTCCTTTAATGGACCTTTATTGTTACTGCAATACATACATGGATATATAACCATATATATTTATAGCTACTTAAGTATATTGATTGTCCTATAACTACAAGTGAATATGACAAGTCTTAGAATTCTCATACATTGAAATTTATAGATACTAACATTTTCCTGAATTTGAACTAATACAGTCTTGGAAGCAATGAATGAGATTTCCAATTGCTACATATTCAATCCAATAGTTACTTGTTATTTGCTTTTATTATATTAATTTAATTTAACATTAATTTAATAATTAATTGAGGTTATTGATTTTATATTGATTTATTATATTTATTTTATTAATTTAATCTGTTAAATATGGCCTATTTATTCTAATACTTACTCAAAGGAACTGAACGCTTATGTCCATATAAAAATTGGTTCATGTATGTTCAATAGCATTTTCAGTAAAATTTCCTAAATTTGAAAGTAGCCTAGCTATCCTTCTGGGGTTAATTGACAAGTTGGTACATCTAAAAAATGCAGTGTTGTTCATAATAAAAAGGATAAATGTCCTTAGTTTATGTTGTATGCTTCCAAAGACAGGACATTCTTGGAAAGACATGACTATGGATAGAGTAAAATGATCAGTAGTGAGCAGGAGCTAGAAGACAAGGAGAGATGGGAAGGAAGGAGCCCGGCAGTCTAAGGTAAGGAGAGCAGTGCACAGGGATGTTATGCCCTGTCCCTTGGAAAATAAGCAGGCAGCAAGACTGAATGTTGGGCAATGCCATTGTGTCCACGTGGGTCCTCAGATGGTAACACTGTATGGATGTGCTTGAGCATGCTGACTATGCAGAAACTGGACTTCGGGGGAGGGAGGGAGTGAAGAATCTTTGTACCCAGCTCTCACTTTTTCTGTGAACCTACAAAGGAAGAGGAAGTAAAGGAAGAGGAGGGCAGGAACAGAGGGGAGGAAGACAGTTATGCAAGGAGCATCAGCAAGTCACTTGCTCTAGGCCACATTTTAAGGATGAGGAGCAGGAGACAGACATCACTGGGAGTTATACCAGCAGCTCTCCAGCAGATCAAAGTTACTAAGACTTACAAACACCTTCCCCTGTGCCTACATAGCTGCACCTAAGAAGTTGTACACCCACGACTCTTTCACTGGTAAAATTTTGGGACAGAGACATTTTTATCGGTGGGGGGGGGGGCAAGGACATGGCACAGCCAGTAAAGGTGTTTGCCACCAAACCTGAGGACCTAATTTCAATCTTCAGGACCCATATGGTAGAAAGAGAGAATTGATTCCTGCTAGTCATCCACTGAGCTCCACAGGTGGATGTGCGTATGGACATGAGTGCGCACGCACACACACACACATACACACACACACTCACACACATACACACACGTGCACACACACACTCAAACACATACACACACGTGCACACACATGCACACACACATGCATTCACACTCACACACATACACACATATGCACACGCACACACACAGATGCGCACACACATACATGCACACATTCACAGCACACACACACACACACACACACATTGCACACAGGCATACACATGCACACATGCATACACACACATACACACATACATACACACACAGATGCACACATGAACAGCACACACACACAATTAATTTTTCTTCCTGTAATCCTAAAGTCTTATTCTGGCTCCTTTCTCCTAATTTAATAATGATAGTAACTGACATTTTCAACTTGTGAACATGGTAAGCACTGTTTTAAATATATTAGACACTTTAGGTTACTTCTCTTTATGGGTTCCCTGTGATAAATAAATTAGCTATTTATCTTTTAGATGAAACCCATGCATAGAAAGAATTAGGTAGGGACTGAGTGGCAAAAGTGGAACTGAATTCATTAAGTTAGATCCCAAAGTGAAGTGTCTTAGTACATATAGCACAGTGTCTTCAGCAGAGTCTCAAACTGCATCTACTTAAAGCTAAGCTCAATGCGTCTTACCTCACCTTCCAGTCTGTCTTTTGAAATATTTGTTCTGGTGACAATTCTAATTTCTTTCATGTTTCCTTGGATGTTAGAACAGTACAAAATCACAAATTTCATCTAAAAGATTTGACAACTCCTTTCAATACCCATTGACAGTGGATCATGATGTGTTGGAAGTCCATTGCTCTGTCATATTTTAAACCATGTACAATTGCTAAAAATCATAATAATGGTTTAACTAATTTAACGTTTTATCTGTGTGTACATGATATGTATGCATGTGCACAAATGATCATATGTGCATATTTGCATTGGCATGCTTGTACATGTCAGTAGACAACCTCAGTGTTGCTTCTTGCCTTCTACCTTGTTTCAGCCAGGGTCTCTATTATTTGCTGTTATGTGTGGCAGGATAGCTTTTTTACAAGCTTGTCTTCACATCCCATTTCTTCATAGGAACACTGGGAATAGAGATGTGTGCAACTGTACCTGGCTCTATGTATGTTCTGGAGCTCCAGACACAGGTCCTCACACTTGCACAGAAGACATGTTACCCAACTGAGCCATCTCCACATCCCCTGGAATGTTTGAAAACATTCCATGTAATAGCAATCAGAAGGGTGCTCCTCCTACATTCCCTCAGGCATCATGTCAACAGCAGAAAGAGACCACAGGACTCCTTCACATCTGCTTAGGGACATATGTTTTTATAAGAAGAAAGCATCTAGTTGGGACTGGCTTCTAGTTCAGAGGTTAAGTCCATTGTCATCATGGCAGGAAGCATGACAGCATACGAGCAGTCATGGTTCTGCAGAAGGGGCTGAGAGTTCTACATCTGGGTCTACAAGCAGCAGGAAGAGAGACTGTGCCTGCTTACGCATGTGAAACCCCAAAGCTGACCCCTTCAATAAGGTCATACCTACCCCAATAAGACCACACATACTCCAACAAAGCCACACTGCTTGATGCTACTCTAAATATATGAGCCTATGGGGATCATTCTTATTCAATCCATTACAGCATATAAACATGAGCCACCAAGGCTGTGATGCAATTTTCTAGGGAAAATCAGAACAGAAGTGTTTTTGTCTTATTATTTAAACCATAAAATCTGCCAGAAAGCCTTCTTATTATATCTTTGACTAAAGGTGTTTATATTCTTCATTCTTCCCCAAAATTAAGGAATCAAGTATAATGCTATGATTTTTTTTTTTTTCTGGAAGAATTCAGAGACTTACTTGCTTTTTCAGACCCTCACTTTCTCAAGTTTCTTGGCATCCTACAACACAGTTTTCATTTGTAAGCCTTAGCTTCTGGACAATTTGTGCTTCCCTAGACTACTAAAAATTTTTTTTATTAATTCTTAAGGCCACCCTGGTGCCCAATTCAGCTGTTCTGAGTTTCAAGCATCACTGCACATTCTGGAATTATCTCAATATAATAGTGTAGAAATATGCCGTGAATTAGGATTCAATTGTGGTTGAATGGCTGGCTGCAGCCACAGAAAGAATTTCACACCAGATGAGGGATAGTGGTTTGATCCTGCCAGGGGCCCCACTTTCTCATTTATTTGCCAATTACCAATTCTTTTTTGAAAGGTGTTTTCTCAACCTATTAGGTCTAGTCTACCCATACTTCTGGGAAGGTGCCAAGAGGCAGTAATTACACTGGACAATTTGTTGGCTATTGTGTGTGCTGGGTAATATTTTTGAGACAAGAAAAATTATAATGGTTCTTTGTAAGTTAGAAAGGAATTTGTATGACTAACCACCAGCTTCTTTGCATAAGGCTTTGATGGAGCCTACAATTGTTCTGTTAAAACATACAGAAGACGATGTCTTCCTTCAGCTGACAAATGCTTCTAGGGGTGCTGGCCGGGGAAGAGGGGGCAGCATCCAGAGTGATGGCAGTTGTTCATCTTCTTCTTCCCTAACATTGAAACAATAAACATAACTTGCATGGTCAGGGGACAGGATAGGGAGAGTTGCTTTATAGAGCTACATATGAAATGCTTACATTGTGAAAATGTAGAAGCAAAACAGATTTCAGGCCTTGCAGGCTGGAAAGATCTCTCAGTGAGTAAAAGCATGCACTGCTGCTGTAGAGGATCCAAATTTTGTTTGCAGCACTCATTCTGGGCAGACTTTCAGCTACTTTAATTCCATTTCCAGGGGATCAGATGAATGTCTTCTGGCCTTGAGTACTCTTGTTCATATGTGCACATATTTACACACAGATAAACACACATATACATTATTTACATTAAAATAAATGATTTAAATTTATAAGATGGACACTCTATCTTAGTGGTAAAGAATACATGGTGGTTTATTACCACAGCACCTTACACGTTCTATACAACCATTCTAATACTGAATTAAATCCTTCTTTTACCTCTTTTACCTCCCTCTTTCCTGCTGTGATAGCTATTCTTGGTTGTCAACTTGACTATATTTGGAATGAACTATAATTCAGAAATAGAGGGCACATTTGTGATCCGGACCTTAAGGCAAGAAGATAATAAGCCTTTGATCCAGATTCTGAGGCTGGAAGGCACACCTTTAATCTGGGCCACCCTTTTGCTGGAAGGACAATTGAAGAAGGAAAAGGGTGTTTGTTCTTCATCTGCTTGCCCTAGCCTTGTCAACATACCCATTCCTCCATTGGCATTGTAGCCTGCTTCTTTGGGATTCCAACATTTTGATACTTTCCCATATATGGAGAGAGAGAGAGAGAGAGAGAGAGAGAGAGAGAGAGAGAGAGAGAGAGAGAGAGAGAGAGAGAGAGAGAGAGAGAGTCACTCCATAACTTCGGTCACTCTAGAGAACCCTAATATTCCTGCCTTTCTTACTTCTTTTCTCATTTTTAATTTTTAATTTTTGACTTGACACAAGGTCTTATTAAATTGCTCAAGATGGCCTTGAACTCACTCTGAAGTCCAGGCTGGTCTGGAAGTTGTAAGCCTACCAAGCAACTGAAATTAGAGGGCAGTGCTACCAGTCCCCACAGAGTTCTTTTGAAAAGGTTATTTACAAAACAAATGTAAAACAAGTAAAGCATTAAAAGGACTTTGATATTAGAATTATTTTTAAGATAGCTATGCTTTTCTTGTTTGCACTTAATTATTTTTTCCCTGTGTGGGTATTTCCCTATTAAAGAGGATATGTGCTCAAGTATCCAAGTTAGCTCGAACTGTCAACTTGGAACAGCCTAGAACCCCTGAGAAAGGAATCTCCCTGGAAAGACTGCCAGATTAGCCAGGAGATGTGTCTATGGGAGACTGTCTTGACTGTGGGCAGACCAATTCATAGGCAGGTGGCTTTGAGGTATAAAAAGAAAAATTGGGAGGCATGAGCCTGTGGGCAAGTCAGCAATCAAGTTTCCTCCATGGTTTCTGCTTCAAGTTTTTACTTGAGTTCTTGCCCTGTCTTCTCTTAATAATTAACTATGATGACCTGGAAGTTTGTAATCTGAATAAACCACTTCCTCTCCTGAGTTAATTTTGATCAGAATTATTTATTATAACAGAAAGAAGAAAAATGCTTCACTAATGTAGCTAATTACTACTTCAGTGAATTTTAAGTTCTCAAATGTATTTATAGTATATCAATTTCATTTGAATTCATCTAATACTACAAATCACACACATAGATGGAGAAATATAAAGCTAGTTGCTGATATACTAACATTTTATAATCTTCTTTGTTCCTGAAAAGAATAAAAATCAAATTCAGGCAAAATTCTTAAAAAGCTGAGGTTTAGTTAGGAATACCCACTATCTTAATCACTGTTCTATTGCTGTGAAGAGATATGATGACCAAGGCAACTCTTATAAAACAGAGCATTTATTGGGTGCTTGGTTATCATTTTAGAGGCTTAGTCCTTCCATGGTAGAAAGCATAGTGAAAAGCAGGCACACATGATGCTAGAGAAATAGCTGAGAACTACATTATGTTATGCACATGTGTGCACGAGAGAGAGAGAGAGAAGAGAGAGAGAGAGAGAGAGAGAGAGAGAGAGAGAGAGAGAGAGAGAGAGAGAGAGAGATAAAGAAAGAGAGAGAGCCAGGGCCTGATATGAGCTCTCAAAGCTCACCCTCACTGACATACATCCTCCAACAAGGCCACAACTCTTAATCCTTTTAATCCTTCCAAATAGTATCATTCCCTGGCAACTAAGCATTCAAATGTGAGTCTACAGAAGCCACTATTATTCAAACCACCAGATTCCACTCCTTGGTCCCCATAGGCTTAAAGCCATATCATAATGGAAAGTGTAATTAGTTCAACTTTAAAAGTTCCCATAGTTCATCACAGTCTCAACAATGATTTAAAGTTCAGTCTCTTCTGAGACTCATGGTAAGCTCTGAAATGCAATTCCTTTCAAATCAAAATTGAATAGCAAATCACATACTTCCAACGAAAATTGACAAAGAATGTACATTTTCACATTCCAAAAGGGCAGAAAGGGAGCATAATGAAGAAATACTGGACCAAAGCAAGAACAAAATTATCAGGATAAACTCCACATTCTTTATCTCCATATGTGATGTCAAAGGGCTCTACAGATTTCCAACTCTCTCTTTTGCTTCTTCCATACCCAGTCAGTAGCTTTCCAGGGAGGTATCCCATGACTTGGAAACCTCCAATATCTTGAGGTTCCCAACACAATCCAGACTTCATCTTCACAGCTTCATGCAATAACCTCTCTAGGCTTCCATGAAGGATACTCTCAGCTCACAGCTGGCCTTTTGGCTTTCCTTGATTGAAGAGGAAAGATTCACCACCCCCTCTTGTACCCTTGACTCTAAAGCCACAATCACATGACCAAAGCTGCTAAATTCTGCTGCAGAAACTTGACCCCTTTTTCATTTATATTTGTACCAACTTTCCTCTTGTTAAAGGTTTCCCTCACTGCTTTTCTTTCTGTCACAGGTGGAAGATTAACTGGGTGGGGTCTTGCTCTGAAGCTATCACTACCTTTATTCCCTACTGCATCAATCAGGCACTAGACTTAGCTGCATTACACATTCTGGTTCTCCTTTTCTCTTCAAATTGTATGTTTTGTATTTTTCTTTGTCCAGTTAGCTCATTTTCATTATATATCTACATAAGAGTGGTTACTACTACATAGCCACACAATCAATTCTAGGTTGTCTTGAAATCTCCTCTTCCAAAGCTATTAATCCAAACTCATCAATTTAGCTTCAGGCAGATTTTTTTGGTCAAGGGCCAAAAAAATATTCTTCATTAAAATAGCTCAAGAACAACCTTTAGGTCACTTACTAATGATATTCTTCCCCTCTGAAACCTCTTGAGCTGTGCTGCCACAATCTACAATGCTCTCAGCACCAATATCTTCCATGTTTTTACTAGCATAACCCAGTAATCCCCACTAAAGTGTTCAACCCTTTTCATATTCTAAAGTCCCAAGTTCTTCATATTTCTACAGCAAAAAGCAAGGTCAGGCATGCCACATTAATACTCCACTCTCTGGTACCAACTATTATCTTTGTCATCATTCTATAGTTGTAAAGAGACACCATGATCAAGGCAACTCTTCTAAAAGAAAGTATTTAATTGTAAGCTTGCGTTTAGTTTCAGAGTCTTAGGCCATTATCACCATGGCAGGAAACATGGCAGCAGGAAAGTGTGGTGTTGGAAATGTAGCTGTGAGCTACATCTTGATCTGCAAGCAGAGAGAGAGAGACAGAGAGAGAGAGAGAGAGAGAGAGAGAGAGAGAGAGAGAGAGAGAGAAGAGCCTGGGCCTAGCATAGGCTTTTGAAACCTCAAAGCCTACGCCCAGTGACACATTTTTTTTTTTCCAACAAGGCCACACTTTCTAATCCTTCAAACAGTTGACTAAGCATTCAAAATATATAAACTTTTTGAGGGGCATTCCTATTCAAGCCACCACACCCACTTTCCATAAATTTCTTTATATCTTTGTACTTATTTATAACCTAGGCCCAATTAATACTATGAAAAATAAATAGCCAGGAAAATACTATATGTTTGAGCATCTATCACTGAAAGAAAAAATAAGAACATTTTTGGTAGAGTGTAATAAAAATACCTTTCCATTTACTTTGCTCAAGCTAACTCTACCTTTATGCAAAGGTGTTTAATCAAACTAATTATTGTGGAGAGGGGCTTACTTTGCATGCCTCAGACTGTGGCCTTGAGCCCCCAGCATTATAAAAGCACCCCTGGCATGGTGTAACACACTCATTATCAGAGCACTGAGGAAGGGGAGGAGTTCAAGGTCACCCTCTATCACATAGTAGGCAGGGCCAGTGAGGCCACAAAAAAAGCCTTCAGGAATTGATTCATATATATACTTTGGTAATTTGTGTTAGAACTTTATTTTAATCATGTTTTAGGGCAGATATAACTAAGTACAGCCTATAGCACTTAGTGTACAGAAAGTCCATCTGAATTCTCCTCCTTTGGGGCTTTCCATTTCAATAGTCTTTTTCTACCCAGAGCAGCTCCATCAGGTAGCTCCTTTCAAAATCGTCCCCTCCTGCTCAACCTCATCCTTTTAAAATAAACTACAAAAACCTACCAAGTATCTTCTAGAGAGAGCTTGTTAGGGAGTTTCCTAAGTTCTGATTGCAAGAACCACATTCTTGTTCTCCAGGTTTCCCAGCTGTGGTTGCTACCCAGCCCCATATCCCAGAAGCCAGGGAAGGCTTCATTAGCTATGGAAACTTCTCCCTTGGTTCACATTACCCTACACTCATGGCCTGGAAACCAAGACCGTAGTTCATTAGTAAACCCAAATTCAAGGTATTTAAGCTGAAGTTTTTCTCTGAGAAAAAAAAAAAAAAACAAAAAACTAAAACCAGTTTCCTAACAGACACTGCCAAATCTCAAACACTGAGCAGTGGTCTTAGACCTGAAACCCCAAGGCTGATTTCTGATGCTGTTTTGACGGAGTCATGAGCACACACAGTCTAGGCTCAAGCCTTGTAGACTGCACAAAGGTGGTCAGCAGTGGAAAGAAAGACGTCTAATCACTGGAGAATGACAGAGTCACTAACAAAGGCCAGTTAGTTCATTTAGAATATGGATATTGATGGAGAAGTGATTTCTTTCTTCCAAAAAGAATATATCAACATGGGAAGAAGACATTACAGAAAGAAAACAGCCACCTAAGGGCAAGGAGAAACATCCCAGAATAAGCAGCCCTCCCACTCTGTGATCTTGGACTACCTCTTTCAGAAAATCTAGGCTTAATTCCTACCATCCACTTAGTAAATGACAGAAGTCTGTCATTCCAGTTCAAGGGATCTTGTGCTCTCTTCTGGCCTCCGAAGGCACTGTACACACACAGTTCATACACACACACACACACACACACACACACACACACACCTCACTCATACACACAAGATAAATATTTAAGTTCTTCTAGAAGCTAGAGAAAAAGCTTAGCAGCTGAAAGAGTGCTTGCTGTTCTCACAATGAACTTGAGATCAGTTCATAGCACACTTGACAGGCAGCTCATAAATGTCATAACCCCAGCTCTAGGGACTCTGACACCTTCTTCCAGCCTCCTTGTACTCCACCCCCAACACACTTAAAAATTATGCCAGCAGTTCTGAATTACATGAATAAAGTCCTGTAACTGAATTTAGTTTTTTTGAAGAAGTGTTGTGGGAGATTGTGTTGTTTCAGAAACCTCATACTACAAATGGCAGCCCAACGTGGGTAAAATATACTCACATAAAGCCATAGAAAGATTTAAAAATGGTCTAGAGCACAGAAACAAAAGCCAAAGCAGCTCTGTATCCAGAATGATTTCAAGGAGACTGGCTGTGATGACCCAGCCTTACAGACTATTCCACTAAAGACTTGTGCATAATCCTACATTTTTCTTTGGATTCCTATGGGATTTCCAGCATCCCCATTCAGCAGGAAGTAGCCTAGAGAACGATGCCCACATTCCCAAAACATGGATTATGGATGTTTGTGTTTATTTACAGTGTTGTTTATAAGTTGTTATAGATAAGGGGGGAAAAGAATATTAGATTTGGAGCTCTTTTTGTTTTAAGAAGAGAAAAGGGGATATGTGGGAGATTGTGTTGTTTCATTGTAAATAATTATCCCACCCACTGGTTTAATAAAAAGCATTGATTGGCCAAAGGCAGGCAGGAAGTGTGGGCAGGGCTACCAGACTAAGAAAAACTCTGAGAACAGGAAGCACAGAGCAGAATGCCAGAGAGAAGCCAGAAGAAGCAGAGGACAACTATGCTGCTATGAGAAAAGGTACCGAGCCACATGGCTGAACAGGAAGAATCATGGGTTAGATGAAGGGTACAAAGTTAGCAACTGATATGCCTGGGCCTTAGGCTGATCAGCCTAAAACTATTGAAAGCATCTGTGTGTCCCTGTGAGACTGTGGGACTGCGAGACTGCGGGTCTACTGGTCTGCAGGCATCAACCTTGAGGCTAGGCCGGAAAGTCCGGGCCAGAAACCTCCAACTACAAAGTGTTTTCCTGTTTGGCTGCCAAAGCCCTCCAGCCCCCTAGCATGCTGCTGCTTCACGTTAGTAATAATCTTTGTCACTGTCTGACTGCTTCTAGTTTGTCTCAGGATTTGATCCTGTTTCACAGTTGAACTTCCTGTCACTAAAAATTTAGAGAGTGTTTGAGAAGTTATTGACTCTGTTTTCCACTGACGACTTCAGCTTATCCCTTGCATCCAGTATGCTAAACATAGATGTGCACTCATAAAACTTATCCCTTAAATTTGGGCTGGCATCCCAGACATTTATTTTATTATGGACTAAATATATTCAAGTTCCGCTTTGCGCATTAGCAGGAAGAAAGATGGTTCAGGAGCAGAGTATGAGAAGTGAGGGGAAATTACAAGTATTAGAACTCATCATTGGCATGAGCAGTATGAGGAGCCTGGAGGGGTGGGATCAGACTGTGTTCCTGTGCATGGGCTGGCACCGTGGAGCCCATTCCCTGCAGAGGAACACCTAACCCAGTCTTCACTTTGGGATGAGGAAATCGAACTTTCCTGGAGTGGATGTGGCGCACTGAGCTGACCCACATTGGGACTTCTTGCCCCTTTGGGGAAGGGGATGGAGATGGGAAGAGAGGAAACTGAAGGTTGACTAGAAGCGATTGGGAGGAGGGAAGGGGGAACAGGGAGATATGTGGATAAAAAACGAGATTTTTAAATAGAAAATAATAAAATGAAGGGGAAAAAAGAACTAGTCATTGATCTGAGCATATTGAAAATTGCTGTTGCATTCCTGAGTAGCTCTGGTTCAAAATTAGAAAATATTGGAGAGTTTGCACATTATCGTATTTCAGTTCTGGAAATTACTTGAATCTGATGGCATTTTGTCTTATTCCCTTATAGAAAAGTTGTGGTTGTCTTCTGAGTATCTAGAAAAAGGGGGGCATAAATGATGGGCTTCTTCATACTTTCTGCTTTAATGTAACTTGGCTTTGAAAAATGCTTGATGACATTTATTGACTTGCGGCCTGGATGCATATGTGTCATGGTGTGCTTGTGAGGGTCAGAAGACAAACTTTTCTGTCATCAGCCAGTTTTCTCCATCTATGATGAGGTCTTCGGGATTAAATTCAGGTGTTCTAGCTTGGCAGAAAGCACCTTTATTTACTGAGCCACTTCATTGTGCTTGATTCTCAGCACCCTTGTAGATGGAGGTGGATGTCAGCTTTTCTCATGCCTCCTTTCCTTTGTCTAAGGCCCAGTTACTGGTGAGTGTAGAAGCTCCATTCCTCTGAGCCAGTTCCATTCATAAAATTAAGGCTCTTCCTGAGGAGAAAAACCACCTTTGCAACAGTAAAATATGAAATAAAGAGATCAAATCCATTCCCAAGATTGTGGCACAGAATAAAACTCTAATAATACTCTAAATGAAACATAAGAAATGAAAATTTTATAGTCCAGAAATGACCATTATTGATGAAACACTACAGGACATATGAATAAATGAGGAAAGAAATATATGTTTGTGAATCAGAAGATTAAATATTGTAAGCCAATACTGGGTGTGAGCCTCTGTAATCCTAGCACCCAGGTGATGGAGTCAGGGAGTCAGAGGCCAGTGTGAACTATGCACCAAAATTGTGTCCTAATCTCTTCCCCACACTTCCAGAACAGAAGACTGGAGGCTGGAGAGACAGCTCAGCAGTTTAGTGTGCTTCTTGCTCTTCCAGGGGTCTTGAATTCAACACCCATGAAGAGCAGCTCACAAAGGAAACACTAGAAAGCAAACTAAGACCTTGTAATAAAATGTCCTAATTTCCATCATATTTTTTTTTTGTTTTAAAAGTTATACTTGTGATTCTTGGCTTATGGTATTTCAGACAGAAATATGACCATACCCACACATTACACCTCAACATAATTTCACAAAAAGTATCATTTGTGAAAGCTCTGCAATTATGTACCACTGTTTTTGTTAGTGTAACATGGGAATTTAAAATTTCCCCCATATCTCTGTCACCTTTGTGTTGCCACATGGGTGAGCATGCATTAAGTCATCTGACTTCATTGTCAAAATACTCACTTTCTCATTAGTGTGAGTGAAACCAAATAGACTTTACACCGTTCTCGGTTTCCCCTTCTCTTGTTCTTTCTCTTCCCGCTGTAACACTGAGGGTTGAACCCATAGCTTCACCCATCTAGGAAAATACCCTACCACTGAGCTGCACTCCCCAGCTCCAGCATTTCAGTTCTGTATGCTTGAGGCTTCACAGAATTTAGCAAAACCTTGCTTGTGGATAAAACTCTGATCACCTTTTACAATTGTTTTTCCTCTAGAGAAAGATGTAATTGTGTCATGGACTTCTTAACACATTGTTACTCTAACACGATGACTGATTTTATGCTGAGATAGCGAGATGGAAATATATTTTTGTTTTCAATAAATAAAAGATAAATGTAATTCTTCAGTGATTTGGTAATTGTGGAATAAATATTATCATTCTGTGCCACAGGCAAAGAAAGATGTTACAAATGATTTTGGCAATTTGGTCATAATCCCTAGTGAAAAGCTACATTTTTTTAAAAATCTTGCTCAGACTTTGGCTCAATGTGTACAAATATCTGGAACTGTTCGATCTCACCTTTCAAGCCAAGTTTGTAATCGTCACCATATTAAAATGTTAATCACCAAAACTGTATTGCTGCTGCACACTTTGGGGATAACCAAGTGACTTTCTGTCCTTGATTATATCACTTGTGTAAATTTCAAGTGCTGTAGTCCTGCTTTCAGGGCTATGGTGGGTATTGAAGACCTGTCCAGTTAGTTTTCTAATGTTCCATGATGAGGATGGTTAGCCTTCATCGTTGACTCTAAATAGGATTTAAAGCCACCATGGAAAGGAACGTCTGGGCATATCAATGAGGAGTCTTCTGAATCAGACTGATCGAGATGGAAAGACCCATCAAAACCACGGGTGACACCATTTCATGGCCTCCTATCTCAGACTGACTTACTAAAGAATAAAATAATCTAACAGTTGAATAAAGTAAGATGAGCACCAGCATTCATTGCTCTCTGCTTCCTAGTTAGATGCAATGTGACCAAGCCACATTCTTCTCTGAGCCATACCTCTGCTGAACTATAAGCCAACATGAACCTTTCTTTTTCTTTAAGCTTGTCAGGCACTTGTCATAGTAATGATCTTGTTAGACAAGATTACTTGTTAGCAAGTAATGTCTTGTTAGACAAGTTATACCACAATGAGTTGTCTTATAGCACAAGTTAGTGTTACTACTGTACCATTGTTAGATAGGTGATACATTACGATCTAGTTCTTCTGTTGGTGGTAAGAGTCAAATATCCATGTCAGATGAGTTCCCCTTCTGATAGTTCTGATTTACTCAATGCAGTAAGAAAAGCCTATATCTACATTCTTGCTAACATTGAGGACATCAGACATTCTTTCTGAAATTAGGAGATAAAAAAACTGCAAGGGTGCTTTTAATCTCAGATTTGTTTACTGGTAGTTGATATGATGTGAATATACATCACATACACTCTCACACCATATATTCTTGGGAAATAAAATGAGAAGGGGCTCAGCTTTGCTGACACCCAGAGTCTATTCTTAGACATGAGCATGCACGGTGTGGCCCATGAATACCGTGGAAGAGCTGTTAATAAAAACAAGGCCAAGGCCTTGAATTGTGAACCAGTGGAACAAAGCTCTCTAATACATACTTATCAGACTTAGGAGATTTCTGGGAGACAGACAACACATTGCTAGATCTTCAGTCCAAACACGGAAGCAATTAGCCACAGTTGCCCAGGTTTTACCTGAATTCTGATAGCCATGAAACATCAGTACTGTTGATTTTTATTCCCAACAAATAGGAATGATAGAAAAGCTTTATTTGCAAACAGGTCAATTTTCTAGTAAAAGCAGGACAGATGGAGATTAGTGAAAACAGCAGATAATGAAAGGGGAAGATGGTTAGGAAAGACTTGCCCTTCTTTACATCTAATGTACAGCGATAACTTATAGGAGACGTGAACTTCATATGCACAAGAAATTTGTGGTTTTGGCTTATAACTCATCTTGACATAACCTGTTTCCACTTTTTACAGTATGGAAGTATACATTTAAGGATCAATACTTCAAGCTGGCAAGGTAATCCACACTTGTGATGGCAGCAATCAGGACACAGAGAGGAGGATCAGAGTTCAAGGTCATCCTCAGCTACATAATAAGTTCAAGGACAGCTGGGGCAACTTAAGTTCTTGTCTCAAAAACAAACAAATGACAGATAAAGAGATAGCTCAATAGTTAACAGCACTTATTGTTCTTACAGAGGGTCTGGGTTCAAATCCCAGCTGCCACGTGGCAGCTCACAACCATCTCTAATTCCAGTTTCAGGAGATCCAGTTCACTGTTCTGATATCTGGGCACACTGTATACACATGATGCACATACATGCATGCAGGTAAAATACTCATCAAACAAGTAAGCATTAAAAACAAAGTTAAAACTAAAAAGAATCCACATTTATAATAATAAAAAGTACATATTTGTATTACTAAGATGATGATATCTTCTCACGTCTTCATATATAAATTAAAGATCAAAATAAATACAGCCACTGTTAGACTAGAAGGAGATATGAAGTGGTATGTGTTGTAGAGAGTTCGCGGGTCCCGGGCAACCAGAGATCCCGGACCCACAGATCTGTCGCCCGGACTGCTTATCCGCCCGCCGCCGCCTGGGTCCCCAGAAACGACTCAGATGCTTCTATTTACTTCATGCTGTTTGGCCTATGGCTCAGGCACATTGCTAGCTAGCTCTTACATCTTAAATCAACCCATTTCTATTAATCCGTGGGCCACGTGGCCCCGGCCCGTAGCTCACCCGTGCCTTTTTACATGTTGCTTTCGGAGGCTTCAGCTCGGTCTGCCTTTGACTCCGCCCTGCTTCTCCTCTCTGAACTGACTCTCCTCCCACTTTTTCTATGGTGCCCGCCATGACCCATCAAACAGCTCCTTTATTTAAAGATACAGCACACACAAATGCATTCCCACAGGTATGCTGTTGGGGAGTCAGCCATGTGTGTCTTTTCCTCTTTGCTTCCCTCTACTAGGTTTAGTTGTTTTGATTAACCCAATGCTAGTAAATATTCATGTGACTCTTTGAGCTCACAGACTCCACATTAACCAGATATTGTAAAAAACAGTCAGACAAACAAAATCTCAGTCAGCACCTCTCTGTTTATCTCACAGCTCTATGGGTTGAAGATTTAAGCTCAGAGAGTTGAATGAGGGTTGGGCTTGGTGTTTTCAAGATAAAAGTCACTCAAGTCTTCTTTTCATACTAAGTAGCAATAATGGCATGAGCATGTTCTAACTGAGGATGTCTAAGCAACAAAGTGGCAGAGAAAACACTTGATGCCTGATGATGACAGAGCTCTTTATGTCTATTTGTCTTTCTGTCTAGCTAGCTAGCCATCTCCCTGCCTGCCTATCATCTATCTGTACATATATATTATATTTGATTATATATACACACACATATGTAGATGTATGCTTTTTATTATCCTTAATACTGACTTTAAAATAAGCACACATCTAAAACTATGTATATATTTACAAAAAGTGTATTTCTGCTCTTTAAAACTTACATCGACAAGAGTATTAGGTTGTAGCGCAGCATCAGAAGTGCATTATATCCCACTTCCCTGAGATGCATCTCAATACTGAAAACAGTGAAGAACAAACGCTAAGTAAGGAGAGGGTCTGCATGGTTGATGAGGAAGAAGGATAAACGCACTAGATGACAGTGAGCTTTCTAATATGACATGTCGGGACAACCGAAACCAGATGTAGTTGAGGCATGTGGAACAGAAATTATGGTCCTACACACCAGCAGAAATAAAGAAGGCAAAGCAGAACACAGAGAGAAGACAACCAGGAGGAAGATGAACAGATAATACAAAAACTCTTCAGTTACTGTTTCTTTCTAACTCCAAAGGGGCTGGAGAGTGGAAAGAACAGGAAAATAGACACCACCACCACTATGTGTACATTAGTGAACATTACCTAAAAAAGAGGGCTCCACCTTGTTAAACCTCACCTCCAACTAAAATTCTCAAATTCTAAGAACATTATAATTTATTATATCCCCTTATCCTAAATTCAGAGAGACCTGGGCAGGAAAATAAATGGGTGTAAGACAACTTCTACCATCTGCTAACCTGTGATCTTATAGCCCTGTATTCAAAGGCAGTTTATCAGTGGTGCAACCAAACCTGGAACTATAATTTTATTGTTGTTTTAGAGGTACTGAGTGTGGATTGAACATGGAACCTTGTGCATGCTAGGCAGTTATAAAACACTGAGCTATATCCCCCTGCAATCAATATTCTTAACCACCAATAATAATGATAAAATTAGCTAAGTGGCTCACTTAAAATGTCCTTTTTTACTCTCCTTATTTAATCATGTATGAATAGCTTAGAAAAGTCAGTTTCATTTTGCAATGTTTTATATAGGCTACAGATAGTCTTTTGATCATCTACTTTGTATTTCATTATGTGTGTAAATCAGATGAATGTAATATATACATAATGTTGTGGGATATTTGATTATACTGTGTGAAGATGTCTGTTTTACCTCACTTGCCTAAGGCAACTTCTGATTATTTAATAAGAGCTGAATGGCCAATATCTAGGTGGGAGAGGATGGGAGGGACTTCTGGAGAGAGAGAGAAACTCAGTGGAAGAATCTGAGAAGCAGGGAATTTGCCAGCTAGATGTGGAGGAAGTCAGATGTATTGTACTGAGGAGAGATAACAAATCATATGACAGAATGTAGATTATTAAAAATGGGTTAATTTAAGTTGTAAGAACTTTTTGAGAACAAGTCTAAAATAAGCAAAGCTTTCATAATTAATAAGTCTTCATACCATTATTTGATAGCTGGAAGTCCAAAGAAAGATCCAGTATAACATATCACATACAAATATACAAGTACATGTACTTATGTGTAACAGTGAGCTTTCTGACCCTGACTAGCCCCACAGTCCAGAGCTACCCACCGCTGTTTATCTGTACCAGCAATTCCAAAGTCCCAATGAAACACACAGATGCTTATATTAACTTCATGCTATTTGACCTATGGCTTAGACATATTGCTAGCTAGCTCCTTCATCTTAATTCAACCCATTTTCATTATTCTGTCCTGCCATGTGGACCGTGGCTCACCTGTGTTCCTTACATGCTGCTTCTTTGGACATCTGGCTCAATCTGTGTCTGACTCCACCCTTTTTCTCTTACCTATGGCTATGGTGTTTGCCAAGGGTCAAAATAGCTCCTTTATTTAAAGATTGATATTCACAGCATATAGAAAGACATTTCCACATCACTTATGCATGTGTGTATACACATATTTAGTCTGAGTATGTATCTGTAATTTTAAATTTACAAAGTAAAGGTAAATTGAAAGAGTAAATATTAGGTGACTCCATTGCAAACTGATATTATGTATATTTAATATATGAAATGTGCACTGTTCTAAACATTGCAAGTGGGTCTAACTCAATTCTTCATCTACTATCCTGTATCACATTTCTGATTTAAGATATTTCTTCTCTAGAACATTATGTTTATCTGAAATTCCTCTGATTCTCTGCTGTCTGCTCCTTCATTTCAGTGCCCTATCAGGTACTGTTTAAGAGACCACTCCAGATCATACAAAGTGATCATGTAAATAAGTTTTATTTATACACAGATTTAATCCAAGACCCTTCATCTCTTGGTTAGACATCTGGTTTGTAGAAAAATCTTCATGGTCATAGAATACAAGGTAGGGAAAGTCAAATAACCTTCTTAAGAACTACTGTTCTTAGCCTTGCTAATTCTGCAACACTTTAATACAGTTTCTCATGTTATGATAATCCCAAACTATACAATTATTTCACTGTTACTTTGTAACTATAAGTTTTTCTACTGCTATGAATCATAACATACATGTCTGATGTGTACAATATCTGATATACAGCATATCTGATATGCAACCCCCTCAATCTGTTGAGACTCACAGGTTGAGAACCACTGCTCTTAAGGATAATAAATTTCAAGATTTTATTATGCTACCATTCTGGGACTTGAAACAACTGTGATTTTTAACCCCAATTGAAAAGCAAATTTCACCAAAAGAATAAGAAAACATCTTTCAAGATCTTTATACCAGCCTCCTTCTCTAGGTGCAAGAGGAAAATTAGACCTGCTGTCTGATCTACTGGTCTGGTACCCTGTTTTGTTTTTTTACTGTTTGGGAACATCTTCAAAGCAGATCTTATTGGATTTTCATATGGAAGCATGGATTATTATGACTTCTGCCTGAATTAGAACTTGCTGTTAATGTTAACCTAGTATGCTTTGCACACAGCAAGGGCTGTAGGCAAATTCAAAATTTGGCCAAAACTCCCAGGACAGCAGACCTTGGTAATATGACCCATGTAAACAAACAAAAAATGACTTTGATGAGAAAATAGAAAAATTCCAGGAGGAAACATTAGTTTCTTTATTCCCACTGCATTAATCAAAGGGAGTAAATTTTCTGAGGGTTAGGAAATGTATGGGTAAGTATGTAAAAATGCAAAGGTATGCATACGCATATGTTTGACAAAGATACCTGATACATAAAATAAGATAAAGGTAAAACATTATAGACTATCAGATGTGATAAATAAATATTTGTTATATTTATACTTCATTATGGACCCTTCAAGTAATCTCTTTAATATAGAAGCATTACTAATGTCTGCCCAGAGTGATGCAGGAATCAATTATTTAAGCAGCAATCTATAACACTGAGTCTAGGCTTTTAGGCTTCAAATGTCTTTTGGTTCTGTTTTTAACACACCTCTTTCCTATTTTCTAAACAAAAACACTTTTAATTTTCTTTTAAAAAATGCTTTCTTGCTTTGTATTCGTGTGTACCTGCATATGGGCCTGTGAACTTGTAAGTACAGATGTCCATAGAGAAAAGAAGCACAGAACTGCATTGGAGCTGGAGCTGCAGGGATTATGAACCACCTGACCTGCAAGCTGGGAACTGAACTCTGATCCTTCATAAGAACAGTTTATGCTCTTAACAGCTGAGTCATTGCTTTATCCCCAGAAACACATTTTCTTACCAACCAAAAGGAAAAAGATAGTCATAAAGCAGAAAACTCAGTGTGGTAACCTAGGCTTGGATGTCTGATTTTTGCATAGTTGTTTCTCAGACAGGTAATGCTTGATTTTGATTCATTTGTATTTCTTCTTTCCATAGCTCAATCTAACAGATTTAAACATAATATTTCACTCATTTGTTCATCTGTTACATGCACGTTTTTTGTAATCTGTACCATAAATATCTGTTTGAAATGTAAGGATCATAAAGTCCACTAAGACATAATCCTTATCCCTGCTGTCTAGGAGCTGTGCTCCATATACTAGAAGAAAACAGGTTAAAAAAAAATCACCAAATCAGTGGCAGACTATGTCACTCATTACATCATTGATACATTGAAAAGAAACAAGAAACTTGAGTTCCAGTCATCAGAAAGCTGAAGTACAGGGTAAGCCTCCTAAGAGGAGGCTAGAAGTACAATTCCTCTTCCCAGACCACAAGAACACCAAATCACATAAGAGCCACTGTGTTTCATGGGTCTTCCTGGGCCCTAGAATCAGACAATAGAGCCTCTGAGAGTGAAGAAGTATGTTCAAAAGAAGCACACTGCACAGAGATTAGCACACCCATGGTCTCTATATATATAGATGATTCACATAGGCCAAGCTGTAAAGTCAGTCTAGGTGTCTGCCAGCAAGAAGTGAGTGAGCCAGGTTTATTCAGCCATGAAGAAAGATGATTCGGTTATTTTTATATGTGTATGTTTATTTTGCTTTTACTTATTATGTATGTGTACTACATGTGTGTCTCCTTATGTTGAATTTTCCAAAAAGCACTGCTAGAAATTAGATAATCCAAAAGAAATTGAAATTATTTTAGTCTAAGTCCATTCAACTGCCATTCCTTGTCCTAATTTTTCTTCAAGTAACCAAACCAAGGGTAGGTTTTATAGTTTGTGCACAATTAGCTAGTTCTCAAAATTACAGTATAATTAGAACATTAGAATGAGTAAGTTTGGCTTAAGCCTGCTGCCTTACTTGGGTGATCAGTTTTGGCAAACGCTACATTTGCACATAGTGAATTTTTCCTTAAATTTACCTGTGAACCAATCACAAGTTAACCTGGAAGTGTAGACCCTTGTAGCAGAGCAACTGAGTCCCTGCTAATCACAGCATCCCATCCTCAGTAGGTAACAACCAAACGAGTAAGTCTCATCCCATCTCAGCACTGGGCCTTCAGCTAGTCACAAGCTGCAGACTGATCTGAAATGTCCATTTAGGGCAAATGCCAGCTATAGCCAATCAGGCTTCTTTTCTGCCTATAAATACAACCTGCACTTCTAACAGAAAGGGACATTTTGAACCTTCTTGGAAAACTGCCTAGCTCTAGAACCCTTTTTCTTGTTCAAATAAACTTTGTGAAAGTTAACTTGGGTCTCAGATTTTCCTTTACTGATACTGTTACTTGTAGGAACCAGTTTTGTTTTGTCAAAGGATCCAAGAAGCTGAGTTTAGAAAAAGAGACAAGAAGAAAATTCACTTCATGGCTTATAAAGCCCTGTGAAGACCTGAGAACTGCACTGCCTTGTTAAGGCCTTGCTGTGACATGGGTGACATGCTACAAATAACAGGTGTGTGTGTGTGTGTGTGTGTGTGTGTGTGTGTGTGTGTGTGTGTGTGTGCGTACTAATAAATATATGGGATTTATCAAAACGGTTTACAGATTATGGTATAATTATTCTAACCATAGCATGATGTAAAGTTGAAGAATTTCATAGTTGTTCTGTCCATGAGGCTAGATACGTCATCTGATTTTCAGTATATGCTGGAATCCTGAAGGAATGGACTTATCACATGCGTGTGTGCACCATGCACAGAGGCCAGACAAGCATGTCAGATACCCCAGGACTGGAGTTACAGGTGGCTGTGAACTTTCTAATGTGGAGGCTGAGGCTCAGACTCAGTCGTGTAGAATTTTACTAAGTGCTCAGAAATGCAGAGCCACACTTTTAGCCCCTCTCCCCAATTTTAAAGTGACATTGTTATGATTCCACTTTCTCACATAATCATGTTTTTAGGAAAAGTGCATCGAGTGAGCGGTATTCTGGGAACCACTAGGAATGTGTCAGTGAATGAAACAGGTAGAGACTCCTGATGTCCCACAGTGACTGTGACAGGTGAAAATGGTCTACAAACAGCACAAACAAATTGCTAGATAATTCTGTCATAAGATAATTCATTCCCATCCTAATCTACATTCTAGCCCTGGCGAGATTTCCTTCATTTCAGGGAATCTGTGTCTAATATTGTTGAAAAAGAAACCATGAGTGACCTTTTAAAATCCTTAGTAGTTGAGTGAAGGATGCACAACAGGGACATAGGTAAATATTATAAAAGGCAAATTATTCCAAGGAGTTTTTTTTTTTTTTTTAAGCATTACAAAGGGTTTTAGAAGACTAGGGGATTTTTTTTTTTTTTTAACAAATGGAATGACAAGAAATGAGGAAATGGAATATTCCACCAGAGAAAGGAAGTGCTAATTTTCAAGAGCTTAAATAATAGATGTGACAAGTCTCACTTAAAGAAAATGTTTCAACTGTGTAGTAAAAATACATTTCCCAAGTTGAAAAGTGTATTTTAAAATAATCTGGCTGATTTCAAACCTCAAAGAATAAAAGCTCTGAGCTTTGACTTGTCCAAGAGGAATATTTACATAAGGTTTTGTCAATTGCCTGTGTCCTTGTTTTGAGATTATTTACTTTTGGTCCTGTATGTCTCCGTTCCAGTCGGTGTCACTCAGCAACTGTGCTTTTGTGAAGTATAAATTAAAATTAAAATCTAATTTTCTTAGATGAGAGGTTGTTAAGTGAAATTACTTTGAAATACTGGGCAATATTAGGTAAAGATGGAGGCTGTGTCACGACTGCCAATCAAACCCAGACCAGGGTTGAAGGGAATAAATCATGAATGAAACACTCAGCAATGAAGCGCCCCGTTGTTAGGTTGATGTTTTCTTAAGGGCTGGAAGAAAAGATTAATTCACTTTTATTCTCTAAAGAAATGGGTCTTACCTACTTCTATTTTTTTTTAAGCGACAGATGTACAAACAAGGAAAGTGAGTGGAGAGAATCAAATGAGGACATAAAAGGTATAGAAAATCTTTAACTCCAAGAGGCCATGGGTAAGGCAACAAATACCGGACCAACTAAAAGCATGGACCTGGGTATTACAGTTCATTTTTATATCATGCTTCCTAAGTCACAAATGTTTTTTCACACACCACAATTTTTTAAGCTCAAAACAATCCTTTATCTTCATTAATCTTTAATTATCTATTAGTCACAATTATTCTTGAAATAGGAACAGCGACACCCCACTATTGCCTACATCTAAGATTTGAGCTATGGTTATTTAAAATCTTTCCTAATAGAAAGAAACATCATTGTATTCATGAAATAAATAACACCAGATATGTCTATTACAGCTGATTATTTTTCAACATTTAAAAGAAAGCTTTAGAAAATTAATCAATCCATTATTCTTCTCATTTTCATTGAGTCTATCTTATTTTATTCAATCTTTTTGTTCTGGGTACTATGCTAACTTACTGGGATAAAATTCAATGGCCTGGTCCCCATCCTCAAGGAGTTCATGGTTGAGGTGGAAAGTAGTAAAAATGATCTACAATGAAATAAAATATGTGTATTGGTCGTGATTCTCCATAACAGAACAGGTATAATGAGTGTGTGGTGTGTGTGCACATGCGTGCTTGTGCGTGCACACATGCATGTGTATACTAATACATATATGGGATTTATCAAAATGGCTTACAGATTATAGTCTAATTATTCTAACCATAGCTGTCTCATGATGTAAAGTTGAAGAATTTCATAGTAGTTCTGTCCATGAGGCCAGATATATCAGCTGATTTTCAGTGTATGCTGGAATCATGAAGGAATGACCTTACCAGCAAAGTAGGGACAAGCAGGCCAAAGGAAAGGACTTCCTTCTTCCGTGTCCTTTATATAAGCCTTTTGTAGACTGCCACAAGCAGGTGTGGCCCAGATTAAAGGGGAGTTGTCCCACCGGATTTAGACTTGGTCTTCCTACTTCAAACGATTTAATCAAGAAAAATTCCTCAAATATGTATCCAGCCACTTGTGTATTAGTTTTTCCACATATAGCCAACTTAACAACCAGGAACAGCCATCAGGGTACAGGAATTCAGTAGAAGAAAAAAAATGTATTAGGTCATAGAAATTCTAAATATTTTCAAAGAAGAACAACAAATTTTGTTTAGAAACTATAGAGTTTAATGTACTCAGTGTAAACTATATATCTGACTGCAGAGAGAGATGAAGTTGGACAGACAGGGGGGAGGGTGCTCATGAAACGCTTTGTAATACCCAGCGTGTTGACATCTCTCAACATTGTTAATTGAATAGTGGCCAAAACATACTTGTGCACTAAAAAGCAATATAGATTATGCACTGAGGAGTCAGAGATATTATAAAAAGTAACTATAGGGTCTGTAGAGATGAATCATTTGTTAAGAGCAATTGCTATTCTTATAGAAGACATGGATACAATTCTCAGCACCCAAACCTGATGACTCACCCCCATAACTATGGCACCAGGGACTCTAATGCCCTTTCCTAGCATATTAGGGAACCCAGGTGCACAGATGCACTCACAAACATTAATACATGCACATATACATAATTATAAATATTTTAAGAGACTGTAATGTTGAAGATCATCACCTGGAAAATGGGATCCATTTTAACGTCATGCACTAAGTTGGCACTAATTTTGGTGGAGTGGGACAGGAAAATTGGTCATTTGGACTTGAGATTTATGGGATATTAGAGGAGATAGTTAGCATTAGATAAAAGACTTGAAAAGGGATGCCTTATCCATTCCGCCATTGATTGAGAGATAAAAAATAAATAACAATGTTTTCAAAGAAAAACTAAAAGTTCATAGTTTGACATATAATAAAAATTATTATGCATAGTCCAAGTAGATAAAAAAGATACTTTTGTACTTGGCTTAGTTGGCCTGTGTCCCACACGTTGGAAAGGAGATTCATAAACTGACAACTAAATTTATATCTTTTAACATTTGGTTGAT
Source organism: Phyllotis vaccarum (assembly GCA_033318265.1). Lineage (NCBI taxonomy): Eukaryota > Metazoa > Chordata > Mammalia > Rodentia > Cricetidae > Phyllotis > Phyllotis vaccarum. The sequence goes on from JARWLC010000011.1 coordinate 76,153,957, forward strand.
CCAAGTCGTTCAGGCTGATGATTTCATGTTCTTGGGCTGGACTCTCACCCAGTTCCTGAACCCTAGAGAGCTGACAGTTTGCACAACATTGTTCCAGTCTTCTCTTTTGGGATGTTGTCATGTTTCCCCTCTGTTACTCTCTGGAGCTTTATTCCAATCCTCCTATCACTAATATCTCAGTTGTTTGAAAACATGTGCTTAATGCTAAGATATATCCAGCTATTGTCTCAGAAGCTATTGGAAGAACAGAAAAGACAAACCGAATATTAAGAATTCCCCAGCGGTGGAGGGAGGTTGCTTGGTGGTCAGATTGATTTCCAGGAAAGAGTAATGATCAGAACTGGATCCCCAGGTCACACATAAGTGATGGATGGATATAGGGGATCCCTTTAATTACAGACTCAGAAAGCAAAGATGAGTCCCCAGAATAAGCTGGCACGCTCTAGGTTTGATGAAGAGACCCTGTCTGTGGTATGAGGTTTCTGGCCCGGACTTTCGGGCCTAACCTTAAGGTCTAGGCCCACAGACCAGCAGACCTGCAGACCCGCAGTCCCACAGAGACACACAGATGCTTTCAATAGTTTTAGGCTGATCGGCCTCAGGCTCAGGCATATCACTTGCTTTCTCTCTATCCTTCATCTAACCCATGTCTCTTGTTCAGCCATGTGGCTGGGTACCTTTTTTTAGAGCAGCATGGTTATCCTCTGCTTCTTTCAGCTTCTCTCTGGCATTCTGCTCTCAGAGATTTTAGTCTGGTAGCCCTGCCCACACTTCCTGCCTGCCTTTGGCCCATCAGTGCTTTTTATTAAACCAGTGGGTGGGACAATTATTTACCATGAAACAGCATAATACCCCTACACCTGTCTCAATGAATATTATAGAAGAACAATGATATATATGCACATCACACATTCACACATGTACATGCTTAAAAATAAGGAAATGAATACAAAGAATTTGTTTGGATTCCCTAAAGTAAATATGTTAAGCTGGCAGATCACACTAAAAGAAAGTTATCTATAAAGGTTAAATATTGGTCATCCACAATACTGGAACAACATGCTTTTGTTTACCTGCTTACAGACAATTGGAAGTTATTTTCTTATGTATTAATAACACACAAAACACACCCTTGGGCAGATAAGCCCTTTGAGAATCTGAACATTGGAGTTAATTCCTCTCCAGCTCACTGAGTACATGGATAGCAATGGGAGCATTTGTAGGCTGACATGATTGCTTCTGGATTTGACAACCTGAGTTCCTTTAACTGCAAGTGACTCCTTTTCACACACTCAAGCACACAGACACGTAAAAACAAACCTTAAAGTATTAGCATTCATACTAATACATATTTTCTGGATACTATCACCACAATGACACTATTTTCATTTATTAGCTGTTTTCTATTTATCTTTGGTATCTATAAACATATCTGTTACATGGAGACAGTCATTGAGTATTTATTGAATCAACAAACAGAAGAAGCATTAAGACTTCAAACTGTAGTCCAAAATCATCACTTCTTCATGTATATTTTTTAAAAACATATCAGCTAAAAATCCATGATATGAAAAGTTGGAATTTTATCTTTTCTTAGGCACTAACCCACATTTCATAGAAAATGATTAAAAAAAAAGAAAGTCAGGTACCAATTGGGTTAGCATGGAAGAAATCCAAGAAAAGGGGACCATGGGAATAAAAACAAGCCTGAAGATCAAAGGTGAAGGGAAAGATAAACAGGGAATGTGACAGAGTTCTCACTCATCACAGGTGCCAACTGCAGCCTGAGTGATAGGTCACTGTGTCCCTTTTCCTAAGGTTTGTGCCTAGATGTGCACGCCTATGTAGTCTGCCTAAAGGGAATATGAGTCAAGTATTCTAGAGCAGTTTTAGTTTTAAACTAGAGAAAATTGAGGATGAAAAGTCCTTCCACTCTTGAGGTTTGAAGGCAGCATTGCTTGGATGTGCCCCCACCCTCACACCTTGAATCATTTATTTTATGAGGAGGGTGTAAACATGTCTGTTCTGCATTGTAACCAAAGCTAGCAAAAGCTACAGTTACTTGTGAGAATTTGCTGGTTACGTTTGGCCAGATGGCGTCTACATCCTGCGTTTCCTCCTTGTGCTAAACTTTGATGATTCTCAGCTGCACAGGACCGGTGGTCTGCTTAATCTTTTCCCATGGTGCTGTCAGCTGTGCAAAATGATTCCTAATGGATCAAGCCCTGGAAAAGTTTTTTTTTTTTTTTTGGTTGTATCCAGAGAAAGAATTAAAAAGAATACAAAAATAATGACTGAACAAACCTTCACAGTTTTGAAATTTAGTATAGAATGACCTATTTTCTACGTGTTTTGTTATTTTTTGTTTATGTTTTTGTTATGTTTTTAGTATCTCAGACTAGCAAGATAGCTCCGTGGGTAATAGCACTTGCTGCCAAGCCTAATAACCCCAGTCCCTGCGTTTGAACCCAGGAATCATATAATTGAAGAAACTCAGGTCTCACAAGTTGTTTTCTCCTACACCTGCCACAGCACTCAGGTGTGCACACATGTACACACATAGCACAGTAAATAAAATTTTGAAGGTAATATTTTATATGTAGAGTACTTGGGAAATGCCTTGTTATATATTTATTAGTTTTTAAAATTTTTAAATTTAAAATTAAATTTTATTTTGTGTGTGTGGGTGTTCTGCTTGCATGTGTGTCTGTGTACCACTTGTACGGCCGGTACCCATGAAAGCCAGAAGAGTACATTGGATCCCATGGAACTAGACTTACAGATCATTGTAAGCTGCCTTTTGACTGCTAGGAATCAAATCTCAGCCTTTGGGAAGAATAGCAAGTGCTCTTAACAGCTGAGCCATCCACTGTAGCCCTAGAATTTATTATCTTTACTATTATGCATCATTAAAAATAACTATTGATAGCTGACCTATTTTATATATGCAACTAATGAATGGATTATCCATGTGTAACATCTACCAACATATACAATTAATATGATTAATGCATGCTTATTGACTGAATAAACTATTTTTAGAAAAGTCTATTTAGAAAAAAGAGACTCGTTTTTATCGTTTTTTTTGGGGGGGGGGTGGCCTAAACTCCAAGAGTCACTTGTCACTAAACTCAGCTAACGTTTGTTTTCAGACATGAGATGCCTGGTGTGTAACATTCCTTCTTCCGTCTCCTCGCTGCTCTCTCCAGGATTGTTAAGGAATGTTGGTAGATTTCAGAATTATTCCTTTTTATCCCTTCCACCCAATTCCTTGATTCTTGTGAGAGATGATTTCGTCTATTTCCTTTGACTTCAAGTCTTTTTCTTTGGGAACTTGTTGCTGTATGCAAGGATACTTCATTGTGTGTGTGTGTGTGCGCGGGGGGTGAGGGGGGATGGGGGGGTAACATCTGGCTCCCCAGAATGCAGCTGGAACCAGTAGGTTATCATTTCACAGAAAAGTTCTTAAGGGTTTCAGGAGCAAACCTGAGAATTTTACGCTCTGGAAGCCACTCACACATCAGTACACGCTCACACAAAACCACTGAAACCAGACCAAACATGGCATCTTTCCCAGTTGTCACACCAAATCACTGTGCTGGTACCTTGAATGAGTCCATCATCCCCCCTCCCTTCATCTTGCTACAAAAGAACCAGTAATTACTTTCTACTACTCCACAATAGAGGTTAATGGGAATAATTTCTATCAACTCTTCCCACAATAGAATAAAAATGACCCTTTACATTTATTTAACTTATTTCTTCTTGGTGCCAGGGATTGAACATACTTATGAGGCAAGTGCTCTACCACTGAACTACATTTCCAAACACTGTAATTTTTATTGTTTAAAGAATTGCATTCACTATCATCAGCATCTTTATTTCAGAAGGGGACACTGACCTCTCTCTAAGTGAGCGTGTATCATTCCTGTGTTAGGAAAGCAACTCAGCTTTGAAATAGTATTGGCTCCCATCATTTTCAGCTCCACACCCCCCCATACACACACAATAAAGAGACTGTTGTGAACAAATTTGGGCATGTGACTTGCTGTTCAGCTAGGCTAAGTGTACAGTTCCTAGCTGTGTGAGGCATACCCCTATATTCCACCAAGGGATGTTTCAGCTCAAACCATTGTGTGAATGCATTTTTGTGCTTCACTTTAAAAAATGTCATCGTAACAATTTTGTAAAGTGTTAGAAAATGTCGGGGGATATGTCAGGAACAAACATCTAATATCTAACAGCTGAAAAATCCTCTGTGTCTGCATTTCTGAATGACTGAATCATGAGCAGAAGTTTGGAAGATACTAATACTTGGAATCCATTTCCAACAATTCTGCTTTTTGTGGTGAGGTGTGGTATGTCCCCAGCATCAGGGTTTCTGCATAAAGCTCCACAGGCAATTCTATCTGAAGTCATAAGTGAGAAACATTTACAGAAATGTGTGTGTGTGCTCACGTGCCTGTGCCCACACATGCATGTGCATGTCCCTCTATGTTGGCATGCATGTGCTTATATTTATGTGTGTCTGTGTGTATGCATATGCCTTTGTGCATATGTATGCATGTGCCTCTATGTATTTGTTTACATGTGTGTGTGCCTGTATATTTTTCAGAATCTCAGCAAACATTTACTTAAACTCCTTTTCTTGGAAAGCAAAGACACTGCCTCTTTGTGTGGAAATATGAATTTAGTTATGGGTTAGAAAGTTCTGTGTACACCTGCTGAGTGTTTGGTTTAAGCTACTTTTCAAGTAGTTCAAGTGATTGTTTATGGATTTCATTCTCTGTGTCCTATTTATTATTATTTTTTATTTTTAAGGTTTCATACTACTATTGCATTGACCTCAGAGTCTCATTGAAGATCCACCCATTATGACCTGGTCATATATATGTGTTAGCAGTTGTATGTAGAATAGGTACGATTATATTAGGGACATTTATAACATGGTTATTGTTTCATTTGGAAATTAAGTATAACATAAGGAAATACATAGTTGTATGTCAAGTTAACAGGTTACAAGTTAACTTGTAATGGCTATTCTTTGTTGTCACTTGACCACATCTGGAATTAACTAAAACCCAAGCAGCTGGGTACACCTGTGAGGATTTTTCTTAGCTGTATTTTTTGAGATAGGAAAACTCCTTAAATCTGGGTCATGCCTTTTTACAGAATCCTTATAAATGATGTGGAAAAAGAAAGCTTTTGCCTGTTTGCCCTTATTCACACTGGAAATTTCATATATCCTTCTGCTGAATAGTTGGACCATAACATGTAAGTCACTCTGCTACACACACACACACACACACACACACACACACACACACACACACACACACATATTCATTTTATAAAATCTGTGCCTCTCTGGAACTCTAATACACTGTGTGTATTTATTTTACATATTTAGATGTTTTAATGTTAGATATGTGCATATATGCACAATTACTGTACCTTTCTGTTAAATTCCCCTTCTGTTATCTCAGGGCCTTTGTATCTTGTAATAACATACTCACACATCATCCTTTATTTGGTCACTGTACATACACAATGTCTTTTCCTATCAATTGACTTCCGCTCATACATACCCCTTTTTAGAAAGTTAGTGATCTATAGACACTACACCACTGGATCCTACTTGCCATCTATTTACCTATTTTATGTTCTGCAGTTGGAAATCTTAAACCATTTACTGTGAAATTGGAGACTTTATTTCAAGAGACTGGAACCTTTTAACACAAGGTACTGAAAACGTGTCACTCAAAAATACTATCCCCAGAGAAAACTCAGATGATAAAGTCTCATAATAATAATTGGTTTTCGAGTTGTTTTTTCCTTTAATCTTACTGAAATTCATTAAACAATTGCATTAGCTTCTTCATCGGGTAATCTATAGATCTCATTTTGTGTGTGTGAGTTCTTGTAAACTTATTGTGCTTCCTTAGTGTTTTCTTGTTTTCTAATATTGCTTTATGCTTCTTATGCTCCTTGTGGAGGAGTCTTCACATAATGATGTCACTGCTTCCAAACCTCACAGACAACTCTTTGTTGGGAGCTAAATACCTACACTGGGGTGTGGACGGGGTACATGGACATATCTACAGAAGTGAAGCTGTACAATGGTACCCGTCATGTGGAGGCTTTCAGCATCTCTAGACCTGGGAAACATAGTGGTGTGAACTTTAATGCCAGGTTTTACGTCCCCAACAACCATGAGGTTCTTCATCAGCAAAGGCTCCTGGGATCTCTCTGCTACTCTTTTCTTCTGGGAAGCCACAGCTGAGTACTCATACTATATCTTGCCAATATTTTGGATCCAGATCATTTTAGTAAGCACAAAGAATGATCTGATTCCTAAACAGTGTGCCAAACCACAAATAAAAACTCACATTATTGATTCATGTTCCTCTACTTTTACTTTATGTTAGGGTTTTATTTCTATGTCTGTCTAAGTTACTTTCTGATTTGTATAGAGTAACACAGGAAAAAATACATTTGATTTAATGGTCTGATTACTTAGTGATTTCTGGGGGATAGAAGGAATTTATTTTGTCCTGGGTGAGAGATGTCAGACAATTTGATTTAATAGCCTTTCTGGTAGACCTCTACTGAAATCAATGAAGAAAATGTTTCATGCTTATTCTTGAGAAGAAAGCAAATTGGAAACTAGACCTGTGCTTTGCAAAGAAAACAGCATCTATACATTGAATTTTGTCTTGTGTATAACACTGGGACTAGGGTTACAAAAATCTCTCTCCCTTTCTCTCTCCCTCTCCCACCCCTCTGTATATGACCGAGAAAAGCTCTCAGCTCTTAGCATGTGTAAAATATTTTCCTACACTAAAGAGTATTTAGATGTTAGATTAAAATGAAACTCTCTAAAGTGAAGGAATATTCTGATAAAAATATAACCGTTATAGACCCAATTCTATATGCGCTGAAACAAAGGCATAAAACTTGAGTTATTTAAATTTTACTACCATTTGAGAGTGGTAGTAAAAGGTGGAGGAATGAAAACAGGGAAGAAGAAGTGCAGGAGAAGGAAGAGGAAGAGGAGGGAGAGGACATCTCAACAAATCTGCGGTTAAGAGTTATCCAGCCCCTGAACTTGGTTTCCTTTTCTTTTTTATGCCACTTGTTTTTATTTAAAAGTTCTTTTTTTTAACATACCCACTACTGTTCCCCCTCCCCCATCCTTTCCCCCATCCGTTCCTCAGAAAGGGTAAGAATTCCCAGTGTGAGTCAATGCAGTCTGGTATATCCAGTTAAGGTAGAACCAAGCCCCTTCCCTCAGGATAAAGGCTGAGTAACATGTTTCTCTGTAGAGAATGGGCTCCAAGAATCCAGTTCTTGCACTAGCAAAAAGTTCTGATACCACTGCCAGAGGCCCCATAAGCTGCCCAAGCCACACAACTGTCACCTACATTTAGAAGGCCTAGGTTAGTTCCATTCAGGTTCCCTAGCTGTCAGTTCAGAGCTAGTGGGCTCTCAGTAGCTCAGGTCAGCTGTCTCTGTGGGTTTCCTCATCATGGTCTTCATGCCTTTGCTCATATAGTCTCTCCTCCCTCCCTCTGTCTGGACAGGAAGCTTATTCCAGTGCTTAGCTGAGATCTCCACATCTGCTTTCATGAGTTGCTGGATGAAGGTTCTATAATGACAGTTAGGGTGGTCATCATCAATTTGATTATATGGAAAGGTCAGTTTAGGCATCCTTTCCTCTATTGCTTGGAGTCTTAGCTGGGGTCATCTTTGAGGGTTCTAGAGAGAGTCATTTTGGGGTTAGAGAGAAAGATGGTGCCTAGGGAACTTGGTTTCTTAAAGGACTAATTCTGTTCTGAACTAGCAGCTTCACTGAGTGGTTAAGAGCTCTGGCTGCTCTTCCAGAGGACAGATTCAATTCCTTGGTGGCTCACCACTCTCTGTATACTCCCGGAGAATCCAGTGCCTGTTTCTATCCACTGTGGGCCCAAATTCACATGCTACACAAACATACAGGAAAACATTCATATACAGGAACTAAGAAATACATAAAATAACAAATAAATATTTTAAGAATGAGTTTATATTTTGGACAAATTAAAGCAGTTTGATAATTTTGAATTTTATAAAGTCCCCAGAATGATGTCATTTCTTTGTGTTAAACAATACAGAGGAAAATAGTACCTTTGTAAGGTTTTGGTTTGTTTGCTGTTGACAACATTTGTTCTCTGAATTTCCTTGGCTTCTTGGAATGGATCTTCCTACCCTTCTCATGAGCCCTTTCACAAACCTGACTCCTCCTGAGCTCCATTAGTGTCATCTGCCACCCTGATGATGTATAACAAACATTCATGACATTTAGTAACTATACAGTTAACTTTGCTTGTACAAATAAAATACATATTAATATTCATATAGTAGATGTTACAGATTCCCTTCATGTACCTCTTTTGAAGGTTCTCGTATTTTATGATGTCTACAGTATAGAAATCATTTCCTTGCTTATTTTGGAGTAACTCTCTGTAGACTGTCTCCGTGCATGTTCAGATAGCTCACAGGCAGAGGCCATGACTACTTTTGCTCAAGACTATCTTTGCAAAGTCTTTGTATAGTAAACACAGCACTTCTCTCTAGAGCGGAAGGTAGATTCATGTACAGTCAGTATAGTAAAGACATTGTCTTTCTTTGTAGTAAATTTAACCTCATTTTCTTATAGAGCCTTCTAAAAGATACAAGTTTGTTTAATTATTAGTTTCTTGATTAAAATTCTCTCATGTGAACAAGAGTGCCTGGCCCCTTTTACATGGGTCTCTCTATGAATAGGCTGTCAAAAGGAACAAATGCCACCATGAAGGTCACACTGCTCGCTTTGCCTTAATAAATAGCCTTTTGTCTCTGACTTATTATTAATCTTGTGTCTTCTGCCAATACCCATGAAACCACGACAGTCCAATTTGTTAATGTACAAGCAGGATGACAATTCATATTTCACAGTAACCTCCTAACTTTTCAAAGCTACCAGGGAACCTTTCACAGAAATATTGAAAAGAGGGAGATAGTACAAGTAATTAGTGAGAAAAAATTTCAGATTTCTATGTAAGGAAAGGGAGTCCTAAAATATCTCTAAACCTGGACATAAGTCTATAAATTATCCAGTGGAAAAAGCAGAAAAAATATCTTGAGAGATAAACACTGTACCCTGGGATTTTTCCTGTACACATTGAAAAAACCATTTAACTAATTCTCTAGGATTTGTGGTTCCAAAGGTCAGGAAGCTGGGCTCCTTGTTTGTAAATCCTCACAGTACAGTCACATGTGGTCCTTAATGAACATTGATCCACTAGAGCACTGTCGGTTACTGTAGGAAATTGACCCCAACTTTACACTTTATCTCAATGGCTGGCTGAGGAATTGTGTGTATGTGTGTTTGTGTTGTGTGTGTGTGTGTGTGTGTGTGTGTGTGTGTGTGTGTGTGTGTGTGTGTGTGTGTGTGTTTACCAGACAATTCTGTAATGGGTTAAGGATCTGGTTTTCAAGAAAGAAACATAGTCTGAGAGGTTCCTGAAGCATCATGGACAAGTATTCTTAACAATCCTTCCCTGGAGAATTGGACTCGTCAGCTCCGGCTGTGGAACTGAAGGTGTCAGTTAGATTATGGTGAGGATGGTATCAGAAGTCAGAGGAGAGGTTTCATTTTGTAATTCCAGAAGCAGACAAAATCATGAAAGCATGCTTTCATCTACGATCAAGAGGAATACTGATCAGCTACACAGCACTACGTTATTTTTCAGGTTTAAAATAATTCTGTTTCAAAACTGAAATATCCTTGTAAAAATCTGTTGGGTAACCAAAGGCATGTGAAAGATGGCCCTGCCGTATTTGAGAATAAATATTATTTAATCAGAATTATAAGCCAATGTTTAAGAAAGAAGACGTCATTTGGATCTGGAATGTAGTTGTCTAAGGAAGCTGGTAAGTTACATCAGTGGATTATAGGTTTCTAGTTATATAGGTGTTATAGAATATCATTGTTATCTGAGAAGACATTTAGATTTCGGGAGCATGGTTGCAAAAATTAAAATTCATGTGTATAGTAGGCAAGAGGTTCAAGGAAACCAGTACCCCACCCTGCTGCTCACCTACCCATGGACTAGAAGGCAAAGCAATCTTGTGCTGGAAGGTGCTATGCATGATACTGAAAAAGAAAAGTAATAGTCAATCTTTCAATGGCACAATAATGTCATGAATGGCATAGGAGTAGCCAACAATTTATGGGTTAGGATCCCACTCTGTAAGATGGAACTCATAACTCTCATTGTTATCAGGGCCAAGAGTCGGAGGCTGGACAGGTAATAGACCCTAGAGCAGTGTTCTCAACCTTCCTAGTACTACAGACAACTCTTTAATAGAGTTCCTCAGTTTGGGGTGACCCCCAATTATAAAATTATTTTTGTTGCTACTTCATAACTGGAATTTTACTACTGTCATGAATTGTAGAATAAATATCTTACGGTCCTAGGTGACCTCTGTGAAAGGGTCATTTGATCCTCCAAAGGGGTTACCAAACACAGGTTGAGAATTGTTGCCCTAGAGGCTAACCTAGAATTATTATACTGCTAAATAAGCATAACATTTATAAACCCTTAATGATTTATTGCTATACCTGTAGATTGGCACTTTCCTCAACGTTCATGAGTTAAGTGCTTTTCTGCAGTAGATAGCAATTAATAAAGTGACCTACAACTTGTCACAGCATAAAAGAGTAAGATAATGTAGATTACTCAGAATAGCTTAGTGGGACATCTAGACCCCAAGACTCAGGTGAAAGATTTAAGGGCCAAAGTCAGTTGGTAACTATGACAAAACTGTGTCTTTGGGTCACAACAGAGCAGTTGAATATATGAATTAACAGTAATTATGACAGTATACATAAAACCTGCACACAAAAGTCTGCCAGACTAAATTCCAGCATGAAGAGGACAGGTAGGCAGGAAGTCCTATCCCTAGCTAAGAATCTATTAGGAAGGGAGATTTGGGTTTTTTGTTTGTTCCTTTGTTTGTAATGTGGATCCTTTTAAGTTAGCCACATAACAGTTGATATCCACATACCCAAAGCATGTAGGCAGCACAGATTGGGCACAAGTTGGGAAGTAAGGTTAATGTTGCACAAGAGAGTAACTGAACGTGATCAAAATACATTGCATGAAATTCTAAAAGGATTAATAAAATTGTGAAAGTCATTGTGAAGCACATCACTAGAAAGCTATGTGATTTCTGATTTGTAACTGGACAGGGCAACATGACAAACGTGTTGCTTTGCTTAGAATAATTTACTGTGTTTACTTGGCATTACAGTGAGCCCCATCTAATCCTCATCATGAACTATCTGAGTACCCACCTTTGTGGGGAATTACTACTTACAGTCAAGAAGATGTCCTGCAGATTTCTTGGAATGTTGTGGGCACAGGGCTAACACTCACAATAATAACCATGCTAATGAATTCTGTTCTAACACTCAAGATTGGAGGTCAATGACACCACACCTTGCCACCAAGGCTGACAACCTACAGTCCATCTCTGGAGCCCATATGGTGGAAGTTGAGAACTGTTTCTTGGAGCTTGGCATCTTTCCCACACATGAGCTATGGTACAAGTGTACTCAGTACCACAGATAAATAGATAATTAGATGAGAGAGAGTTTCTCTTTTACTTTTTTTGAAAAAGCTTCACCATCCTTGTTTGCTCATTGCATTCAATAAAAATTTAGTGTGTGTTTCCTAGAGAAAAAAACGATGTTTTTCAACCTTTGAAAATTCTATCCTGGAATTGTTAAAAGGTTAAAGCAAAAGAGTATAAGTCCAACCTTAGCCCACAGATTTATGGCTAAAGGTTATTTAATAAATGTAAAAAACCTACATGTTTGACTGACCATGTACATTTTTGTGGACTCTTCCAATTTATTGGCCTTCAACCTTATTTCATATTTTTCATAAAGCACATTATTTTATGTAGCCTCTAAGATTTTAGTATTCCACCTGGTCATATAAGTGCTTTGCACTTTAATGTTGAAAATAGGTTTTAGGATATTGGTGGCTGGAGATTCTATACATGCATGCTGTCTAGATTTTCAGGTCACTACAAAATAGATGTTACTTTCAAAACCCTTAAAATGTTAATATTTTTGGTGCTTTATAAAGCTATCTCTCTTATAAAATTTTCATGCTATAAGTAACTAATAAAATTTTGAAAGATGTTGTGGGGATATGTTTCAAATTTACTAAAAACCAGTCTGAGATATCAGAGGGATCTACCCACAGTCAGTCTAGGAGGATCAGAAAGTGGTAACTCACACCTTTATTCCCAGCACAGGGAATAATAGGGAGTGGTGACCTATGTCCTTAATTAATCCCAACAAATCTGAGTTTGAGGCCGTTTAGTTTACAGAGGGAGTTCCAAGCTCCCTTCAGGCAGTGGTGGTGCCATGCCTTTAATCTCGTCCTGGATGTGAAACAACTGGGTGAAGAGGGTGTTTAAGGAAGGCATAGAAAGACAGATTAAGGCAGTAGAAGCCACAAGGAGTGAGGCTGAGGAAGCTGGAAGACAGCTAGGTGAGATCTGACTGTGGTGTTTCCTCTCTTTGATATCTCAGCCTTTCCCTGAGATCTAGCTCTGAGTTTCCTTTATTCGTGCAACAAAATGTGACATTCAAATCAGTGTGGATAAGATTGTTATTATTTTGGGGCTGTGTGTGTGTGTGGGGGGGGGGTCTGTGCCATGGTATTCATAAGGAGATCACAAGCCTGGTATGGTGGCCTACATCTCTTAATTCCAGAATCTGACAGACTAATGTAAATGGATTGTCAAAGTTCAAGTCCAACCTAGACTACAGAGAGACCATACAAGTGAAGACAGTGCTCGTCTTCGGAGACACTAGAGATCATGAGATGACTCTGTCTCATTAACCTTGTTAAAATAGCATAACTGTGAATGGGGACAAAAATTACTTGTGGGACCTCAGAAGTCTGAATGAAGCGGTAGTAAACTCCCAACAAAGTAGAAGTGCTTGAAGTGTCTCAGCAGAGAAAAGAAAATAAAGAAGCTGAGAAAAAATGAAATTCTTCAATGAATCTACCATGTAAGGATGAAGTCCCTGCAGAGAACTGTGATCTATGAGAGAGACCAGAGGATCACACATCCTCTAAGGTGTCCATATACACACTAGTAGAAAGGGCAGGGCTATTAGTCAGTTCAGAGATGGCTCTCCTCTCTCAGTAAAGGGTGACACTTCCATAGGCAGTCATAGAGTGAGGCTCATTAGCATACATGGGGACAATATTTAAGACCCTCGTATCTTTCTAGCTAATCCCAACCATAGTTTCTATACTGCCACACAACGCTATACAATTTCGGATAAAGTCTTATTCAACTGTGTAGAACAGATGAATAATGTCAACCAGTCAGACCAGAAGATGATCTGAGAAGAGACTAAGCCAGTGTGCCCTATGGGGACATGTGTAGATGACCGTAATCACGGTGTTCTTTTGAGAAAAAGGCTGGCGTAGTGGCAAATGTTCTTGTCAGGGAGAGTGGAGGATGAAAAGCGAAGAACCAATGCATGAATGAAGTGTCAAAAGCCTTGGCTCAGTTACCACAGCTGAGAGGATTAGTCAGTATTCTCTAGAGCAGTGGTTCTCTTGATGCCACATGGGTCGCATATCGGGTATCCTGCTTATCAGATATTTACATTACAATCATAACAGTAGCAAAATTACAGTTATGAAGTAGCAACAAAATAATTTTATGTTTGAGGGTCACCACAACATAAAGGACAGTATAAAAGGGTTGCAGCATTGGGAAGCTCTACTCTAGGGGCACAGAAATGTTAGAATGACTACATATTAAAGGGAGCATTTTAGATTGGCTTACATGGGTAGTTCAACAACAGCCATCTCACACAGGAAAGACTGAGGATCTAGTAGTTGCTTGATCTATGAGGCTGGATATCTCAGCAAGCCCAATCTGACACCTGAGGCTTAGGGGAGTCCTGTTGAGCTACTGCATTCAGTCTGTGTCGGAATCCTATAGAAGCTTGTTCTAATATCAGCAAAGAAATGCTTCAGCAACAGACTAGATGAAGTGGCCAATGAGAGTGAGGGCAAGCAGGCAGAAAGCAGCTTCCTTCAACTTGTTGTCCTATCACCTTGTTGTCCTATCTGGAATACCACCAGAAGGGGCTGCCTACATTTAGGGTGGGAGTCTTGATTCAAATCATCAGGTCAAGTAAGTCCCTGGCGTGACTAGTGGCTTGGATTTTTGTTGACTACAGATTAGTCAAATTGGCAATACAAACTTACCATGACACAGGTCATTAACAAAATCCCAAGCACTCCTTAGAAGAAGAAAGACACTATAATAACGTGAAAAGTGTAGAGCTCTCTAACTTTCTAAGACCATTCCTAAATGGATATCTGACTATCAGTCTCAGCCACCATACCCCTCAAAGCTGAGACAATCACCCGATACTTCAAGAAGTATTAGATTTAACAATTTGATGCCGCTGTGCTGAGGAGAAAGTAAGTCATAATTTGTTGTCCCACGTGGTCTCTTCAGAGGACCTTTCTTTTAGTTTGATTTTTTGTTTTTTTAAGTAATCTCTGATGTCAAGAAACCCAACATCATGCTTTCCTAGTTACTCCTAACCGTAATTTGTAGACATCAATATTATTCCAGACAATTTGGGATAAAGTCTTACCCCACCTTTTAACATCTGGAATGGCACATTTGTTCCTCTATTCTTTCTTTCCAGCAGACAAATGGTGACTATTATGTACAAAGAGGTCTAGTGTTGGGAACTCCTGCTGCTTTTCTCTGATATTTCTGTCCTTTATGTTCACTTCAAAACTGTCACATTTAATTCTACTTGTTTTAGGAGCCCTTGGTTCTCAGGTTTGGGCCCATTGATGGCCAAAGTCTTTTAAGGCCTTGTCATCTGACCTTGTCCTTTGTCTCCTATTAGTCTCTGCTTCCTAAATCCAGTCATCGGGCTCCTGGGACTACAGTGTAGTCTTTAGGAAAATACTTCGTGCCTCCCAATGTGGTAGTGAAGTTACTCAAATGAAAAGCAATTTATCCCAGAGAATAGATTCTCATGCAGCTCTCTCAAATGACAGCTGATTTCTCTACCACAGACCTACTTGCTACACAGGTATCCGTGTCAAAAGGTGTCTTCACTGTGTCTATCCCCTAAACCCACCAGTATTAGTATTCCATGACATTCTGAGCATAGTGGCACACATCCATAAGTCCAGTGCATTGGAGTCTAAAATGAGAGAGATAAGAAGTTTAAGACCAACCATTTAGAAGCCTTGTTTCTAAAAGGAGTTTCATGCCATCAGAATATGGCACCATTCCCTCCCAATCCTCACAAAATGCAGCACTGAGTATTTTTTGTGTTAATTCCTCTTCTTTTATTCCCAATTTAACACAATCTTCTCAGGTATCTGGCCCTGTCTGCTGAAATAGCTCTCCTTGACATCAAGAGTAACCTTTTACTGCTACATATTTTGGTGAGTTCTCTGTTCTGATATCCTAAGGTATTGAGCAACATTAATAAATATGGTTACATCTTCCTTACATTTTATTCAATCATGTGGCCTTCAGGTATCAACTTCTCTTGCTTTTTTCTCTAACTTGTGTGTACATTCTCTTTGCTTTTATCTTCAATTCCACACTATCTTAGCCTTGGGTCTCCTCTAATCTAGCACCAGGCCTTTCCCCAGAAAACTCATCCAGCCTTGGATCTCTTTACATACAACCCCTAAGATGAAAGGACATTTCCTTGACCTCCTGCCCTCCATAGCTAGCCACTTATGTTGTGTCTCAAATGAAATTTCTAATCTCTAAAGCCTCTTCCTCCAGTCCTTCCCAACTCAGTAAGTGAAAACTCCATCTTTATAGTTTCTCACACCAAGAAACTCTGTGGGACCCTTGTCCTATCTTCTTTTCTAGGGACCTGACAAATCTTAACATCTCTGCTTCAAATATATATCAAGAAAATAACCACTTTTGACAGATTTACTACTAGTAGCCCAGCTAGCCACCACTAGCCCTTACCTGAATCATTGCAACAGCTTCTATCCTTGTCCATGGTCACTTCACAAACTGTTTTTTTTTAAAGCATAATAATTTGTATAGCAAACAAACTCAATTTGTTCACTTTTCTGTTCAGAGCCCACTAATGGTTTTCTAGTTTCAGAAAGTTCTAGGCTTCTATAATCATATTCTGTCTTATCTCTCTAATTTTATGGAATACTGTGCTACACATCTTTGAATTGCTATAATGGAGTGTGTGGTGTTCCACTAATGAAGATATCGGGGGTTACTGAACTCATGATTTTGCAAGATGATGGTAATAAATGAAGCTTTTACAGTGGATGACAGACAGTAGTGAAGATAAGGGAGCAGAGAGAACAGGAGCAGTCAGTCCTTGTCTCCTCATCATTACACTTCCTGTCAGGTCATACCCCAGTGGTCCAAGGATATCTCAGTAGGCCTATCTGAGGTCCTACCACCTCCCAACAACGTCACCCTGTAGACCATGTATCCAGTAACAATGTGTTCTAGGAAAACATAATTTCCCTCCAAGCCATGCATGGATCATAACCTCTTTCAGGATCTGCATTCTTTTGTAACATCTTAGGGGTTTTGCATATGAGTTCATTTTCAAAAACAGCCTCCACTCCTGCAGGGTCTCTATAACTCTCTCTTTTTCTTCATAATTCTGGCCAGATGTTGGAGACAGAAGAAGAGGCACAGTCTCCTTTGAGGACCTATCCCTAATGACATAAAATAGGCCCCATCTCCTAAAATCTCTACCTCTAAATAATATAAAACTGGGGACCAGCCCTCAAACATAATGGGCAGTGTGGAGTCACCTTCTGCCATAGTGGACTCTGTCCCCTCAAACTGTAAGACAGACCCAATCCATTCTCTGCTGAGTTATTCCTTAGAGTTGTTCATCCATCTTGGAGCTATTGGGAACAGGTGTATTGACTTTGATTGCCTTGGATTTTTCTCAGAATAAACCCAAAAATAGATGAAGTAGATAATGGCAGTGTTACAACACAAAAGGGAAATCTCTCATAATATAATTGACCTTCCTAAGGCTGTCAGAGTGACTCTTGCTTACAGCTTTGAGTTCTGTGGCAACATTCACTAAAATCTGTCAAACTCAATGTACTCGTTTATTCTTTTTCTTTTTGAAATTCTAGCTTTTAAATTTAAATGTATGTATTTATAATTATTATTTGCACGAGAGAGAGCCGGGAGGGGGATGCAGAGGGAAAAAATGAACTGTAGTGTGTATGTGGAGTCAGAGGATAAGGTCCAGGTCTCAGTTCTGTCCCTTCCACCATGGGTCCAGGGATTGAACTCAGACTTGTACAGAAGCCACTTTTACCAAGAGACCCATCTTGTCTGCCTTCCATTTAATTTACAAAGTTCACGATAAAATTAAAATTATCATATTTAAATAGCCTTACACCTGACACAGAATGAGCATAAAGTAGATACCATTACCAACATTTGTGTTAATGGTGATGTGGCTCCTGATGGCAGAATGCTTTTTGTGTGGTTCTGGTGTGTGTGTGTGTGTGTGTGTGTGTGTGTGTGTGTGTGTGTTGGGTGGTTTTGGTTTTTGATGACAAGAATCTCATGTAGCATAGATTCATAGATTGGCTTCAAACTTACTAACAGCCAAGGTGGCCATCTCTTCTTTTATATACATCAGTTTCTTAATCTGTGAAATAGGGAAATATATTGGGTTCTTAAATACCTCAGAAGCACACGTTTAATGAGCACCGATCTCTAAGCAAAGGAACTGTCACTACATACTTGGTTTGGTGTCCTCATTTGACTTCTGCATGACCAACTCTGAAGATGGTGACAGAAAAAAAATCACAGTCAGGAAAATGTTGTCACAGCAGAACACCACAGGAAAGTCAGGATAATGAGGCAATACAAATGATATAGTACGTAAGGCAGTGGGCCAAAAATGGCAGTGCAGAGAAACAGGGGGAATACTCGGTGTCCACTTACAGCATACAGCTCGTTGCAGATGCTGGAAGATTAGAGCACTCTTTTCAGACAACATTTAAAAGTTAAGGTCAGCCCAATGAGATGGCTCAGTCATGAAAGGCATTAAGCAATTCAAGGTCACCCTCAGCTACATAGAGAGCTTGAGGCCTGTCTGTGTTACATGGGACCCTGTCTGCTCTGCTTAAATATAATTGCTAAGCCAAAAGTTTGCCTATAATCCTAGCACTTGGAAGCTGTGGCAAGAGGGCTGCTGAAAATTCAAGGCGGGCCTGGGACATATAGAAAAACACCTTAAAAACACATTCTTAAAACAAACAAGTGAACACAAAAGCAGGATTGTTTCATTGCAGAATTAAGACGTCAATCATCATTCAGTGATTGGCAGAGATATGGTGGAAATAAAGGTTTTATCACTTCCAGGTCACAGCCAGTTCACAACACTCCTGACAGCCACATACATACAGAGGTCAAAGAATGCAGGCAGAAGGACAAAGCTTTATAAAAGGCTGGGAGTTTTCTGAGCAGTTTTCTGTGGGGTGTTTAGTTGGTAAATTTAAAGCCAGCAGATATGAGGGGTAGAAAATAGTGCAGTAACCAAGAGCCCAGTCCAGTTTACAGGGGCACTAGGGCCAGTCATGTAGGCAGTAAGGCAAAGAAGGGAGTTCCTTGGGGAAAAGCTGTACCTGGCTGCTCCGAATGGGACTGGAAGGAAGTATGGAAAAAGACACTGTATCAGCCAGGATGATGACCTCAGCTTCCTGTCTGAGAAAGCCCAGTTTATACCCAACATGAATTCCAAAGTGACAAAAAATTATGAAGATTTACCACATAAATATAAATACATCTATATTAGAAATGATATTAATCCCATTTTTGTGTTATTTCTTTCTATTCAAGTAAATCTGAAGAGCAGTAGAGAGATTTCTATTTCACACCCATGAATCGCATTTTTAAACTTTTGACATACAATGATGTGACCCTTTGCTATATTCTTTTGTATTCACATTTTCCCATAAAATAAAGAGAAGTTAGGCTTTTAAGTTCTGAATTATCACAATGTGACCTAAAACTCACAGCTTGATCTTGGTCCATAAGTAAAATGAGGGAGAATCAATACAAATTCTATTAGAGTATGCAGCTGAGTCTACCACTTGGTTCATAACACAATATGTGACACCACATTGAGTTTCGAATCCATTAAAGAATAGATCGAGGGCTGGGGGGCTGGGGAACTACACATTAGTTAAAGTGCTTGCCTTGAAAGCAGGAGGACCTAAGATTTATTCTCAGAATCCATATAAAAATTGTGGCCTGATGGAAATCCCAGTGTTTGGGGAGATGGAGACAGAAGTTAATTGGGCCTCACTGACTTTCCAATCTAGTCTAATTGGTGAGGTCACTGGGAGACAGTTTCCTAAGGTTGGCATCTGAGGTTACCTCTAGCTCCCACATTCATCTACACATATGATTTTTAAAATAGAAATAGATGAAATGATACATTTATGAAATAAAATCAGTACTACATCACCCAAAAGAGCTGCTGGCATAAAGTAGTGTGGGATGGCATGGAAACCCAGCCTTTAAACTGCCAAGAAGCCTGCTCCTTCCTAGCTGTTAGAGGCTCATGTGTCTCTGCTCTAAGGATTTAGCACAATTATGATGAGATTAAGGACAGGTGGCTCCTGGTTCAGACAATATACCACAAAGACTCAAAACTTTAAGACACAACTGAGACCCAACAATGTGAACATTGCATGATTCCACATTCATTTGCTTAGAAGAAACCGTGGCAGCAGACTAACGCAGAATACAACTGAAATTTCCACAGATGGTAAACATCTCCACCATGTGACCAGAATGCTGTCGGTAGAACCAGCCTATGAACCACTACCATCAGTGGACAGCTGAAAGGTCTTTAACAGCCACTGATAAGAATTGTCTAGATGACTGTGACTTTTTTTCTATTTATAATGTGTGTGATGCCCCTACAATGGTGTATGAGGGGAGATCAGAGAACATTATGTGCCTGTGTACTAGGTACAGAAGAGTGCTACCATGCCTGGTTATTGTGAGGCCGAGGATGGAATCCCATGCATACTAGGCAAACACTCTATCAGCTGAGCTACATTGCCAGCCCAACAACCAACTTTCAGTTATCACAAAAATACTTCCCATGCCTGTTTTAAGCACTCAGTATTGAACAGCATACTGAGGAGAAGCATCTGGAATTTTCTAGTCACAATACACAGCGTTTGTTGCTTTCGTTGATGCTCAGGAACAATGCTTGCTGTATAAATCTGGCCTTGCTCTTTGCCTGGTTAATTCCCAGTTTGACAACTGAATGGTTGACCATTGGATGGTGTGGTTGAGGAGGTTCTTATTGTAGGTGTGGAGGAAAGTACAGCCAGAGGTATTTGGAAGAGTCCAGACTGAAGCAAGCCATGAGAGGACAGGGGATGGGGGAGGTGAGAAAGGAAAAGCCAGGGAGGGGGTAAGCAGACTTAGAGAGAGAAACTGAAGACCAGGAGAGAGCTTAGCCAAAGTGGCAGGGTTTTATAGGAATCAGAAGCTGGGGGGAATGAAGTAAAGCCCTGGAGAGGTGTAGGGTAGAGGCAGAGAAGAAGGTGTAGGGTAGATGAGAAGAGCTGAGAGGAGCCAAGATGGAGAGCTTGCCATGCTAAGAGAGCCTGAGGCCAGTGTGTTCTTTGGGGTGCTAATAGGCACCACAGTTAGCCATTTGTCTTTACTTTCTTTGGGACCTGACATCTACAAGCCATGTGCTGCCACTCTGACACTTATTATTTTTGTATTTCCTTTTCATTGTTGAGACAGGGTCTCCTAAGAGTCTCAACTAACCTTACTGTTGCAATCCTCCTGCCTCAGCCTCCCCCATGATTGTAGAACTTATCTGCACATGACATTTGGCAACAGTTGCTACTTCTTACTGATGAATTCAGAGTTAAACAAATTTCTTCCTCCTCTCTGTCTCCATTGCCTGGCATGCTCTTGTAAGCCCATCCATCCCATGGTCCCCCTGATCTTTGAGCTGAGTGCCAGCCCTTTAGTCTGGACTTGCCATATCTACTTACAATTTGAAAACTCTTGAGAAATCCTTTGGCCCAGGCAAAGCTGCCTTTAACTTAGGTTTCTTCCTAGAGAAACAGAGGGCCCTACCTTTCACTCCCTACAGCCACAGCCATTGCGCTCCCTTGCTCCGAGGACAAAGTCTAAGGACTGATCTCAGAGTTCTTCTAGACTTCCTCCCTAGCACACAGCGCTGATAGCCAGAGGCACTCCTAGGTTTCAGAGAACACAGGGACCTTCTCTCAAACAACTCCTTCCTCGGCTCTACAAATGTTGTTCCCTGCCCTCCTGCTGCCAAGTGTAGAGGGCACATCTTTCCCACTGGATCCTTGCCATTTCTCTCATACATTTTACGTCATGCCCTTCCCCATTGTTTTTGTGCATTTGGGTGTACAAAATTCTGAGGAAGAAAAACATTCAAAACAACTATTTTGAGGTGCTTTCAATAATTCTTGCAGTGTTTTTTTGTCTTAGGGATTTCTGCGAGTTGGAATTTAGAGGTTTATTTAAATTCGATTTGGTCTGGTTTTTCTTTTGGTGGAGAGAGGAGGCATTTACAAGGCATCATATGACTTAGGAAAGGAGAAGGAATTAGCAAACATAAAAAATGTAATTAGACACGCTGATGAAGCAAAAATGAGATTTTAAGTAAAGCCTACAAAAAGTAAATTCAAATACATTCAGGTGAAATACCCACCTGAGCAGACAGGAGGGCTTAATAGAAACTCCATGGAAGCATCACACATCTGCCTGGACTTTTCCCCATGAATCATCTTCTGTCTTCTCTTTTTGCCAAAGTTTGCCTCCCCTTACAGCTTTCCCTCTCCTATAAATATAAATATGCTCAAGTTGTTCCCTCAGGAATAAATACTTCCTCAACTGCCCTCTACTCCAGCTACTGCAATTTTTCATGTTTGATTTTTAAAGCAGCTCTGCTTTCAGAGCAGGGAACCTACCTTGATGTCCGTTTGTGACAAAAACCCCTCATGTACACCATATAGAGAGACTTGGAATTTCAAATCCTCCATTATCCAGTACTGGGATTTCATTAAGATGTTCTTCCCACTGCACCGAGCTCAGAGGCTACATTGAGTACTCCTACAAGAGCTAACAAACATGTTTAGTTAACATTCGCTCCTTCTGTTACATATGCAACTCTGCTCAAGTCCTAACCTGAACATTTTGTTTCTGTGTGTGTGTGTGTGTGTGTGTGTGTGTGTACATGTGTGTGTGTGTGTGTGTGTGTACATGTGTGTGTGTGTACATGCGTGTGCTATAATGCATTTTTGCCTGTGTGTGTGGTGCATGTTGTGGTGGGTGTATGATGTGGTGTGTGTGTGGTGTGTGTATGGTATGGTATATATGCACATGTGTTCAGATGTGTGCACCATGTATGCCTCAAAGCTAGATGAGAAGACCACAGGAGGAGGTTAGAGTTCTGTTCTACCAGTCTTTGCATTTTTCTCTTGAGAAAGGGTCTTCCACTACACATGGAGAGAAGCTAATGACCAACAGTCCTGTGTCTGCTTCCCAGCAGCACTGGAGTTTCAAGTACAGGCAACTATACACAGCTTTCTAAGCGGTTCTGGGCATCTGATTTGGGGTCCTCATGCTTGCACAGTAAATACTTTTACCCACTAAGTGGTCTCTCCTCATCCCATAACTGGCTTTTGTAAGGCACACGAAAGCTTACTTCATATATTTCTCTATATATTTTCAGAATAAACCTTTAAACAAGTGAATGTATTACATTTATTTTGGTACAGGTAGGAATGCGTCAATATTATTAGTGACTTATTATAGTCAGAAACATCTAAAAATTAAGTTTTCCAGATTACTTTTTAAGATGATTCAAAAGATGTGATACTTGTTTGTCTTTAAGGCTTTCTTCTCTTAGTATATGAATCTAGACAGAGATTGATATGAATACCAATGATTGAAAAAGTAATCTTAGGATTCAAGGAGCTCTCAGTTTTTAAAAGATTCTTTCAAAAGTTTTCTTGTTTTGTTTTATGAACACGAGTACAGTTTTTCCACAGAGGCCAGAAGAGGGTGTCTGATCCCTGGGAGGCGTAGTAACAAGCAGCTGAGATGGGCACTGAGAACCAAACAGGTCCTCTGTTGGGCAGCAAGTGCTCCAACTCACTAAGCTGTATCCGCTGCCTAATATCAGAGCTTTCAAATCTCAGCTATTAGAATTGCTGTTGAAAGTGTAGGAAAATTCAAATGAGAATACTCAAAAATGCTTATCTCTTCATTTACTAAAATTGTTCATGTATTTGTTATTATTTTCTACATTTTATAAACAATACCTCTTGTTTTTTCACTTTCTACTGGAAATGTCGTGACTACTATGGAAAATATTTATTAACCAGACTGATCAATGCTATGGAATATCACTTAAACTAGGCAAAGTTGTGCTGCATTATTTTAATTATGTAAAGATGTGTTGCTGCTTTACCTTACCTACCTAAGGCTCCTGATTGGTCTAATAAAAAGCTAAATAACCAATAACTAGGCAATAGAGGGATAGGTGTGGCTGGTGGGCAGAAAGAATAAGTAGGAAAAGAAATCTGGGCCCAGGAGAGATCAAGGGAGAAATGGAGGAGTATGTTGGGACCAGCCAGTTAGGCAGGTGCCAGACAGACACAGAATAGGACATACATAATGAAAGGAACATAAAAAGTCCTGAGGCAAAATGTAGATGAAGATAAACAGCCTAATTTAAGTTATAAGAGCTAGTGGGATAAGCATAAGGTAGGGCAAAGCATTCATAATTAAAAATAAGTCTCCATGTCATGATTTGGGAGCCAGCAGACCAAGAAAGCCTGGTAAAGCTCCATGCTCTTTAGACTGAAAAGTCTAGTTGAATACTCTAAACCTTTGGAAGGCTTACCTACATGGCAGTGACTAACCATGAAGGCTTTGTGCATCCCAGGCTCTCAGATTGTCTCCCACACACTGAGGACTCCGGTTTAGGCCACTTGTTGAAGAAGCAGCCCCAAGATCCTTTCAAAAGTGCACCCGGAACATCATTTACTATACCCAGGCTCTGTCTTCAACTTCTAACAAAACTGAAGGCTCTATCTTTGGCTGTCATTCCACAACATGACTGAGTACACATGAGTGACTGTGTACTTAATTTTCCATACTCAGGAAGGCAAAATGTGGTCAGGAAGAAAAATCTACATAAAATTGGACCTAAATGTCTTGTGCAAATGTTGCTAGTTCTCTCTAAAAATTCACTCCATAAACATGGGCAACAGCACACAAATCCACATGTTCATGCAGATATCCATGGACAGAGCACATTCATAATTCAGTTTTAAAGGAAGAATGGGCATACTTTATGGGCTCCAGAGAGAGAATAATAGATAGGGAAGTTTATTATTTTGGAGCAGGTGGCACAGAGCCTAAAATTTCCGTCTTTTTATGATTTCAGCCAAGACAAAGTACACCCTATGTGTGTCTCATAGTGATTTGGATTCCAGCCAAAAGACACAGAGCTCTAGTTCTGAGAGTTAAATCATCACATACTATCAACCCTAACAACACACTGATTCACACTATTTGCCCTGAAAGCAGCAAAGAAACTCTAGCAAAGCTGGGTAGAACAAGCACATCATTGATTTTTAGCCAAGTAACAAGTGTGACCTTAGTTTATGGAGGGTCTCTAAAGTATTCACACAAAACAAATCAGTGTCAGATTGTGAAAAGCCTTCCTTGATAATGGGTCATTGAGCTATGTTGGATGTACATTTCTGGCCACCTATTTCAAATACTTACTTGTAACTTTGTAAAAGAAACAGCACAAGAAATTTCCAAGTTAGTGAATCCTTCATTCCAAAATAAGTCAAAGGCCAAAAAAGACCTAACTTGGTTTTTGTAAATACTTTACAAATTTGAATTTATGATTAAATAAAAGTCAGTCTTGTCCAGAATGTCTGAGAAGTCTTGGCTTCATAATTGTTTTTCTTAAGTCTGTTAACAGGGGAGTAACTAAAACACTACAACAAATGGTGAAGGAAAATCAAATAAAGGGAGCTAGTAAAAACTATGTGGAGGGGGCTGGAGAGGGGGCTCTACATCTACTTTCTGCTCTTGTAGAGGATCCATATTCAGTTCCCAGCATCTATATAGGCAGCTCCAACCACCTAGAACTCTAGCTACAGGTGAATCTGAGGCTACTGGACTCTAAGGAGACCTACATTCATGAGTGCATACCCATACAGAGATACTCGTTTATACACACAATTAAAAATAAAAACAAATCTTTTCAAAGGCATGGACCATTGTTTTTGTTATTTGTGGATTAACTCCTCCAGTGTGGGATGTCTTTCTATATGCTATGAACCACCATTGAATAATAAAGGAATTGGTTTGGTCTATGGCAAGTTAGCTTATAGTCAGGTGGGAAATCCAAACGTAGATAAAGAGGAAGGAGGGCGGGAGACACAATCTAGCTACCCAAGAAACAAGATGTAATGGAGTACAGGTAAGCCATGAGCCACGTGGCAAGACAGGCTAACAGAAATAGGTTAAGATGCTAGCTAGCTATAAGCCTGAGCCATAGGCCAAAGTGTTTGTAATTAATATAAGTCTTTATGTGATTATTTGGAACTGCTGGTCTGGACCTCCAGGCTAGGCTGGGCCAGAAATTTCTTACAACACATCATCTCTTCCTTTTCCCATGATTCTACAACCATGCTTTCTATGCCATGATCATTTAAGCTCACAAATATGCAAACCAAAAGCGACAGATATTTTCATTCCGTATTATGTGGGAGTACTAAATAATGGCTTCTGAAAAACACATAACATCTTCATCACCTAGACTAGACTAAGAACTGGGGGTTAATTGGATCAAGCCACCTGAGTGCCTTCACAGCAGTCACATGCTCAGTGTAACAGGAATGCATCGGGATAGCTAAGAATAGAAGAAAAATTATATGACTAAAGGAGAGTCACCTAAAATGGATGTCCCACCATTGGCACTGAAGATGTATAATGTGGCTATAAGCCAAGAGAAGATAAGGAATGCAGTTCTTCATGCTGGACCAAGGGAGGACTTTGATTCTGACCTAGAGCCTACGGAGGAACTCAGCTCAGGACATACTGACATCAGCCAGATCATTTTAGATATATCATCTCCAGAAGATTTACAGTGAAAAAAATCTTCCCGTTGCCTCAAGCCCCAGGTATGTGATGATTAATTTACAGGTACCACAGGAGGGATGTCTAAAAACACAGAAAAGAATACTTAACACCCATAATCTCAAGGGAGCTGCACAGTGAAAACACAAGGAGGTATCATGCATACTGCTTGATTCAAATGGCTAATATTGTTAGGGATAGGGCATAGATAATTAATAACTCAACCAGTAAGGGCGAAGCTAGCTACCCTGGTACATAACTTAGCAGTTCCTTGAAAACGTAAGCATTTACTGCAAACTCAGTCATCAAAATCCCATATAGTTATCCAAGAGAAAAAAGTAAACTTTGATAGAAGACTTGTATGAGTTTACTGTAGTTTTCTTTGCAGTAGTTTAATACCAGAGTTGGTTCAAATGCACATAATTTGGGGACGTGGGGGAATACGCTGTGGTCTACCTTCAAATGGAATAAGGAATAAGTCTCAGAGAGAGGGAGGAATTAATTCATGATGTTTTGAAAATCAAGGATGAATAAGCAGAGCAAAGAAAAATACATTATATTCGCTCCTAACCAAAAGACACACACAGTGATTTCAGTTACATAAAACTTTAGAAAATGCTAACTACCAGTGACAGAAAACAAGTAAACTGCCACCTGGAGGAGAAAGTGGCAGAGGAAGAGGGGGAGAACCATAGAGGGATGAGAGGAACTTTATCAAGTGAGAGAGCTTCACAAATGACATGAACTGAGCTTCTGATGTGTTCATATGGAATTTATTGCACATAGATTAAACTGTAATAAAACTGTTATAAATAATATAAAATGTGTTTTAATGAGCCATTTCAAATTAAGATATAGAACTGAACTGGTCAGTAATTGGAACATTAATCTTTAAAGCGTTACATTTCACAGAGCACATAAATTCTCAAAGCCTAACTTTGTGGCTAAGCACATTCATGCGTCATATGACCTACAGTCTAGTTGTCAATGTAATGGTTTATATCTTGGTGAACTCATCTTGTGAAATTCTGCCATAAGTATAGCATATGTCACAATCATGTGACAATGAGGTTTTAATTTATTTTATTTTAGGGTGAAATAAAAACTGGCTCATTGAAATAGAAAAATATGTGTATATACAGTATTTAATACTTAAATACATGTATATATTCAAATGGATTTGGAGGAATGGCTTGGTAGTTAAGAGTACTTATTGCTCTTACGGAGAAGCCAGGTTTAGATCCCAGCACACTCATGGTGGATTATAAGCATCTATAACTCTAGTCCCAAGGGATTTAACGCTGTCTTTTGACCTCCACAGACAACAGGCACACACATGGTATATGTACATACACACAAGCATACATTACTCATATGCATAAAAATTTAAAAATATTTAAACAAGTGAAAAATTATGAAAACTTTAAAATATAAAAAATTATGTTGAAGCTAAATGAAAAACCTGCTAGAAGTCAGAGTTGAGAAGAATAAAACCAAGTTCATAGTTCTCTTAGGGTTAATCTGGAACAGAAATAGTTTTCTTGTTTGTATATAACATGAAAACGAGTAGATAAACCAAAAGGACCACCTCTCCTCTATATCTTCCTATTTCTCAGTTCTATTTGTAGAGAACAGCATTGTCTCCAATACTCTACCACACCAGTTTGAGTCTGGAAGCCTATTGTGTATAACTATACCTTAGATTCAAAACAAATTCACACAGCTATAAAATACTCATTAAACCCAAACGAGGCAGTACTTCAAACATTTGATCATTTGTGTGGACACTCTTCTTTAGACAATAGCCTCAATATACTTTTGAAATGAGCAAACATGATGTGGGATGTCTTTGTGTATGCTGTGAATACCATTAGATAATAAATAAATTGTTGTGGCCTATGGCAGAGCAACTTAAAAGCAGGGAAAACATCTAAGCATACATGGGAAGGAGGGCAGAGTCACGAGAGATGAGATCCACCTGCCCAAGAAGTAATATGTAACAGAGTATAGGTAAACTATGGGCCATGTGGCAAGACAGATGAATAAAAATGAGTTAAGATGTGAGAGCTAGCTAGCAATAAGCTGAGCCATAGGCCAAACAACACGTAATTAATATAAGCCTGTGTGTGATTATTTGAGATCAAGAAAAGCTGCAGGTCAGGCCAGGTCCCAGGCAAGAAGGATTCATTTAGACTGCAGGGCTAGGCTGGGCCAAAAATTTCATACAACTAATGGTGCCTATTATGGGGTCTGAATATTGACATAATTTATAATTCATAATTCACTGACATAACTATCAGTTGTGATTTTTTCACTAATTATTTCAATAATCATTATTCTGACAATAAACTCAAAATAATTTGTGCACAATTTACAAACCCACTGACATATTTCAACACACATTAACAAGTACCTTGCCTAAGATGCCAACCTATCTGCTCTGATCATGCAGAATGGGAGGAGCTGAGTCACATGGCATCCTTTGTCAGGAAGCTCTAGAAAGTCCAGGAACAAAAACCAGAATTGTTTCTATCTGGTGGCAGAGGCCTACTGAAGCTTCCAGCAGCCATATTTCCATTCTGAGAATAAGAGATTTTGTTGTGGAAATAAAATGTAGTAACAATGAGCGATTGCTTCTTTAAAGTATTAAATAAAATAGTATACATTGGATTGGGAATATAGCTCAGCAGCTGAATACTTACTCAGCATCTACAAGGTCCTAAATTCAACCCTCAGTACCAGAAAAATAAATAATACACATGAAAGGGTTGCATGTCATCTCACTATGATAATTAAATTATAAAGTGAGAATATAGAGAAATGTTAATACTAGAGGATTTAACAGTCAGAATTACACCAAGTACCATACTAATTAGAAAAGTATGTTTAGATACCTTCAGATCTACAATTAAAATTAATTTCAGATGTACAAAATTCTAACTGAAAAAGCAAGTTTAAAAGTATGTGTTTGTATTAGAATATGGTATATTTTTATATGCATTAGACTGTATGTGAAAATAAGTTTAGTTTGAATTTTGACATTGAAACTTAAAACAAGACAAGATAAAGCTGAGGCCATACCTTAGTGGTAGAACATTTACACAGCATGCACAAGAGAACCTGTATTTGATCTCTAACATCTCTCTCTCTCTTCCTCCCTCTCTTCCTCCCTCTCTTCCTCTCTCTCCCTCTCCCTCCCTCCCTCCCTCCCTCTCTCTCTCTCTCTCTCTCTCTCTCTCTCTCTCTCTCTCTCTCTCACAGACACACACACACACACACACACACACACACACACACACACACACGGGGAGAGTATTAGCAGACATGAAGGAGGGAGAGGGTGAGGAGAGAGTGGTGGGAGAAACAGACATATGAATAAAGATCCTTGATATATAAAATGTTTTTTGAAAAAGCAAATAACTATGTAGAAATAAGTTTAGTTTGAATTTAGACATTGAAAGCTTAAAACAGGACAAGATAGAGATGAGGCTGTCCCTCAGTGGTAGAATACTTACGCAAGAGAACCTGGATTTGATCTCCAACATTTCACACACACACACACACACACACACACACACACACACACACACAGAGAGAGAGAGAGGGGGGGGTAATGATAGGTGTAGGGGAGGGAGAGAATGAAGAGAGAGAGATGGGGGAAACAGAGACATGAATAAAGGTCCTTGATATATAAAATGTTTTTTGAAAAGGCAAATGTGCTGAAGAGATGGCTCAGTTGGGTTGGTAAAGCCCTTGTTGCATAGCATGATGACCTAAGTTTGGATCCTCAGCAGCCACATAAAAACTAGGCATGACGAAAACACACACATGTCATTCCAGAGCTGAAGAAGAGAGGTAGGAAGGTCCCTGGGGATGACTGGTCAGTCAGCCTACTAAAGTTGGTGGGCTTCAGGTTCAATGAGAGACCACTATCTTTAACTAATAAGGTGAGCAGAACAACTATAAATAACTCCTGATGCCTATGTCTGACCTACACACACAAGTGCTCACAGGCACACATACCTGTACGTGTACATACACACATGAACACATATGCCTACTCCTGCTGGGAACTAAATCTGGGTCTTTTGTAAGAGCAGATAGTGCTCTTAACTACTGAGCCATCTCTCCAGACTCTGATTTTCTTTTAGTTAGTATAGCCAGTTGTTTATTTATTGGAAATTTATTTTCATTACTTGAAAAAAATGCTTCTTCATATTTTAACACACACACACACACACACACACACACACACACACACATATATATATATATTCTTTTGTTGGTTTGTCTCCAGTACTTTCTTCTGTCTGGTGCACATGCAGACAATCACGCACACACAAATACATACAAATACAAATATTAAAAAACAAATGTAATATAAAGGGGCTGGTATGGTGATTCATACCTATAATCCCAATATTTGGGAAACTGGAGCCAGACCTGGGCTATATGGAGAGGTCCAGACTAGCTGAAGGGTACAGGGTAAAACTCTGTCTCACAAAGCTGAAAATTAAGAAGTAATATAAGGAAATATTTCTGTAAATCCAGGTACAATGGTCCTAGTAAATGTATCAAAGTTATGTTAAAAATATTAAAACAGAATATATAAGATGAATAAATGTAGAGGATTTGCTAAACAATGGAAGACTTATAGAGTGTAATGTATGTGGTCATTTATAGACATGGAAAGGTATAATTTACATTTTGCTAAATAAAACCAAATTTATATGTGTGGGATGGCCTTTTTGTATGCTGTGAATATGCGTTGTTACCATTAGTTAATAACGAAGCTATTTTCCCTTACAGCAGGAAAGGATACAGCTAGGCAGGAAATCCAAAAGAGATACAGGGAGAAGAAAGGTGGGGTTGCAGGAGACGCTGAGAGCCATCACAGGAGCTAGATGTAATGGAACACAGGTATAGTCACAAGACATGTGGTGATACATAGATTAATAATTATTGGTTAATTTAAGATGTAAGAGCTAGCTAGTAAGAAGCCTGAACCTTAGACCAAACAGTTTGTAATTAATATTAAGCCCCTGGGTGATTATTTTATAAGTGGCTATGGGACTAATGGCCACGTGGGACAGAGAAAAATTTTCATCTATATTTGGCACCCAAACATTTAACAGGAAGTTCCACGTAACACATGACAGCCTTAAAAATGATTCTAAAATGGATCAAAGAACAGATTTCTAGTTTATGTAATGTTTTATAGTCAGGCCACAGTATAGAGATGTATCCCCCTGGCTGCAGCAGGCTTCAGCGATGACATGGCAGACTTCTGCAGTCTCCTATGGGCCAAACAATACAAAGAGGTTTCTCCCAGCTTGGGAGCACAGCTGTGGGCTTTAAAACACAGCTCCACTTGACTTTATATTGCTTCCCAGAATTGGGAGGTAAGGGTCACTTTCTGGTACCTGAACCATGTTGAAAAGTAGTGCTGGACAATAAGCCACTGTCTTCATTCTAGCCACAAAGCTTAACAGTTTAAAAGCTCTCCTGGTCAGAAAAGGATTACAGCTATTCAATGAAAACAGATAAAGATGAAAATAAACCTCTAAACAGGTTACAAGATGTTAAAAAATATATCCAGGCTTGAGAGAGAAAAGAAAATGAATTGAAAACATTCTTAAAAATAGAATAATAAAAATAAAAGTCATAAAGATGGAAAAATACACAGAAAGTCTGGATACTATATATTATTTTGTTGTATTTGAGGTTTTTAACTTCAGAGAGATATTTGATTACAGGGGCTGCTAAGTTAAACCAACATGTATACTTTAGAAATATCTTGACTTCAAATTTTGGGTAGGGTATATTGTTTTGAAAAAGGTTCTGTTTTTGTTTCTACAGAGGATGAGTGTTGCACGAATAAATGAGACTCAGGGGTAGATCTCTGAAGAAGTTGGAGATATTAAAGGGAATAAACACCACAGTCAGATCTTACCCAGCTGTCTTCCAGCTTCCTCAGCCTCGCTTCCCTTGGCTTGGCTTCTCTCTCTGTGTTTCTATCCTGTCTTAAGTACTCTTTCCGCAATTAAGGCTTGGCTCCACCACACCTGCTTAGGAGCCTGGAATTCCTTCTATAATCTGAAGTGACCTTGACTCAGTTTGGATTAAAGGTGTGAATCACCACTCTCTGATTCTCCTAGACTGACTGTGGTTAGATCTTTGGAACTTCTGGAGCTTTTATTAACTCCCCACATAGACTGTGGGTAGATTCTCTCTGACATCTCCGAAACTTCTGAAACTTTTATTGAATCCCCACGGATGAGAATCTGTAGATTCCTTCCAAGTTAATGTGGTTCCACCAAGGAAGACCCCTGAAAGGTCTCTGATGGCAGTGATGGCCCAGATGATCCAACATCAGAAACAGTTTCAAGGTATCTGGCTGAGACAACACAGCCTCACAGACTACTACAGTCAAGACTTGACCACAATTCTAAATTTTCTCAGGATCCCCATAAGCTTTCCAGCAGCCCCAATCAGCAGGTAATAGTATGGAAATCTACACCCAAATTTCCCAAGTATTATTCATAAATTGCTTCCATTTAGAGGGAAATATGTATAAAAATGTTTTTTAAAAGGTAGATTATTGAATCTACTTTATTTAAAAAAACAACTATTCATCTCAAAATACTTTACATTGGTCTAAATTTTGATTTATTGATTCAAATTTAAGGTTAATTTTGTTACACTATATGTATATTTCTACTCTTGTTTAAGATATTATATTTATGCAACTCATTGAAAACTGCAATATATAATTAAGAAATACAGATTAACAGATGTCTATGATAGTCAAATTTATAATCTTGTTACTTAAGTATTCTAGGTATACAAAGATGTATTTTAATTAGGTAGGTAATCTTTAAACACTTCAAAAAACTATAGAATATGGCATTTAAAATGTTTTAAGAATTTAAGACTTTTCTAGACAGTGAGACAAGTCTGCTCCCAGCAGCACCAGTTACTTCAAAGAGAATGATGTGCATTGGAGAAACTTGTTATGGAGTTTGCTTTTAATGTGACAAAGGCTAGTCATTTTAGCAAGGCACTGTTTTTGCCTGAGCTACTTGACAATATTTTGTATAAACTGGAAGTGCAGGACCCATTAGAAAATTAACAACTAAACTTTGCCAAAATAAGACAGAATTGTCTTTCAGGTTCCCGCTTTACAGAAGAAACTGCCGGATATTCTACAGTATACAGAGAAAAACAACTGAAAAATTTTGCCTAAATAGGAAAGACAGTCTTTAAAATTTCCTGCTTCACTGAAAATCTGCCAGATACTCTAGGCTTATACGCTGAGGATGGATGCCTCAATACTACAAAAGAACTTTAGGTGACTATTCAGGCAGCCAGATGTCTCTGTCATTTCTAGTTTTGGAAGTTATTTACAATTTACTTCCTGTTTACTGAGATATATTATATCTTCCTTGTGTCTTTGATGGAGTTGAAGTCTATAGAGTTTTATAGTTTTTCTTATTCATGATGAAAGGTAAATTAGATGTAAAACTTTAGACTCACAAGGACAGGATAGAGTATTTTAACTTTGTTAAATACAAATAGACTTCATATTATAACTGTAATTCTTTCTTGATAACTGTTTTGTTATATGTGATTTTTCTATATTAAAATTAAAAGCTTCCTTTTTGGTTATATAGAAAATGGTAAGTGCTATAGATAGCCTTTCTGTACACTGTGACTATGTTTTGCTACCATTGGTTAATAAGCCTCTGACTGGTTATTCAGGTACTGGTGGGTGGGAGAGATTTGTCCCTCAACATTTATACAATAATTGCTTCTTTTAAGGCTACGTGCATGTGTGTGCATTAATGATGACATCATAAGGATCAGAAGAAGCAGAGAAAACACTTATCAGGCTGTTGGTTGCCAAAGGGAATACTCAATAAGTCTCAGTTTCTGCTTCCAGTGCAGAGATTTATTAATTTTTTTTACAACAAAGGAAAGTGAACCAATTTGCGTCCCTTCATTCTGATGGATTTGTTCCTGAACTACAAACAACCATGGCCTCACAGACTGTGAGAAGGACACAGAACCATTAACACCCAGCCCTGAGTTTAAACAGCCATGTGAAGCTAGGGTACATTAACAGCCACTTACTCTTCCTATAGAAGTGGGAATGTCACTAGAAACCAGGGACACATCTCCTCTTACAAGGGTAATTACAATCAGCAAGGCTTCCTTACCACCTACTTACCTGTTGCATGTGTTCTCACACCCACCTGTCATTGCACGTGTTCTTAGACCCACTTGTTATATATCTTCCTCTTACTCAATTTTCTATTCCCTTTCTTCACTTAGACCTTCCTGAATGAATTCTCTTGAACATTAGATTAGAGAAATAAAAAATGATTACTTTAGTGTGCATATCTGTCGTACATGTACCTGTTTTGTATGTTTGCATCTATGTGTATAGGTGCAGACACTAGTGTGTCTGTGTTATGAAGGCCAGAGGTCAACACTGACTGTCTTCCTCTGTCATTCTCCAGTTTACTGGAGGTGGGGGGGGTCCTTTCGCTGAACTTGGAGCTCAATGATTAAGCTAGACTAGTCACCCAACAAGATCCAGGAAATCAGCCTGTCCCCTCCCACTCCATAAGACTGGGATTTCAGGTATATGCTGACAGCTATGACTTTTACATGAGTACTGGGACTCTGAACTCTGGCACTTTACCAGCTCAGCCATCATTCAATGCCAAGACAATATTTTTCCTCCCTCATTACACCCATGTTTCCTTCTCCCTTGCTTAAAAAAAAAAAAAAAAAAAAAAAGTTTCCCTGGCTCCAGATGGACTGCTGTGGAAATAAGTACACTGTACCAGACCTCCTTTCAAAGGTGACCTTATAGACCAGCTTACCCAGTGGGATAAGTGACAACCTCCAGTGGTCAGCCACAGCTGAGACACCCTCCTCAGTAAAGGGACCTCTGTCACAGAAGCAGACTGCACCTGGAGACAGAACAAGGAAGAGGCACAAAGGCCAGCTATTGTGGTTCAAATAGGGCAGAAATGCTGGCAAGACATACTAGAGAACTCCCCGAAGTTTTTACCAGCTCTGGGTCTGGGTTATATTTGCCTTTATACTTTGCTAAAGTTGGCTTATATCCATTTCCCTTCGCAGGTGCTGTTTACCAATAAGCAGCTTGAGGGCTCTCTCTTGATGCCCTTCAGAGACACTCACTTCTGGTCATTGCTACTAAACATGGCCTACAAGCAACTTGTAAGACAACATTGTTACAATAAGTTTTCCTGGTCCCAGGCTGCCAGAGGTCCAGACCCACAGACCTGCAATGCCAGACCACTTAGCCGACCGCTGCTGCTTAGTCCCCCCAAAATGATTCAGATGCTTATATTATTAACTTCATGCTGTTTGGCCTATAGCTCAGGCACCTTACTAGCTAGCTCTTTCATCTTAACTCAACCCATTTCCATTAATCTATCCTGCCACGTGGCCCATGGCTCACCTGTCTTCCTTATATGTTGCTCCTTTGGGCAGCTGGCTTGATCTGATCTGACTCCACCCTCCTTCTCCTACCTATTCTGATACCCCACCTACTTCTTCTATGGTGCCTGCCATGGCCAAAACAGTCCTTTATTTAAAGATTGGTATTCACAGCATACAGAAAGACATTCCCACATCACACATCAAGATTTATCACCTATCTGATTTATCATTTCATTTCCTTTTCTTTCTTGCCATTGTGTGTGTGGGGGCATGTGGGAGGGTGTGGATCATGCACACACATACATGTATGCACACGTGTGTGGAGGTCAGAAGTAACAGTCTTCCTTCATTGCTCACCATATTATTTTTTGAGACAGGCTCTCTTACTGGACACAGAGCTCACCAATTGGCTCTGCAGGCTGGCCAGCCAACCACCTGAGCAGCTTTCCTGTCTCCATCTCCCTAAGTGCTAGTATTAAGGTGATACACCAATGTGTTTGGATTGTTACATTGGTATTGGGGATATGACTCAAGTCCTTGTGCTTGTGTGGTGAGCACTTTACCCACTGAGCTATGGCCCTAGTGGTCTCATGTCTAAGAGAAGAATTTGCACAACTGTAGGCACCAGGTAGCCACCCAACTGCAAAAACATTTACTGGTAGTGAAATAAGGTAAGATGCTGAATCTGGTCAAAGTGCAAGCTTGAAAGACATGGTAAATCTTCAACAATTTGTTCAGGAACATGAAAAAGAAATAAATAGAAAAATCATGCCAGCAAGAACATGATAAGGGTGAAAAACATCCTCAATGAATGATAAAAACAGTGTGGCAAAGAGTGGAGCACGCCATCAAATGGAACATCAGGTTCTTTGAGTTGACCAACTTATTTTCCCGGTTCTGTCTCTTCACTGAAAAAGACGCCCACTGGAATCCAGAGGTGCTGCTCACTGAATCTCATGGTGAAATATATCTAAACGGACCAAGAGGTTGACTGTAGTAAACACATGTATGTGCATCTGAGGAAGTTTTGATTGCTCTGCTGAGGAAGATTCTGAAAACTAACTTTCACCCTCTACAGCAACAATGGGGGCCAAAACCAGCGAAAAGACTAGCCTTCTCAGATGATTATGTTAAATATTAATTTGACAAAATCTAGAATCATTGGGGCATACTTGTTGGAGATTATCTTGATTATATTAACTCAGGTAGAAAGAGTTTGAGGTAAAATTCCAGGGAATCATAGACTGTGTCAACTCAGAGAAAGAAAGCTAAGCTAAGGCATGTATTTATTCTCTGTTGATTGATGACAAGAGTGACCAGACACTCCAAACTCCTGTAACCTTTCCTTCCCCATAAGGATGAACTCCATCCTTGAATCCTGATCTAAAATAAGCCATTTCTCCCTTAAGTTACTTTTGTCAGAGTATTTTATCACAGTAACAGGAAAAAAAAAAAAAAGCCGAGATATTTTGTGCAGGCCATGTCTTTCCAACACTTTCCATACTTAATGACTAGGTGAAGTCACATAGAAAAGGCTTTGTTTCTTCATAACATTCATTAATTGTTATGAATGTTGTGGAAAAGGCTTTTGTTGAGCCTACAGTGGAGTTCACACTCTCTGAAAAACCCTATCCTTAATCTTTCACTTCAAAAACTACTAAAGCCTTACACCTCAAACTGTGTCCCAACATCTGGCCCATTTATGAATCTTCAGCTTTCATGTGGAAACTCTTGATTGACTATAGTGCAATTTTACCTATGCACCAGATCTCCATGTCTCAGATGCTTCTGCAGCAGTAGAGAACTTCATTTAGTGAAACCCAAGTGAACAGCTTGTTAACCAAACTGCATTCAGACAGTGAAATAAAACTTTGCAGAGAAATAAGCAAAATGCAAAATGAAGGAGATGACATTTTAGAGCATCAGGAACTTGAATGCAGACTTGCATCTGTGCTCACTGGAAGACATGAAGAATGACTGAGTAGATCTGCCTGGTATCGGGGAGAAAGAGGGGTTGTTTTTCACTAGATTGAAGGTGGAAGAGATAGTGTCTAAAGACTATTACTTACAGTATGTCACTTGTTATTTTACATAATTCTGACTTTAAATTCAAAGATCTGGAACCAATCTATGCTTCCTATTTCATAGATTTATTTTATTTATCTGTGTGTCTGCGTGTGTGTGTGTGCACACATACATGTACATCTATACCATGTTTGGTTCAGTGTCTGTGGAGTCCAAAAAAATGCATCAAATCCCCTGGAGCTGAAGTTACAGTCTTCTGAAGACTGCAATGACTGTTGGAAACTGAATTCAGGCTCCTTGTAAAAGCAGCAAGTACTGTCAATCACTAAAGCATCTATCTACTCCTACATATTCTTCACATCATCATGCTGAAATGCCTTCAAAATGTAACTGTATGAGCCTTGAAAATTCTCAGAATATCATTTTTTTTAAGAGAAAAGAGGATAGAAGAGGTATTGACATGTTCATCCTTCTTAATCTAGTAATCTAGTGTCAAAACCCAACAGAGTATTGACATTTTATGGTTCTCACGAGAAATCCTGGTATCATTGAGGTGTACACTCTTTCTTCTCTCTCTCTCTCTCTCTCTCTCTCTCTCTCTCTCTCTCTCTCTCTCTCTCTCTCTCTCTCAGATTAGAATAATAATGAAACCAACACTCTGGAGCTTTCAGAACAGGGACTCTGAATGATGTTTGTAGCATGTTCACTAAATTTAGGATGCCGGATACCAGCCATGGACGTCCCTCTTTTTATTTCCTGAAAGAAAAGAAAGCTCCATACTCCTTTCATAGAAAATTCCTGTTGCTATGTAGAGAAACAATACTTTACACTATCTCAGAAAATAAAAATCACTTGCTTAAAGCAAAGCTTAGCAACCCAATTTGCCTCTTATGGTGCCCAGTTTCCCAGTGTGTATTGTATCCTCATACACTCTGGGTCTCAGTGAAAGTCATTGACATGTAAGATGACAAGAGGCAAGACAGCAGCAAATTTAACTAGGAAAGAAGAGTTGGTGATAGAACACAAAAAGAAATTCATACGATGTAGCCTTTCTTTACTGGATACTAGAGGGTAACCATTGACCAACACAGGCAGTTGTCATGTTTGGAAAACTAAATGTAAATTAATGATTTTCTTTGCCATGAAATAGAAGCGAAATTCATTGGAATACAAGTATAAAAAAAATCATAGACTTGAATAAAATGGAAAGTTTTACTGGCATAATCTTTTTCAATTTCCTGCCCCATGTTGGTTGAAGTTCAATGCATCCCAAAGGGCGTGAAGTCCCCTGCATTTCCCTCCTAGGAGCTTGGTCTCTCCAGGAAGCTGGTGCTGATGCAAGTCTCCCAGGTGGGAAAGGACTATGAAGAGACTCTGTGGCCTCAGCTAGGTTAGTGTTAGATGCCAAAGCCACTGTGCCTCTAACCTTGGTGGGCATAATGAAGACTCAGCCAGAGCCCAGACCTCACATGGAGAGGCTAAGGCAGGTGAAAGCTTTTAGAGTCAAGGGATAAATAGGAAGCAAGTGATGGGCTCTGTGCAACAAGTAGCCAGAGCTCGGGCGACAGTGATTTGAAGCAAATATGAGGCAACTGAAAGCCCGGACCCTGAATGTCTTTATTTGAGTTAACCTAGCTAAGTCACATACAACCATACACATCACCTAGAGGGGAAAAGGGGGTGCAGAAGAAAGGAATGTTAAAAGGCAGAATGCTTACTTCATGTTGACCTGCCTTGGATAGTTCATGCATACATGGTTTCATCCAGGAGTTTGTCTATACATTAATAGAGGATGAGCTCAGGAATGAAGTCAACAGAGATCTGGATTCACAAGAATAGATTAGGGTGGTCAGGACACATAACTCAGAAAATTAGCAGGAAAGGTTAGATTGGGATAATCTCTCACCTTCTCCTATTTTACATGGCACTTGATGGATTGGAAATTATTATTGGATTACAACTAAGCTAGCAATCAATTAAAATCAACAGTCTCAACCAAACTGAGTGTGTATCGGTGCATGTGTACACTCCATGAGTGGAGGCCAAAGGTTGACGTCAGATGTCTCGCTCTACTACTTTCCACTCTGTTGCACTTATCTAGAGTGTTTATGGGCACAGGCACGAGTGCATGTACAGATCAGAGGACAATTGGAGGAATCAATTCTCTCCTTTCATCAAGTGGATTTCAGGGTTTGAATTCAGATGGTCAGGCTTTGTGACAAGCTCCTTTACCCACTGAGCCATCGTGACAGGGCTTTGGATATTCTCTACATCATAATTTTAACTGCATTTAACTTTGAATCGCCTGAAAAACCAAACCTATGGACAGATTTTCTCAGCTGAAGGAAGGTTTATAAGGTGGCTGCCTAGCTGCCCTGAGATGCTCCAGATGTGCCAGGGAGCTGTCCCTGCCAGGCTCTCATTTTGATTTTTCCATTGCGTTTCTTATGTCAAGCAGATCATTAGCTGTGTTTACCCAAGCACATAGGGGAATGGTGAGACAATTACCTAAAGCCCACTGTGATGTTTTAATAAATGATGTGGTAAAAGAGGGGGAAATGGAGCTTGAATAATGCAGGATATTTGTTACCATTGATTAAAGTCACCAAATTAACCTCATATTGCTTTTCTTGAGCAATTCTAAATTCATGACAGATTTTTACCTAAAGCATAGCAAAGAGTGAGCTGTAGAGATCCTTATTTAAATGAAAAATACTTATATAAACTCAGGATTGTTTAAAGGATGAGTTAAAATGGGTGGCTGAAAATGTACATGCTTCATGAATGCAGACCCAGCGATGATGGTAGACATACATTTAATAGGATGATATTCTAAACATTTAGTCTATGAAATAATGAAATGGCTTGTTAGTTTTTAAAGCTTCTTTTAATAATGTTAAGATTTACTCTGATTAGAATCAAAAGATAAATTTAAGAATTGCCTGAGTTGCCATCTCTGGGTCTCATACAGTAATACTGACTGCCAAAAGCTATCTTCTCATCTACACACACACACACACACACACACACACACACAAACACACCAGCATAATACACACACATACATATACATACACACACACATGCTTGCTAAATTGAAAACTGACACAATGATTAGAAGAAAGCGAGGTTTTAAAAGTTCCTTAGACTAGAATTTAATGTGTGAATTTTAAAATACACCTAGAAATAGTAAAACAGGGTAGTTCTCACAATGTGAGTAGAAAAATATAAATACAAACAGAGACTGTGTGGGCAGAGACAGATTTCAGGGAAGACTCCTTTCTACCTGTCCATGGTTGATGGCAATGTGGCTAGGCAGGAGTCATACTGGTTGGTATTTTCTGTTTATGGCATGATTTATGATTGATTTCAGCCAAAGATCAAAAAATATTTCCAGCACTACGATCTCATCTGTGAAAACCTGTCTCCTGGGATCTCATGGAAGATGGTCAGAACTTTTTCACTGGTCACTTTCTGTTTGCTTAAAGACATAAGTGGACAAAATATTGTGATACAACATGAGAAGCAAATCCATTTTAAAGGGAGAGGTCAAATAAGGAGGTAACAATGTAAAGGACTTCCTACAGCTACTCTTGGAGCTACACACTTTGATATATGTTCAGTATTCATTGGCTAAGAAAAGATGTTAAGGACATTTTCCAGATGAGGAAATGTGATCAGAGTGTCTTGCTTGAGCCAATAGTAGTGACTGGGGTCATGGTTTGAGCCCAGATATATCTAATTCCTGAGATGACATTTCTCCATTCTGAGAAAAAAAAAAAGTTGAAGTGTCTATCACAAAAAGACAGAGGCAGCAACCTTGAAATTTCCGGCTAAAGTAGCATCTTTTTCTATCTTTGCTATATAAGATTGTCTCCTGTATTCATATCTAGTAAAAGAAACTAAGATGAGCAGATATTAATAAAATAACACAATCTTCTCATTATTGTGTTTCCAAATTAGAATTAATAATAATCCAAAATTCAGCTGAATCTCAGACATTGTGATGCAAGCCTATAACCCAAGTACTTGGTAGGCAGAGACAGGAGGGACCATGAATTCAAAATCAGCCTTGTTATTTAGTGAGTTTCAGGCTAGCCTGGGATACCTTAAAAACAAACAAAGGTACCCAGGTTTCTGAAGACCAGTGTAATGACCCATCCAATGTGTCCTTGGCTGTTAGAGTTCTCTCTCTCTCTGTCTATGCCTCTCTCTCACTCTGTCCCTCACTCTTTTTCTCCTTAAGAAAAGTAGATGGCATATTAAAAAAAAACAGGAAAAGATATGGTATTATAAGAAGAAGATCATCAAAAGATTTATGTTTTCAAAACCAAGGAAGTGTTCATAAGGCTGGAGGCTGAGAAGACTCAGGAAATAAGGTGTAATTCAAAAGAAGGTTAGATGATAACAGTAAACAACACGTGTTTTTATTGAAAATATGTAAGATGTGAAGGAGAAGAAAGTGAGAATCATGAATTTGGGGAAAATATGGGAGAAGAAAATGTGAGGAAACATGATGCCATGGGAGACACTGCGGGATGGATATTCAGGAAACCATTGGGTATAAGCTACAAAGGAGAAGCTATGCTGGGATCTTGGATAAAAAGATATAAAATAAAAAGAAAATAAATAAAATAAAAAGAAAAATAAATAAAAATAAAGAAATAGCATGCATAATATATGCATGTAGAAAGGACCAAAATACTGAGGAAGAAATGTATTTCCTAATAGGAAAAGAATAATTGAGTATCTAGGAAGATTTGAAATGAATTAATTATCCTACTTAGGTGATGCTGGCCCCAAACCATTAGTACAACCAGGAAAGTTGAAAGGAAATGGGTGGTTACTTCACAGTCTAACTTCAAGGATAGCTTAAAAGG
The DNA here is from genome assembly GCA_033318265.1 of Phyllotis vaccarum. Classification (NCBI taxonomy): domain Eukaryota; kingdom Metazoa; phylum Chordata; class Mammalia; order Rodentia; family Cricetidae; genus Phyllotis; species Phyllotis vaccarum. The sequence continues at coordinate 76,196,652 of JARWLC010000011.1, forward strand.
TATACAGAACTAAGCACAGGAACTAAGAATGACATTAATAAATAGTACCTCATGAAACAGTAAAGCTTCAGTATGACAAAGGACACCATCACTCAGACAAAGCATCAGTCTACAGAAGTAGAAAATATATTTGCAATTAGGCATCTGATAGAAGACTAGTGTCTAAAATATAACAAGACCTCTAAAAACCAGACATCAAGAAAACAGATCATTTAAAATGTGGTACAGTCCCAAACAGAGAACTGTCAAAAGAAGAAGCACAAATATCTGAGAAGCATGGAAGGAAAGGTCAACATCTTTAGTCATCAGGGAAATGTAAACCAGAACTACTTTGAGATTTCATCTTCTACCAGTCAGAATGACCAAGATCTAAAAAAAAAAAAAAAAAAAAAAAAAAAAAAAAAAAAAAAAATGTCAGCTGATGCTGGTGAGGATTTGGTGTAGGGAAGCACTCCTCCATTGTTGGTTGGAATCTAAGTTTGTACAGCCACTATAGAAATTAGTGCAGTGGTTTCTCAGGAAGCTGGGAACAGATCTACCTCAAGACCTAGCTAGCTATACCTCTTTTGGGCATATACCCAAAGAATGCTCCATCCTACTACAGAGAGATTTGCTCAATCATGTTTATTGCTCTATCTATCTAGATGTCTGGATAAAGAATATGTAGTACATTTGCACAATAGGATGTTACTCAGCCATCAAAAAACAAAATCATGAAACTCACAAGTGGATAGATCTAGAAAAAGCCATCCTAAGTGAGGATAACCCATGCCCAAAAGTATAAATATGGCATGTATTCGCTTATATATGGATTGTAGCTGTTAGATCTTTGATAAGCAAGCTAAAATCCATGTAACCACCGAGGTCAGAAATAGAGTAAGGAACTAGGCGGGGGGAGGGGTGGTCTCCCTAGGAGAGGAAAGAAAACTGATGATTGTGGATGGATCAAATGGGGAGAGGGAGAGAAGAGGGATATGAGGAAGCAAATCCAGGGAGGGACAGCTAAAATAAAGGGTCATTTGAGGGGTCAAATAGAAACTTAATGCGGTGGAAGTTTCCTAAAATAAATACATATATTAAGGTGATCTAAACGAATCACCAAATAACAGGAATGATGGGGTCCCCGACTGGATATCTCTTGTCAGCAAATGAAGCTTCCAGTACTAAGAATAGGCTACATTTAATTAAGTTTTTGGCCAAAGGGGGCCTCATGAGAACCTCTAAACCACCTAGGCTATTGCCAAGACTATTGGCTGTTTTCCATAAATCAGCAGTAAGGCCCTAGCTGGAAGAAACACCTAAACGACTCACTAAACACAAAGAAGCTGCTCTGATGACTATCTAGAGCAGTGCTTCTCATCCTTCCCGACTTTGCAGACCTTTAATCCAGTTCCTCTTTCTTTGGTGACCATAAAATGTTGTTGCTACTTCAGAAGTATAATTTTGCTGCTATTAGGAATTACAACATAAGTGTCTAATGTGAAGGATATGCAACCCGGAGTCGAGAACCACTGACCTGGAGCGCCCCCCACCCCCATCCTGGCACATCAACAGACACACACACACCTACCGACTAGTATTGATGGTATTGGAAGATACTCTGCATACTACCAAAGAGAAAGGCAAACAGTAACTCGATTACAAACCCTTAGACCCACAAAGGTGACCTTCCTGAAAGATACAATGAAGCAATGACACGAACCTTGTGAGAGTAGACAACTATTACCTAATTGATTTAAAGTTTACTACATAAGATGGTGGTTAAGAATCTGAGACCAGATAAGTCATAGACCTGGGGCAAAACCAAGTATTAGTGTCCTGCTAAAGGAATATAACAATAAAATGATCCCGAATGGCATGCTGCTATTCTCAATGCCTTTCTTCCTTAGTCATCATCAGAGAAGCTTCCTCCTGCAGTGAATGAGAACTGATACAGCAACCCACAACCAGACAACTTGCATAGAGTGAGATACCTTGGAATACTCTGTCCTAAATAGGATGCCCTCCATCAAATCCCTGCCCTCATGGCTCAGGGAACTCTACAGAAGAGGGGGTGGAAAAAGAAATGTAAGTGCCAAGGGAGATGGAGGGCACCAAGGAAATAAGGCCTTCTAGACACAGAAGGTCTGACATCTATGAACTCCAACTCAAAGACAGGGGGAGCATGCACAGGGCCTAGAAGATTCTCTAGCAGATAGGGTCCCAGAACTGAGAGAGGACACGGACGCATTTCCCCATCCCTAATCCGGAAGCTATTTCCAATTGATAACCACTCACTAATGAAAATACACTGTGTATGTAAATCATACTTAAGGTAGGTCTACCTACCTAGAAGTAGATGGACAAAACCAAACAAACTCAGTGGAACCTTCAAGGATTCTTTACCTCATAATGCTTCTCTTTAACCTTACAAATCATTTGAATATATATTCAACACGCACACATAATGGCTTGTGTTTTTTTTTTTTGTTTTATAGGATTCCTATTATTCAAACATGTGTGTCTCAGCATCTACATGTGTTGGGTCTTCTTTTTATTTGGCTCTTCTGCCTCGTTTATTTTTTTGTTTCTTTCGTCCTATTCTAGTTTATTTTATTTTGTTACTATTATCCTTTAGATAATTATTTGTTTTTAAGAAAAGACAAAAAAATGTATAAATTCAGATGAGGGGGGAGGTTCTGGGAAGAGTTGAAGAAGAGGAAGTTATAATCAAAATATATTGCCTGAAAAAATATATTTTAAAAAATTAAAAAGAAAGGGTGATCAAAAAAGAAAGCATCTAAGGGAAAGGAAATTTGAAATGGAAAAGCAAGGACTTCCACCTGAGTTCCTGTTCATTTCTTCAATGACACATCCGTCATTCCAAATGTGTTGTTGTCTATCTCCATGACTCTGACAATTTTATGTAGCTTATTTTACTATTTATTTAAACATTAAAGAGATCATTAACCATGATAAAGTGGGCTTCATTCTAGGATGTAAAGGTGGTTCAACATATACAAATCAATAATTGTAATACATCAAACAATTAGACTTAAGGACGGAAGTCATATGATCATCTCAAATGATGTAGAAAGGGGTGTTTAATAAAATCCAATAGCTCTTCATGATAAAACCTTGAAGAAACTAAGAACAGAAGAAACACACAGAAACATAATAAAAGATGCATACGATAATCTTATATCCAGTATGATACTACATAGGGAAATCTTCAAGGCATTTTACCTAAAACAAAGAAGGAGACAAGGAAATCCATTTTCTCTAGTATTATTCCATATGGTACCTGAAGTCTTAGCTAAAGAAAGAGATAACATGGATACATAAAGAAAAGGAAGAAGTAACAGTATTCCTGTTGTAAATGATATATATGCTCATCTGAATCAGAGAAGCATAGTGCTTACCAAGAAATTCATAAAGCTTTCAGCAAAGGGGCAGTTTACAAAATCAACATACAGAAAACCAGGAGCTTACCTATATACTGTTAAAAAATCATCATCATTCCACACCAATATATCAATTAGTAAGAAAAACTCAAGCTAATTCTCGGTTACTACACACATTCATAGCATATGATTCCGTTATCTCCATGTGATATCTCTCCCTGTATCATTCAGTTTCTACTCCGTAAACTATTAAACATGAGGTTTCTGCATCAGTTTACAAATTACAGTGGCAAGCTGTTTCCTCTTTGCTCACACTTTCAATCATGATGAAATTTCCTAAAGCAAACATCCATACACAGACTTAATTATTTTTCTAGACTTCTAAATTTATTTATAAGAAAACTGGCATCTAGTAAAATGTAAAATATATATATATATATATAATTGCTATTTTCATTCTTTTTAAAATTGTTCTTAAGAGAATCCAGAAGTTAAAACCAAAAATCCTCAAAAGGCCATGCCTGTATCTTTAGCTATTTGTAATGATCCCCTGGTTGTTAATTTATACTTCAGGACTGTATTCAATAAAGATGTCTGCTATGGAGTCCTATAAATTAACTTCTACCAGATTCCATAAATGTTGTTTTGAGTTGTTTACGATAATAACTTTATAAATTCTTTTTAAAATAAATTAGCAATTCATTCTGTTTTACTTTTGTGCAAACAGGAACTAGAGAGGTGTCTCAGTGGTTGAGAGCATTTACCACTCTTGTTTAGCACCCATGTAAAATTCTCAGTACCCATGTAGCAGTTCATAACCACCTGCAACTCCACTCTAGGTATTCTACACCCTCTTCTGGCTCTCATGGGCTCCTGCATGCATGTGGTATGCATAAATTCATATAGACCTGTCTAGACAGACCAGAAACCTTATTCTACAAATGGTCTTTAACATGGGCCTTATACCCACATAAAGCATGAAAAAGCTTAAAAAGGATTCTAGAGAACAGAAACAGGAGCCAAAAGCAGCTTCTGAATTGTGTCTCTCAAGAGGGTGGTACAGAGACTGAGTGGTGAACCTGAATTACAAAATGGCAGGCTTGCAGTGGACAGCCTAAGCTGCAACACGGCTGGTTCCTGAAGTCTCACAGAAGACTCGGTATAAGCGAAAAGTGGCATATGATGAATTTAAGGTTTCTGTTTATATTGAACAAAAAGGGAACAGAGTCAAAAATGGTTTCTTGGTAGCAGCATTTTCTGAGATTGCTCTGTTTGCTGGTGGCAAGCAGAGGTACAGCTCCTTGAAGACAGGCTCCTGACTCAGCGTTAGTGGCAAGAACTATACTCCTTTAAGAGACCCTTCTGCCAAATACTTAGCTGGAGTTCATGAGCAGTAGAGATGCTCTTCTTAGTGACAGTGTGGACCATGTGATTCCCCAGAGCTGGGGTGGTAAAAGGTTTTACAATATTTAATAGTGCTTCCTAGATTTTCGAAGGTAAGTATGGCTCTAGTACCTCTGCCATATTGAAAAGTCAAACAAGGCAGAATCAGCAGTCAAAGAAGTGCTTTACAGTCCAGCATTTTAAAAGGTTTTCTGGTTGGAAAATGATTAAGGATATGCAATAAAATAGATTCAGATGGAGAAAACCTCTAAGTGGGTTACAACATGTGTAAAAAAAAAGAATATGTAGACTGAAAAAAAAGAAAAAATGTAGATTAAGAAGGATAGAGTAATAAAAATGTAATAAGCCATGTAAAGATGGAAAATACACAAAGAGTCTGAATTATGGTTGTTGTGTTTTATTTTAATTTTTAACTGTTAATGAGCTAACTGCAGAAAGACAATTGATTGCAAAGGCTAATAAGTTAAACCAACATATATGTTTTAAAGGTATCTTGACTTTAAAATTTGGATCTAAGCATATGTTGCTTTAGAAGAGGTGTTCTGCTTTTGTTTCCACAGAAGATGAGATCCTGTGGATTGCTTCCAGGCTAATATAGTTTGATCAAGGAAGATCCCCTGAAAAAAATCTTTGATGGGAAGAGATGCCCACATCAGCTTCAAGGCTGGTAATTAAGATGGTCTAGTCTCAAGAACCCATAAGATTGCCAGTGCCCCTCAATCAGCAGGAAGTAGTAATGGAAAGCTATTTCTTGAATTCCCAAAATATTGTTTATATTTGTTTTCATTATAAATGGTTAATGGTCACAGTCATTTTTTTTCAAAAGAATGATTTATAAAGATAGATCATTGAATTTACTTTAATCTAAAAAATAGCTGTTAGTCTCAAAATATTTTACATTGGTATTGATTTTGGTTTATTGATACAAATTTAAGATCAATTTTTGTTATACTGTTTGTATATTTCTACTCTTTTTTAAGGTATTATAGTTATGCAATTCATTTAAAATTGCAATGTATAATTAAGAAATGCATATTAATACTCATCTATGATAACCAGACTTATAGTCATGTTAGTTGGGTTGTTTTTTAGATATACAAAGACATGTTTCAATTAGATGGGTAATCTTCAAAGACCTACAGAATATGGCAATTAAAATATTTTAAGAATTTAGGCTTTTCTGGACAGTGAGACAGGTCTGCTCTTGGTTGCACCAATCTACTTCAAGAGAATTATGGGCACTGAAGAAACTCCATATGGAATTTACTTTCTTTGCGACAAAAGTTATCCATTGCACAATAAACTGTTCTTGCATTGACTACCTGACAGTATGCTGTATAAACTGGACATGCAGGATCCATAGGAAAGAACTATGAACTTTGGCAGAAAAGGCTGAGACAGATCCTTCAGGTTCCTGCTTCACAGAGAAAACTGCAAGACAACCAGACAACTTTCAGGACACAAGGAGAAGCAAGTGACAAACTATGCCAAAATGGGCAGAGCAGTCCTTCAAATTTATTCCTTCACTGAAAGGTATACCAGACTCTAGGCCTGTAGGCTAAATATAGATGTTTCAACATTACAAAGGAACTTTGTCCAGGCAGCCAGATGTCATCTCTATCATTTCTAGATTTTGGAAGTTTTTTGCACACCCTGCTTACTCAGATAATATTATATCCGTTTGTGGTCTTCGATGTAGTTGAAGATTAGATTGTTATAAATACTGTTTTCCTTAGTTGTTAAAAACTAAGGTATATTAAACATGAAACTTTAGGCTCACAAGATAAGGTAGATGATAGAATATTTTGTTTTTGTTAAGTACAAATAGACTAGATATTGTAACTATAATTCTTGCTTGATAGCTGTTTTTTTATGTGTAATTCTGCTATGTTAAAGTTGAAACCTTCCCTTTGATTAGACAGAAAAGAGAAAGCAACATGGGATGTCTTTCTGTATGCTATGAATATCATTTGTCAATGAAAGGACTGTTTGTGCCTATTGAAGGCATCTTAGAAGTAGGTGGGAAATACATGCATATATAAAGGGGAAGGAGAGTGGAGTCAGAAGAGACACCATCCAGATGCCCCCAAATCAACATGTAAAAGTAACACAGGTAAGCCATGGGCAATGTAGCAAGACAGATTAATGGTAATGGGTTGAATTTAGATTCAGGAGCTAGCTAAGAATACGCCTGAGCCATAGATTAAAGAGTATGAAATTAATATAAGCCTTTATGTGATAATTTGAGTCTAAGAGAGGGTCCAAAAATCTGGACATCTGACCTGACAGGCCAGAAACCTCATTCTAATAGGCCTATATACATACAAATAAAATAATAAATAAATAAAAACTTTAATACCAAAAAATTTAAAAATCATGCTGAAACCTTAGGACAATGATGTCATTTACAACAGCTTCAAATAATACCCAGGAATGACCTTATCAAGGAAGCAGAAGTCACCTACAATAGAAAACTTACAGTGCTAAAGAGAGAAGGGAAGAGCAGTTACTAGAGACTGAAAGGTGTCTTGTGCTCACACTGAAGAAGCAATATCATCAAAATGGCTGTGATCAAAAGTGATCTATAGATTTAATGTGAGGTCCACCAAAATGACATTCTTCAGAGAAATAGAATAAATAATCTTAAGGTTTGTAAAAAAATAAATGTAGTTTCAAGCAAGAAGAATGACAGGGGAAGAATCACACCATCAGGTTGTAAGTCCTGGCATGGAGCCACAGTAACAAAATCATCATAGCGTGGCCTCAAAGACTGGCGAAGGGGTCAGCAGGAGAGACCAGGGCCTAGGGTTAACCCACACAGCCCCATCTACTTGGTTTTGGATAAAGATAAAATAAGCTTTGGAGAAAAAAGAAATTCTCTTTTACAAATGGTGCTGGGAAAACTAAACATCCCCTTGGTGATTTATATTCCCACACATTCTTGTGCAGAAAAATAAAACTAGAACCTTGTATTTCATCCTTTACAAAACCTGTTGAAAATGGATCAAAGACTTTAGTGGGTGACTTGGATCCCTGAAACTATTATCAGAG